>JYDV01000010.1:0-519695 GCA_001447645.1 Trichinella pseudospiralis | reverse complement strand
AAATGGTAAATCTTTATTTATGTCCATATAAGGTAATTTAATGGTAATGCACCCCATATATGGAAAATCGTTGATAAACAGCAATCACCCAATCCTTGATCACAGCTGAACAGCTAATCAAATGGCATAGTTATTCACCCAATCACTTATCATAATGATCAGCTAATGAAGTAGCAGAAGTCAAAAACCAATTACCGATCAACCGCCATACAACCTATCAGCGAACAGCCAATTACAAAAATGGAGGCGAATTTTCGAGGACAAGTTAAGAGCAAACCATTCAAAGTCAAGCAACACTCAGCTCAAGCATGCTAAGGAAGAAATCAGTACCAAACCACACAATTTTCTTCATGCCTCTTCTACTTACCATTATCACGGTTAATGATGATGCTTCTTAATTATTTCATAAATAAACAAAATGTTACAATAACCCAAAATGTTCAAAAATAACAACACTGCAGAACGTCTCTCTCCTCACTGCTTTATTCTATCTGAACGTAGAATACATCAAACTATAGAACTCGTTCAGCGGAACATATCATTTTGAATTCAGTGTTCCAGCAAGTAATGAAAAAATAAATAGATGCACTAAAATTGTTCTGTTCCCAAATGAGAACATTGAGCTGCAAACGGCTGAATAAGCGCGCAATGAACAAAATCAAGATTAGAATATTTTAATCACAGCATAACAAATTACTAATGATAAAAATAATTTTAATACTAAATAAATTTAATAATAACAATAATAATAAACAAGCAAAATTTTAGTATGACCAAAAAGTGCATGATAATGCTAAAAACAATAATAGTACGCAATAGGTATATTTGTTGAACATTTCTGTCCATAAAATAGTTATGTATTATTTTAACATAAATATATTTGAAATTGTTAGTTGAATAAAACTTGAAGAAAAACAAAAAATAATAATGTTAAAATTGTGAAAATAATAAATTGAAAAAACGGTGCACCTATTCACGATTAAAAAAGTTAAAATCAATGCGGTTGGAAAAGTCCATGGAAGAAATTGATGGCATAGCAGATTGCATCAGTTGCCACTTTCCTTCATCCTTCAGCTCTTCCATTGCAACAACAGCACTGTATGGAAAATATGCATTGATATTATTAATTTGGTCTTCAGTTGGAAAATTTCCAGTTTTTCGAGCCAAATAACGACTGCCAGCATCAAGCGTAAGTGCATGACCAATGATGAGAATGTTACATGGAGAGCTGTCGTGTGCTTGTGAAATTGATTCAATCACATCACATGTTCGCTGATAAAAATCATCTATAGCTTCATTTCTATACTGCTCTTTTATATTTTCAGCACTAATAATCGGATTGTAGTCCAAATCAATTTCATAACCTTGAATGCTCATTTCTTCACCAGTTAAAAAGTTCAGTTGGGAATCCCTGTTCAAGCCCATGTATTCAAATAATCCCGGCTCAATACGAATTTGCACTTCTGATTTGGGAAAAGCTTTCAATATACCATGCGCACTGTGAATGCAACGTAAAGCTGGGCTGCAATAAATTGCATCGAAATGAACTTTACTCAATTTTGCTCCACGTCCAATCATTTGAGAAGTAACATAGCCCATTTCAGTCAAAGGTGGATCATCTAAAAAATCGGTGGGTCCATTTTGTCTGGGAACCAGCGATAACGGCATGTTCAGATCGGTAGGTTTGTACAGCCCAAAATTTGAAAATGATTCATTAATCCAATTTGGAAACACGCTGTCCATCTGTTCACCATGACGAGCCAAGAATATTATTCGCCCAGTTGTAGGTGATTCTTCCAAAGTTTCTTCGACAATTTTACTAGCTTCTACCAGCAGTTGCGCTTGTTTTCTCTGTTCAGATTTTTTAACTGGACCTGCGGCCATTGTAGCTCCTTTTACTCGTTGAGTTACATTCATATCAATTACACTGAACATCGTTTCATAGGCCGCATCCGGATCCGCTGCCTTTGTCTTCTTGGATCGTTTCTTCAATTTGGATTTCATTTTCATCGAGCTTGCAGATGGGACAGAAGATTGTTTTCTTCCAGCTTCCTCATCCCCAGTCATTGCCTTCAATTTCGCCAGTTTCGATCTGTTTGCTGAAGAAGATTTGTCCAACTGTGGTGGTCCAACTTTACTCGGCTTTTTCTTTTCACTTCCAGCAGCTTGTTGCAACTTGCCTCCTTTCGACTTGGACATATCAGTTTCCTTTTTGTCCTTGGATTCTTTTTTGGATTTTGGTGACGGCTCAATTCTGCTGAACACTGTTTCATCATAGTGCCTTTTACCAGACATTTTTCAAAGAGAACAACAACGCCACCGGAAAAGAACTAAATAAATACCAAATTGAACTGCAATTTAGTAATAGTATAATTTTAAGTTTAAACAAAATTAAGTTTAAAATATTTGCTAGTTTCAAAGTGCTGATTTTTGTTTCCCTTTAAAGTATCCATGTTTAGTCATATAGCTCATTTTTACAGTATTCCAAAGGTTGCAATTGCACTGTGGTACTTTTTGCAAAAATACAGCAAATTCTTGTCACATTGCCATCTAAAAAATTGCAAAAATGCTTACTAATTCGAACGTTTTTCAATTGTCAATGTACAATTGTCTACTAATCAAAAACTTGAGTAGAAGTAGAAATCATCAAACCTATATCTTAACTTGTAACAATTTTCCGATGCTTTTATAGTCGATAAAAGTTAAGCACTGTTGAAAAGTACAACAGAAGAATAAAATAGATATATAGTCAAGTCAACGAATGAAGAACTATTATTCTTCATAAACATTTTCAGCCTGCATAATCGTTAATAATATCATGAAACTGTTTTCCAATAGATGAATTAAACCTCCAACCAACGGCTATTATTTCGAAAATTGCCATCTCATTTTCCAGACTTTCACATGGAGTAAAATTTTTACACATATAGAATAAATTTAATAACAGTCTTTTTCATCATATATAATTTGATTTTCAACTTTCCACAACAATTTCAAACGAACGGATAAAAAACATTTTCTAAGAAAATTTAAGAAAGATAAGGATTGTGAGAAGATGTGAAAGAAAAAATTCATTCACTGTCAGAACCGACAGTCGACTGTCTTCCACGCTTTTTTGCATTTTTGGCCAAAACATAAGATCCAGCATCATCATCGCTGCTGTCGTTGACCTTCGTTCTGGATACAGGAACAGAACGCCGGCGCAAAGATCGACCGTCTCGAACGCTGTCCAAAATATCCGATATGCTGAACAAATCGTTGAACTGCACCCTCAGCGCTTGAGAACAACGCGCCTTGACAGTGTTCAGTGCGGCTTGGATGGGCTCTTTGGAGAAAAAGGAATCGCAACTGCTGGTGCTGCAACGGAAGTGATCCAAGTGGGCGAGAATTTGCTCCTGGGACGGTGCTTTGGCCTGGTGACGTTTCGCCTTGGTGCCGGTATCGACGACCGTGCTGCACAGTATCTGGGCGACCAAATCGGCGGTGCGATTCTCATATTCGACCATCAACTTCTTCAAGCCGTTCACCGCGAACCGATGCTCACTGGACGAAAGCAACTGACGCACCAGCACCTTGCCCGGCTCGCGTTTCAGCTGACCAAGCATCAAGCAGATGTTGATCATCGCTTCCACGTGTTTCGGATATTCCAATTTCGGTATCGTATGCTGAATCCACTCTATCGGAACCCCGTCGGCGCTGACCAAATTCCAAAAGCACATCTGCTCCATGGTCGACCATTCCAGGCTCGCCTGAAGCACCGACGGGAATGTATCCTTGCGAAAGAGTTGCAGTTCAAGTTCGTTCATTTGAACCAAAAAATCGTACAATATGACACCGTCGAAATAGGCGGCGACGAGGTGGATAATTTCCGTCGACCGCAGCGACACTTCCGGGCAAGCTTTGTACACATGCGGCAACAGCAAGAAGAACAAACGGTAATCATCCCGGGCGCATATTTTCAAATCTTGTTCCAACATCTCGTCCAAACTGTTGCCGACCAATTTCGCCAGATCCTTGTACGGAGTCATGGTTTTGCTTTTTATAGTGGAACCGTTGTATTGGAGAAAGTACAGAAAAAAATAGCCCAAACGTTGCTGCTTTTCGTACATCTTGGCCAACAACAGCAGCAACGGCTTTCTCGACGGATCATCTTCAGGTGTCAGGCAAAGATTGCGAAAAATCATGAACAACGGTTCATTAAAATTATCATCCGAATAATCTTGCTGCTGTTGATGTTGCTGCAGCAATTGCTGTTGCTGTTCAAAGTTGGATAAATTATCCGGCAATAAACGATGCGCAAAAAACATCTTGAAAAGCAAACACAAGCACTCGGCCAGCAATGTCGCCTGTTCCTGGTCAAATTTTTCCAACTGGAACATCGCCATCAACAAGTCGACCATTGCTTTGCAAGAGCTGCTGCTTTCTGTTCTCACTTCGCTCAGCTTTTTCACGCAAACGCGCAATTTTGGATCCAGCTGACCAAGCAGTCGGTTCAACTTCACCGCTTCCCAGTCCTCTTCTGAACGGCACTGTTTGCTTTCAATGTTCACCAGTTGTTGTTGTTGCATTTCGTCCTGCTCATCGACACCAGTCGTCATGCGTTGGATTTCTGTGTTCTGTAATTTTACGGACGTCGGGATGTCGTCGTGACAAAGATTCCACACTTTCTGTTTCGCTTTCTCATCCCAATTTGGCAAGGCAAAGAACACGTCCATCGACGGCAGAACGTGGTCCGAAATGATTTTTCTGAACGAACCGCGAACACAGGCGAGTATCTGCTGTCGCATGGGCGGGTAAAATTCGTACGCAGTCAGGGCAAGAAATTCCAAAATGCTGAACGCTTGTTCAGGTTGTGAGGGCAGAAAATTGCGCGCCATCAAAATCGCCG
Organism: Trichinella pseudospiralis; assembly: GCA_001447645.1. Classification (NCBI taxonomy): domain Eukaryota; kingdom Metazoa; phylum Nematoda; class Enoplea; order Trichinellida; family Trichinellidae; genus Trichinella; species Trichinella pseudospiralis. Next base: position 514,807 of record JYDV01000010.1, on the reverse strand, counting down.
GCTCCAACAGCATCACGCTTTCCGATTCAGGATTGAAAAACAGCCAATCGTAATACAAAGCTAATTTGCAGAATATCGTCTCCAACGGAACCGGACATGTAGATATCAACTGAGAAATGAAATACCACCGCTGGATTATTGTCGAATTGATCACTTCGTTAGTTGGATAGATGCAGGTGCAGATGAATCGAATCACGTCTTGCCTCAGAGATGCTTGTTCGGGCTTTGAGAAATAATGAGCATCTAACCAGAGAAGAAATTGTTGGTAGTCATTCATTCGAACTTGGCTGAGCATGAATTTCAATTTGCTCTCCAGATCACAAGTGATCAAACTGGCGTGAAAGCGACGCGAAGTGCGTTGTTGAAGAAGCTGTTGCAAACCGCCAAACGAGCTACCGAAACAACTTGGATTTGATATCATTTCTTGAAAGATCAACTTGAATGGTGCAAAACCACCGACCGAAATCAAAAGACGAACCAAATCACGACCAACGACCGCGCAATGAAGCATGTGATCACGAAGCAACTTCACGCAGAGGTTGGTTTCCCTTTCGAGCAATGCGCGATGTGCATCCGCCTGGTGATCCCGGATCAGACGGAGAAATTTGTAAATTACAAATCCAATCACTGCGGGATTCTTCTCCAACCATGAAAATTGTGCGGAAAAAAAGTCAACCAACGAATCAGCTAGCCACAAATTTTTGCAACTCAAATCACCGGCACTGCATTGACGCAACAAAAGCTGACAAACAATGTCCACTCCTTGGCAATTCACTTTTGCAAGCTCTCGAAACAACCAAACAATCTGCTTCCTAACAGATTCAGTGCATTTGTTAAATGTCTCGCCAATTAACGGTAACAACGAATTGATAACGCAGGGCATACCATCTTGATTGAGGGTAATCAAATTACGGAAATAACCAGCCGCACGATCCGGTTCGATCAATATACCAAAAAGAAGACCGAGCGATAATTCTTCAACAGTTTCACAACCGACTGCGCCAATCGTATGCGCATCAATCTCATCGCAAGTAAATTTATGAAAATCCAACGTCAATTTATAATAACATTGCTCTAGACGACATTCTGTTTCACATTTCGCTTCACCCCGAGACAATTTCGACAAATTTTTCTGCGATTCAACTTTCGATTCGGCGCTGGTCATTTCTACTAACACAACAAAATGCTCTAAACAGCGATATGCAAAAGTCTGCCCACATCTTTGTTAAAAAATGATGCAACTATCTTAAAATATGTAAAAAACAAAAGCAACATATTTAAATAAAATCATCAAAAAAATAGCAACAACTACAGATTGCTTCAAAAACGAAACAGCGGAATTACTGTAGATTACTGTATATAATGCAAGAAATAATATTTCATGAACATTTGAAGTGCAAATGCAAATAATTTTAGATGCAAAACGTATGCATGTGAGTGGATGAATTTGAGAGTTAAATGATGAGATTATTAATTTAGCATTTAAAAACTATGCTTGATAGCCTAATAAAGTCGAATAACATGCAACATTTGTGCATTATAAAATGATGAATTTCAAAAGGCAATTTAACTTTTTTACATTGCACAAAAACTGTTTTTGAATTAACCAAGCCATTAATTCAATGTGCAAGCTGTTCTTTTTCAACTGAAATGCAATACAGTTCTGAAAAGTAGTTATTAGTTTCTTATATAAACGTTTCAATTGTTCCGTCTGATATGTTTCAGTTATATGAGTTTATTCTATCAACTGATAAGTGAAAAATAAATGTAACAATTGAACAACTTTGCGTTTTACTTGCTGCATTTTAATCTGAGCGCAAAATGTTGACGGTAAACTTCAACACTTTGCAGGTTGTAAATCATCAGTAAAAATAAGACTGTAAACAATAATAACAAACTAAAATAGTAATAAAAAATAGGACAACAGCTATACCACATACCATAATAGGTCGGCTTCAAAAATTTTACTGATTTTCCAGGTCTTTCAGTGGACCTTAATTATAAATCATTTGTTTGGAATAAATAAAATTATTAAAAATATTTATAATAAATAATTTTTTTAATTATTAAATTTTGTATTATTTAATTCGCTTTAACTGAAAGTGTAATATTTTTATTTTTGTAAAATTGATCTTGAAAATCAGATTATTTTCTTCCAAGCGTCATTGAAAATTTGTCTTTCTTTGATTGGGTGTTTTCAGTTTTCATACCATTTAATAATAAACAGATTAGTAAAAATGATTAATTTGATTTGATAATTTTTAACTGTGAACATACGCTTTGTTGAGTTTTATCCGTAGTGGTAAAAAAAAGAAATACATGTCTTGAGAGAAGCTTATCTTCGTTGTGTTTGATGATCATGTGGTTTGAAATAACAAATAATTGTGTTCTTCGAAATTGTGTGCGGAATGTTTTCCGTTTTCACAGAGGTAAATTTTGTCACATTGTTTTATTTGATTTTGACGTTCATCTGATTTTCAGATTTGAACTTCAAATTACCGTTGAGAAATTCTTCGCATCACTGCCACACCTTCCAGTCGGGTAATGATACTTCTGAGCGTTTGCACTTCCACAAACTACTGCCTAATCAAGTTGTTGATAAAATCAGACATCTTCAAGCGGATATTTATGATGTAAAGCAAAAGAAAAACAGATTATTGATTTCAAATATTTTCCGTTATTTTATTTGTTTGATAATTTTTCAGTTCTGCGCAACGTCATCTCACAAGGAAGTGAACAGTTTGTTGTTTCGTACATTTTCTACGGGTGGAAAAATGATTCGACCTATACTAGTATTACTTATGTCCGGTTTATGCAATGCTTTGAAAAATCAAACAAACTCTACGTGAATATGCTTTTCATTTTTTTTAAAAAAATTATGTATAACGTTTTGATCTGTTGCAGTTGTATCACCGATGCTCAGTACAAGATTGCAATGATTGCGGAAATGATTCACACCGCATCTTTGGTGCATGATGATGTGGTCGACGATTCGGATCGTCGACGCAATATACCGACCGTGAACGCTACGCACGGATATAAAACTGTAAGAATTTTGTGATCTTTTTTTTAAAAAAAATATTGTACAATTCAACTGCGCATTGATGATAGTCTTATTTGTATTTTTGACAAAAAAGAAGTACAAATGCGCAATAGTGAATTATTTTTTGCTCTGTGAACGAAGTTCAGTTCTTGAATATTTTTCTTTTTTTTCTCGAACCATAAACGTTCACAGACATTAATTTGTATTGATTTTATTTTACATTATATTGATGATAAAAAAATAAATGGTCATAATTTAATTTCAGGCAACATTTTTCGGTGATATTATTTTGGCAAAAGCGACCATTTTATTAACATCAATTAACAATGCAGAAGTGATCAACATAGTATCCAAGGTATGCGTGTTTGTTATTTAATAATTGAATAATAATAATAATAATACTAAACACAGATACTCGATGATCTTGTCAAGGGCGAATTGATTCAAATGGAAAGCAGATGCGACGAGAGCAGATTGTTCAGTGAATATTTGGCAAAGTGTTACAAAAAGACCGGCAGCTTATTCAGCAATTCTTTGAAAGCAGTGAGCTTTATTTGTCATTAATTATTGAAATTTTTTGTTTTAAATTTTTTTTTCATCTCTTCCAGACAGCCGTGCTGGCGAATTGTTCAGAACTTTGTGTGAAAAATGTTTATCAGTTTGGTCGAAATTTTGGTTTGATGTTTCAACTGGTCGACGACTTGTTGGATTTTTGTTCAGTCGATTCAACAGCACTGGGCAAACCATCCCGGGTGGACCTTCAACTGGGCATCGTTACTGCCCCGGTTTTATTTGCCGCTGGTCAGGTAAACGTTTGAACAATTAATTAATTGTTTCTGTTATTGTTTTCTTCAATCTTTGTGTGTGTGTGTGTGTCTGTGTGTATATCATATGATATATATGTTTGATCAAATTTTACATCGTCGTCTGTATTGTTGAACAGAAGTTGGAAATTGTGAAGATGATTAGGCGTAAATTTTCCAGGCCGACAGACGTCAGTCGTTGCGTGGAATTGGTGTTGAACGAGAGTGACGGCATTTTTCGCACCAGACAGTTGATTGAACAATTTTCTGATCAAGCGTTGCGATGTTTGAACGACTTTCCAAATTGTCAGTTGAAATTAGCACTGCAGCAATTGTGCAAGTTGTGTGCAACGCGAAAAGCGTGAACAGCAAGAAGAACAACTTCATTTGCCATGATATGATATGATGATGTTCTTTTGTTCGTATATTATATTATGTGTGAATTTAATAATATTTCAAAATTTCATTAAATCAATCATCAATCAAATGAATTAAAAAAAGAAAAAAACAATCACGCCGAATTCGTTCCTGCACCACCATCATCATCATCACGACCATCTTGTTGTTGTTGTTGTTCTCGTTCTCGGTTGCCTTGCTCGTCGTCGTCGTCATCGCTCGTACCAGCCATGTGCACGTCGTCTGCGTTGTCGCTGTCAGCCGCACCGAACCTGGTGCTGCTGCTCGGGCTGCCGCTGCTGCGACTCACCAGCTCCTCTTCAGACAGTCGTATCGGTATGGTCGGACAGAGCTGAGCCAAAATTTCCGGCATGAGCACAGTGGCCGGCTCGTTGCACGGGTCCAACGCGAGCGCTTGTTTCAAAAATTGAAACGCCTGCGACGGTCGGTTGAGCAACGCCAACGCCAGACCGGTCGACGCGTGCGTGTCGGCGCGCTGCGGTTGCAACGACAACGCCAGCTGGTGGTACTTCAACGCCCGTTCCGGTTGGTCGACGCGTCGGTACAGGTGGCCGAGATTGTTGAGCAGCGCCTCGAAGCGGACGGGCAAGTTGTTCGGCGCGGCGGCGCTGTCGACGCCCAGTTCTCGGAGACGGTTGCGCAGTTCGCGCAACGCCTGGGTCAGGTAGTTGCGCGCGTCGTCGTGGCGCTCCATGCGGAACATGAGCACGCCGATCTCGTGCAGACAGTCTGGCTCGTCTGGCGCCAGCGCGATCGCCTGGGTCGAATAGCGTTCGGCCAGATTGTAGTTGCCGATCAAACTGTACTCGGAGCTGATGCAGAGCAACGGCAACGGATCGCCGGGCATGCAGTCGCTGGCGCGCACGTAGCACGACATTGCCTGGTCGTGCTCGTGGTCGGCGGCACAACTGCGACCGTGGCCGATCCAAGCCAAGCCGAACCGCGGCTCCAAGGCGGTGGCCTTGCGGAAGTAGCGCTTCGCGCTGTCGTAGCTGCCCTTGACGTGACTGTAACAGGCCATGGCGTACCAGCTGACCGGCTCCGACGGCACGTCCGTGCCCAGACTGTGCGCCACCACGAACAAATCGTTCGCCTGCTGCAGCTCCACCAGTATGCAGACGTGCAATTGCAACACTTTGCTGTTGTAGCGATCCCGGTCGAGCAGCAGCTTGGTCAGTCGACACGCCTCGTCGAACAAGCCCACTGCGTACAGGCGCCTGGCCTTGGGCAGCAGCACGTCGACGTTGCTTTCCAGCTGCGGCCAACAGGCCAGGGTCCTTCTCACCAGTTCGGCGCTGTAGCCGGCCTCGGAAACTGTGAAATAGTAGAAGTGGAGCAGATCCGGCGGCAACACGCCCTGCGAGCCGATCTGCGACTGCAACTCTTCGAGCACTGTTCTCTTCTGACGTTCGCTGATCAAACTGTTGCCAAACAAATGTTCAGCCGCCTCGGCGCAGAAAATGTCCTGCTTCAAGCATTCCACGTAAGCCGCGACCGCTTGTTCGCAAGCGCCGGTTCTTTCCAACGCTTTACCTTCAATTTGCAATTGAACACAATCAACAAACAAACAGACAAACAAACAAACAAAAGATCCACTGACCGACCTTTCAACAACAAAATTTTAGCTTTCACTTTCCAACGATTCGCGATGACATCCAAATCTTCAATACCTTCCAACATGACCACTTCCGTACAAATAGGCTGTGACAAATCACCACCACCACCACCACCACCCTTCTGATTGTTGTTGTTGCTGTTGCCACTGGTACTAGCACCAGCATTGGGGACATTGCCAGCCAATTGCAACAACTCATCGCAGTAGTCGTCGCCTGGCAAGCATTGCATAGCCAAGTAGAGGAACAATTCGTGCTGTTCGAACAGCTTGTTACGGTCGATGTAACTGTAAGCTCGACGATGATAGCCGGCCAACTGCAAGCACTGGACGAAACGGAACGTGTACAAAGCTGAATTCGGCTGCAAGTGCAAGGCACGCTCGCACCAAAATAGCGCACTTTCCCATTGGCCAGTTTCCATGTACTCTTGAAACATCGACTGCACCTTATCCAAGTCCAACGCCATGTTCTATCTTTCTCTCTCTCTCTCTTTCCTTCTTTCCTCAACAGACAAAATTAAACTTATAAAATCATTTTCGCAAAAACAAACAAACAAACAAACAAAATAAAATTTAAATTTCACACAACACACCAGTTTGGACAACGTATCGACCAAATTTTCAGTACAACAAACAACAGAAGAAATTATTCTCACGGCATTATTATTGATGCATAATCTTTACTTCAAATCTTCGCTTGACATACAAAATTTATAAGAAAAAAAATAATGAAAGCGCATAAAATCCACCATGCACAAAGACTTACAGCATCACACAATTTTTAACCATCGTAAAAACAATGAAATAATAATAATAATAATTGTTCTGATCAAGAAAATAAATAAATATAAATAAATAAATATATATATATATATATATATGAAGGCCAATAAAAAAGGCACCATTCCTCATTTTACACAGCACAAGTAACAAACAATGATGTATGCAACGCGTAATAATTTCGTACGCAATCGATGTAGGAAAAAAAGCATGAAAATAATCAAGAGCAGAAAAAATAAGGAAAACAGCATTTTTTAGTTGGGATGGAGATAATAATATGAGACTCTGCTGAAATAGCTTAAAATAGAAAGAAGAATATCCATCCATCCATTCATCTATCCATCCATTATAAACAGGTTGAAAAAAACAGATTCACTGTAAAGCGTGAAAACAAAGAGAAAATAAATCACTCAATCAACAAACCATAATAATTGATAATGATAAAAGAAAGAAAAAAAAGTACAACTGTATAGAAAAAACATCAATATACCAATCGACTGGGCATCGAGCGCACCAACAATTCCATTCAAGTATGATGATAATGATGATTATGACTGTATTCAAATTTTACCGAACATAAGCAGTCCACACAATTTGAAAAAATGGGAAAAAATGATGAAAAACATAAATTTACCTATATAATTACTATCAATGATGACCATCTTTGATTCTCCTACTCACAGGATGGGCAGGGAAGCATTTTTTTTAAAAAGAAAAGACAAACACACAACGTAACAATGCACAGTTGAGACGTGTTGCTGAACAATTTTGACCCCGCAAATTTTTTAACAAGCAAAAAAAAACAAACAATAATCAATATTTTTTGGTTAACAGGTAGAAGAAATGAGAAAAGAAAAAAAAACTTTCACAGAAAAAGAATTCACGTTCCAACATTGAAAAAAATGATCAGGGAATTCATGGATCATCAATCCATCACAACGACAGTATCTAAATGATAACAAAAAATAAATTGCAAAAATAAATAAAATTTATAAAAAACTGTTTGTTCATTCGCAATAGTTCACCTTTATCGCAGTGATCCAAAAACACATTCCACACTAAAAACAAAAATTTTCATTACAAATATTGTTTTTTTTCAATATTGCATACAGCATTTTTAACATTAATTTACACAATAAAAGTTGAATAATGAATGAAAAATTTTTACTTTTCATGGCAAATCGAGCCACTGACGACAATTTCGAAGGATCAACTCGAACATGAGCAAGTACAAGTCTACGCCTCTCATTCGACTGTTCTTCTAACGACAACAATGCTTTAAGAAAAAGCAAAACAACAACAAAATATGCGATCAACAAAAAATTAATAACAAAGAAATTGATATGACATACTTCTTCTCTGGAAGTTGTTGTTACCGTTATTCCTGGTTCCTGTTGTGACTGAATTCGCTTGCACAACAACGTTACTACTAGTGGCCACATGCGAAGACTGTTGCTGCATATAGCAACCACCGCTGACGGCTGGCTCCAACGGTGGAAAAGCAGCCAAATTAAGTGGCGCTTTATTGCCAGAAGCCGGATGTGAATTCGCCCGACCTGACGATGAACTGCTGCTAGAACTCACCGTACCAGTGTCAGTTGTTCTCTGCTGCTGGCAAGCGATCGAAGAAGATTCAGCCACCGTCTCTGGCACATCCTTGGTCACCACCACTGGTCGTCTGGCCGCCGGACGACGGCCCGATGTTATGGCTGCGTACGAGCAAACTTGCCCGGCCGATCCTCTGCTACTGTTGCTCGTTTCCAAGCAGAGAGACTCGCAAACAGGCCGGGGGGTATTATTTTTCCAACCGCCGGAAATATTGCCATTATTATTATTATTATTGCTGCCGCTGTTATTATAATTATTATTTTTAATATTGCTGCCAGCGTTGATCAAAGCTGTGTTCAAAGCAGGTGCCGATGCAGTCGACTGATTTCGACTAGAACATGTAGCTGCACCACTCTTTGCCGGTGAAGATTCCCGCGAAGATTGCAAAGATACCGCGTGAGCCGGCGGAGCTCGGCTTGTCCAACCTCCGCCTCCTTCGCCGTGTTCACCACCACCACCACCACCACGCCTGGACCGCCCGTTCCATCTACCCTGACCACGGAAAGCGCCGGCATTTTGACGATTCTGGATCCGATAGGCGCGGCAGTTGTTGTGCAATTCACCATCACGACCAACGTGCTCGTAGGAACCACGACGACGACGGTTCCAATCCTCCGCCGCCCGGTCAACCGGCGCCAATGTGGGCGGGGTTTTCGAACGCGTCGCTTTTTCCGCCGTATTAGCCGCTTTGTTCGCTTGTCGACCGCGGCGAAATCGACGATTCACAACTGGCAAAAAAGCGCCTTCCTCTTCGTCAGCATCGGCGCACTCTTCCATTAAATCTGGCCAGCAACTCTTCTCTTTGTTCTCTGCTGCAGCAGCATCATCGGCTGGCACTGAATTGACAATAGCTGCTGCTGCTGTTGCTGTTGCCGGTGCTGTTGCTGCCGCGTCTTCTTCTTCCTCATCAACTTTTACAACTTGTTGCTCGTGAACAACATTACTTGTCATCTTATTATTATTATTATTATTGCTGTTGTTGTTATGCTTTTTGTCTTTCTTTTCCTTCTTGGATTCCGGAAGCGAATTTTCCGACTTCGCCCGAATCGACAACTTCGGCATACCCGCTTTAGCGCTTTCGTCGTCGCTGTGAATTAATTTCTCATTGCGCTTCTTATTGTGCTTGCTACGACGCGACTGCACCGTCGTCGTTTTTTCTTCTCCAATATCATTAATCAGATCATCCAGAAAATCTACATCCTTGCCATCGGCATGATGATTCACCACACAACTGAAATCTTCCTTGCCATGCTTATTCCGACGACGGTACAACAACTGATGATGAACCCTTGCGACGGAATTCGCATCGATTTTTTCATGCTGAGGAATCCACGCTGGATTAATTTTCGAAAAGAACAAATCATCTACGAAACAAAAAAAAAACAATTAAACAACAATTTGAATTAAACAGAAATTTGTAAATGCAAAAATTCACCATTGAAATAAGAATTGGAACTTGACTTTTTCGCTTCAGCTTTCTTTTCATTCATCTTTGCTGCCATTGACGATAATGCAGAAAGAGTATCACAATTCAGCAAGCCTTTTTGTAACGCATCTGGGTTCAATCTGAAACCAAAGAAATATATATATACATATATATTCAATCACCCATTACTGTAACATGAACGTGCATGAGTAGAATTTCATTCTTGCTATAAATAACATTGAAAATTATTAAAACAAAAACCAACGACAACCACAAAATTATTAAAACAAAACACTTCACAGATAGTAAAAGAAATCACAGTTACAAAATTTACCTTAAAGCATTTTTCATCGAGACATCAAAAAGCGAACCCGTTTCAAACATGCATCTGACCGAATTTTCTGCTCTAGATTGATCAGCAGTTGTCATTTTTGATGATGCAGAAGACGAGGAATTTTCGTTGGAAAGCGGCAGTTGATCAGTCATGACAGTTTTTGTATTTGAAAAATGTAAATTCTAAAAAATACAAATATCTAGAAATAGAAAGAAAAGAAAATGAAAACGAGAACGTAATTTCCATGCAATCATGCTTCATTCAACATGCAACTGTGGATTCAACAGCAATTTGTTCAAATGAGGACAACAAAATCTTGGTGCCAACAAAACAATATCGGCGTGAAATGGTCATGCAAAAAAAACCAAATGATCAATTGGTAAAATTAACATAAAATTAAGCAGAAGCCATCAAAGTTCACCAAGTGAGTGGGAAAATCTGTCCAGAAAGCCAAAACGTGCTAATCATGTTCGCTTCAAACAGGCCGCGGCCCTGACGGAACAGTAAAACGGAACTTCTGGCACGCGACAAATGTCAGCAATACAAATGGTGCTCAGGCACTAGAGCCAACATCGGACAACAATTGCAGCCCGCAAAGGCCAACAGAGCAAGCAGGTCAATTGGGTAATCGTGTTCGCGCAAATAACCACGCAATCAACGTAATGAACAAACGAAACGGCATACTGTACCACAATACATATTGTCAAGTTAAAATACAGTATACATATGCGAAATTTGAAAAAAAATATATATTTATGTAAATTTAACACAATAATTTATTTATTTATAAAAAAAATTAAGTGTAAATTTCTAATTAAAATCTATTATAAAGCTGCATAAACAAGATAATTCAATGAAAGTACAAATTCGTTAGTTTCATGAAAATTAATTTCATCACCTATCCTATGCAAAAATTTCACTAAACTATTTCACTTAATTTATAATAATATTGCACACTGATTAAATGCATGACTAATCTTAATTAGCTTGGTACTTTGGAAAATCAATTCTTTCTCCAGCAAAATCAACTCAAATTACAAATTCTTTTGAATTGGAAATTGTTCATTTTATCCTATGAAACATAAACATATCATAACATTAAATGCTGTGAAAAGTGTGTTTATGTTAAATGACAATTTGCAATTTATAATTTTAAATAATTATGACTTCAGTTAAATTTAACTTAAACATTTCAAAATATTAAAACAAACATTATCAAAAGTTTGTAAATTTCGAGCAAAATAAGTGCAATATAAAAAAAAACAAGATGTGTCTATCATTCCAATTTGAAAAACATTACACTGTTAATTGTATTAATGCAAATCTCATTGCAGTGTGCACGAATTTTTTTACCTTATCTGCCGATTTTGATTTCTGAAGCAAATAATCAGTATTCTAAAACAGTTGACAAATCTAGTCTGTACATGTGTAAATGCATATGATATGTTCACGTACCGCAAAACCAAGTTCCCCAAAGTCGGAAATCTCAAAGTTTGCAAACTTCACTTCTAGGAGAGAAAAATTAAAAATAGGAATACAAAATTCACAGAAAACATTTTTAGCCTACCAGTTAAACGATCGGTGCGCTGCTGATCTTCATTGGCTTTTACTTGCAAATCATTCAAGATGTTTCGCGCTGCTTCAGAAAGTGAACAGGAATTACCTCCGTTATGAATATCGCCTAATGAAGCGGATGCTTTTTTGCGATAATTAGGCTGGCTGGCAGCTACCAGCAAAGAATGGTAATCATCATCAGGCAAATCATTCAAATCAGTATCATGGATACTCTAAATTGGTTTGTTTAAAATTCTCACCTTAATCACTACACATGTCCCTGCCTAATTTCTTTTCATTATTTTTACACACCGTCGATGTTTTAATAAGCTACAGTAATGATGGGAAAACATAAATTACAACAATGAAACTAAATTTCAAGCGCTGCAAACTGCAATAAAAGAAGACCAGCAATAAGTAAAACCCTGTCAGAAAATCACCCGTTAGTGAAAGATAGTAAATCAGGGAAGCGATAATAAGAAAAAAAAGTATTGCTATTAATACCTCAGCTTTGTCACACATGAATAACCACCAATAATAAGGAAAACAGCAACAAGTTAATACGGACTGGTCGGCTGATATGAAGGCGCCGGTCAAAAATAAATCAGTAACTAAAACAATGTAATTAAATAAATACATAAAAATAACAAGTCATTGACTACTGAAAAAGAAAATTCAGTTTCGGATTGCCGGATTTGATCTTGCCTTATCAACAGACGAATAATTTTCACTACTCAACGTACAACTTACGCCACCTAAACTAACAGCTATCAATATTAGAGACTTACAGAGGAAAAATCATATTCAGACATGCAGGTTCAAATATTTTAGCTAAATTATAAATCTAAAATAATAATTACTAAAAAAATATCATACATAATCTATAATATATATACGCATAACAATATTATAAAAATTCAAATTAATTAATTCTGAATACTGCTCAATCAACGGGAAGGAGTGACATCTGATTTTATTTGCTATACAATTTAAGCAGTTTTAGGGAAAAAATTATACTATTATAATTTGCTTTAATTACTCATTTAATTTAAATTACAGATTCAATTTCAATTCTGAAATTAAAAGTTTTTTAATTTAATCTTAATATTTATGATAAAACTGTCAAATAAAAGTGATAAAATGAATTTGCTATTTCATTACTTTATAAATCCACAACAGTAAAATCTAATTCTGATTTACAAATTTCGATTAAGGTATAACGTTGAAAATAAAAAATTACTAACCTACAACATACCAACATAGTGAGTAGGCAGTTGTTCTGTAGTGCGCTCTGTGATACAATGAGAAGTTAGAAGTTCAGTGGTATTTGTTTATTGACTTAAAAATCAAAAGAACTGTTTAAATTTAATATAAAAATTTAAATTTTTTATTATTCACTTTCGTTATTTAAAAAAATTTCAGCTTATATATTGCATATAGTAAAATATTACTGTAATCAAATAATCACATTTACAGGTTTAAATGCAACCGGTGCATATCCGTATAAAATAAATCATCAAGTAAAAGCAAATCATCTGAAATTTTGTCTCAGAAAATGTGATAATGAAAAGATTATTAAATATTTTTAATTTCAGTTGTCTGAAATTTAATTCGTAATTTTTCAATTTGCGCAAATTAAAATGCAGGTATAATTAAATTTTTAAACATGTGATCAGGTTTTCTTAAAGTGCTTTCTTTTAATAAATAGTAAATTATTGAATTTTGTATTATATTGTTACTATTTATTTATGTAATGGCTGTTATAATAAAATATTTACCAAAAATGTTCTTTTAACAATGAATTGTTATTGCCACATTACAATATTTAACAAAAGAATAGATTGTTCTGTTAACTGTAGCTTTATAATGCCTCAATGACGGAGCTTAATTTATTATAGTTATTTCACTGTTTTAGCAACTTTAAACAATAAAAAAGATAAAATTTCCTTATTGAAGTGACTGATATATACAAAACTAATATTGTTACAAGAAAGCTAAAATGACTTTTGAATAAAAAAATGGCTTTTGAAAATCGTTTTTGAGTTAGCTTTTTCCGGGTCAAGATTCACATTTCCAATATGTTACCGCATCAAAATTTTGAAGACAGTGCAGAAATTCACAACGATTATATCTGAAAAACCATTCGTTCATGATAACATTTCATTTTCTACGTTTTAAACCATATTTCTGTAAAATCTTATTATAAAAAGTGTATTACTATGGTGTATTTTAAAAAGTATTTCACAATTTACTTAACGGTATAAAATGAGGTTTAATTAAACTTTACGTGACGTTACAAAATCGACCAATAAAAACCTCTTGACATTAAATAAAATTTACAACAGTTTTCGTTGGAAATATAAACATTTCAACTGCAAGTTCCAAAAAGTTTGCAACTTTTTTAACAGAAAGTAATAAGTAACGTACAGTAATGCATGGTGAAGTGTACGAAATATTAAAAATAAAAATGAATTCTCAGCTAAAGTATCGTGAATTTACTTCATATGTTGTTTTAAAGATACTGCTTTATTTCAAAGATTTTAATATGCCTACTGATTGCAACTGTAATTTGGCCTTTCTATCTCAATAAGCAAAGTCAAAATTGTACTGGGGCATTTGTAATTTATAATTTTATTTGAAATTTATAAAACATTTCAATGTAAGGTTAAAAAACATTATAACAATTTTCATATTATTTCATTCTTTCGGAATAATTTTACGCATAAACTACAGTATATATTATTTGAACTTGTAAACTAGATTATTTTACTGTATGTCCATTGTGGAGTAAACTTTAAGTTTCGTTTTGTCACTTTCTGGTTGTAAATTATTTTGAGGCTCAACTGGTTTTAAATAATAAATAAGAAAACATCAAATAATACAGTTTGACGAAAGAAATTTGTGAGTTTATTTCTGTTTTCCGCTAATGTATTGTGTTTTTGCTGATTTTCCTAAGACATGTTGACGTTACAGTTCATCGAATTTAGTAATATTTTGTTACTTTGATAATTTTTTAAATTTACAATTATCATATCTTTAAGCTGTTAATCAATTGACACTTTCATGTTGACTATTTGAATAACAGTTTATTTTAAAAAATTATTGCACGAACTTCATTGTTTCAACATTAATTTTGTTGTTGTATTCTTAGTTGTTTTTGCAAACTTTATGCTTCTGGGCTTTTTGTAATTTAAGTTAGATCAATTAAGTATTCAATGAGATTTGTTTTTAATTTCTGAAATTTTGTTAGTTCAATAAATGTGTTTATGTGAAGAAATTGATTTTTTTTCATGCTTGCCATTAGTTTTAATTCTGTGAAACTTTAGTTTCGATTCTTCTTTAATAGTTTTACTATGAAATTTACTGATATAGTTTGAAAATCACATCTGCTTAGCTTTTTTCAAATGTGTTATTATTAAATTGTTTTTATCACAGTCCACTTTTTTTAGTCCATGTTCATGAAATGATTCAACAATTAGCTATCATATAGTTGCTTTTCAGTCTTTATGAATTGTTATTCTGTAATTATTTATTTCTTTTATAATTTAAGCACTGTGATGTAATGATTGTAGATTGAAATATTTTAAATTTCTTTTTTTATTTTGTCTAAATGGGGCAGAACAGGAAATGACTAATAATGTTACATTTACTGGCTGTCATGTTTATTTGTCAGACGCCTACTTTCTGTTCACCACAGCTTTTATTTATTTAACGCATGTTCAGCTTGTTTGCATAACAGTTCACATCCGTGGTTTATTGGATTTTGGTGATTTGCAGTTGTTTAACCGTATTTTAATTGTATAGCTAGTTTATAAAAAAAAATTTCTTTTTATTTGAAGTTTTTTTCTTATCAATAGTAAGTTTTGACGTAAGAAGATGTGAAGTTGGCAGATAAATTTTGAACTGTTTGAAAAGGTTATCTTATCAAAATTTGAAAATTTATTAAAGTGTACTTTTAAAAATTCTTTTTTTTGGGGTAAATGTATACAGCCCTGATTTAGTATTTTAATTTGACACGCATGAAGATGAATGTATTAATTGTTTTGCACATGATTGATTGATATTGAAACACTTGAATTTTATTTGCAAATGCGTTTTGAAATTTTAATATCCAAGTTGGATCGCAAAAAGTAGAAAGTAGTAGGTTGGTTATATTGTTGTTGAAAAAATGTTGTAATTGTTTTCAAGGTCATCATGTTGTTTACGAAAATTGATGTTTTCCAGTTGTTTAGTTGACAATTTTTTTCAGATGTCCTTGTTTATCAAATGACTAATAAGATTTTTGAAAAAAAACAAATTTTGTTTGATCATCTGCTATGAAATTTGAATATCTAGATAAATATATATATATTTTTTTCTTCTTCATCTAGGAATCTTACATTGAATGTTATTTTTAAAAAAATAAGTTTGTAATTTCAGCATCATTTGCTAACAAGAAACAATGGCTGTGGAAATGAGCACAGCAGAGTTTCAACCTCAAGCCGACGAACTGGCTCAAGTGTTGGAATTGCTAAAGCAATCTCAGATCAGTGATACTGCTGTCCAGCGTGAGGTTCAGAAGAAGTTGGAAGAGTTGAAGAAGATTCCTACGTTTTCATATTATTTGTTGTACGTGTTGACTAGAATGACCAATGAGCAGCAGGTAACCCGCTCGTTGGGCGGTCTGATATTGAAGAACAATATCCACGCTGCTTGGTCCACTTACACCGACGAGGCGAAGCGTTACGTGAAAGCGGAATGCGTGCACGCGTTGGACGAAAGCAACCAAATGGTTCGCACTACGGTCGACGTCGTCATTGCTAGTATCCTGAGCCAGGAGAGCATACACGCTTGGCCGGATTTGGTGGCCAAATTGCTCGACCAGATGCACAGTGACCAAGATCAGATCGTGGTCGGTGCGTTCAGTGTGGTGCAGAAAATTTGCGAAGACAGCGCCTTCTACCAGGTCGAGGACCGCGAATACGCGCTGCGAACATTGATGCCAGCTTTGGTGGAGCTGCTGTTGCACCAGAACACGAAAGTTCGCTTGATGTGCTTGCAGTCGGTGAACTTCTTCCTCGGCATTCGGAGCCCATTTTTGGACCACTTCATTGACGACCGTTTCCTGGCTCGCCTGTTCAACTGCATGAACGACCTGGAACACTCGATCCACGATTGCCTGTGTCAGGCGTTGTCGTTGCTTTGCAATTTGTACTTCAACAAGCTGACCAACTACATGCCCACCGTGGCCCGTTACATATTGCACAGGACCAGCGATTTGGTCGAGCACACAGCCCTGGAGGCGTGTGAATTTTGGCTCACGCTGGCCGAAGAGCCGGCCAATTGCCGCGAAGTGGTCAGGCCTTATTTGGCGGAATTGATTCCTGTGCTAGTGCGACGGATGCGCTATTCGGAACAAGATTTGCGAAACATGAAAGCCGACTTGGAATGCGACGAGCAGATTCCAGACCGTGCGGAAGATATTCAACCGAGATTTCGTCGGTCCAAGCAGCAGCAACAGCAACAAGATTTGAATTCCATGACCAACGTGGACCATATTCAGCCTAGTGACGATCAAAATAATATCAACAATACCAACGCTGATGTAGATGCAAGTGACCACGACGACCACCACGCCCGCAACGACAACGACAATGACGACGAAGACGACGACAGTGCAAGTGGGTGTGATTTTTCTGTCGATGCATCTTCGGAGTGGAACGTGCGCAAAGGAGCCGCGGCGACGTTGGACGTGCTGTCCAACGTATTCCGAGACGAGCTGCTCCCGCATTTGCTGCCAATTTTGGACGGCGATCTGTTCCAACAAGACTGGCTGGTCAAGGAGGCGGCCATACTGGCCCTGGGTGCGGTGGCCGAAGGCTGCGCGAACGGCATGGCGCCTCACTTGCCCACTTTGGTGCCGTATTTGATTGGCTGTTTGAACGACAACAAGGCGTTGGTCAGGTCGATCACTTGTTGGACGTTGAGTCGTTACGGTCATTGGATACTGCAGTTTCCGAATGAGCGTTATTTCGAACAGTTGCTCAAAGAGCTGCTGCGTCGGCTGTTGGACGTGAACAAGCGAGTGCAGGAGGCGGCTTGCAGCGCGTTCGCCACGCTGGAGGAGGAGGCCAATTTCGAACTGGTACCTTACTTGAACGAGGTAGTGCAGACTTTGTGCGCCGCATTCCAGAAGTACCAGGCGAAAAATTTGCTCATACTGTACGACGCGGTTGGCACGTTGGCCGAGTCGATCGGCACATGCCTTGCCAAGCCGGAGTTGGTCGACGCATTGATGCCACCGCTGATGGCCAAGTGGAACCGCACCGACGACACCGAACGTGAGCGTTATTCACTGTTGGAATGCATGGCCAGTGTGGTGGTGGCGTTGCAGGATAATTTCTTACCCTACTGCACGTCGGTGTTTTCGCGTTGCGTGCAGTTGATCAGTTGCAACGTGCAAACGACGCCTGAGTTGGGCTCCGGCACCATGGACTTGGGCTCCAACAATGGTGCTGCAACTGTTCAGAACAATGGCGCCAGCGGTACTGAAGTCGGCGGTCAGGATTTCGTGATCGCGTCGTTGGACTTGCTCAGCGGCATGGTCGAGACGCTCGGCCAGCAGTTGATCACTTTGGTCGCCCATTACAATTTGGTCGAATTGGTCAAGCGCACCTCGCTTGACCAGTCGTCCGAAGTGAGGCAGAGTTCGTTTGCGTTGGTTGGCGATTTGGCGCGCACTTGTTGGCCACTTGTTGAACCGCACGTCATGTACTTTTTGACCGTGCTGGGTCGCAATTTGGAACCGCAACAAGTGTCCGTGTGCAACAACGCCATCTGGGCGTTGGGCGAGCTGGCGATGAAGATGGGCTCGTCGTTGCTGCCGCACGCCAGAACCCTCTGCCGACCGTTGGTGGCCATTTTGAACCGTCCACACACTTCGAAAACGTTGCTCGAAAATGCAGCCATCACAGTTGGCAGATTCGGCGTCTATTGTTCTACGGAAGTGGCACCTCAGTTGCCGGATATTCTGCTGCCGTGGTGCTTGTCGATGCGCAACTTGCGAGACAACGACGAAAAAGAGTCCGCCTTCTGCGGCTTGTGTCGCATGGTGATCGTGAACCCCGAAGCTGTGGTTCCACACTTTGCCTACTTGTGCGACGCGTTCGCTTCCTGGTCTTCACCGAAGAGCGAACTGAAGGCACTGGTCTGCAGCATACTGTACGCGTTCAGGCAGCAAATGGGCGAGGCAGCATGGCAAGATTGTGTTGGAAAATTTCCATCGCCCATGTTGGAACGATTGCAATATTTGTACGGTTTTTAACCGAATTTGACATGGAAGAAAGGGGATTTTATAAAAACAAATAATTATACAATATTTTTTTCTCAATATCATCTATATCATATGACAAACAATTGTAAAAAAGCAAAAGAAAAAAAACATACTAATCGTCTACTACTACTACTACTACGACTACTACTACTGCTACTACTGCTACTATTACTACTGCGACTGCTATCACAATCATCATCATCATCATCATCATCATCATCATCATCATTGAATTCATCGTCTTAGCAAATTTATTTATTTTAACCAACAAAATGTTCATTTATTTATTTATTTATTTATTTATTCTCTATACTGTATGTATTTTTTTCTTCTTTTTTGTTTTAATTTTTTCCTTGCATGCTTAATTAATTCTTTGTTTTAAATATTCTTATTATTGGTATGCATGTATATATACATATATTTATTTTTTTTCTCTCAATATTTCTGTCTGTAATATTATGTAATATTAAAGCCAAAACTATTTTCTTTTGTGAATCTCAATTTCTTTACTCCAGTGGTTATTCATTATTATTATTATTAGTATTATTATTATTATCTTACCGGTATTAAAATGAGAATACTGTCTTGTTCTCATGAAGTTATATTTTTACTTTATTTCTTTTTCAGGTATACAATCACCACTGGTCTCCTCCTTCCTCTGTATACGGTTTCTTTTGTTGCTTTAGCTTTTTCTTTTCGTTTTCTTCTCTATTCTGTTTTTTTAAATCTACCTGATTGATATGTTTATTTTTATTCTTTCAGTACATCTTTGACGGCGGTGATTGATCACTACTGAAATTCTCTTCTATATATTACAGTAATGCTTATATATATATTTTTTTCATAATTTGTTGAGGAAAAATTTTTTCTTTGGCTGACAAGCAACGTCTAGTTTTTTTTTTCAAATTTTTTTTTATTTTCTTACATCATCATTAAAATTATCATTCATTTTGGTGAATGAGACGGGAATTATATATTGCTGTTCTCCAATGTGTGTTTTTTTTGTTTTATGTTCATTTTCATTTGGTGCTGTTTTTTTTGCTCATCATTGCTTTTTTTTCATTTTTTCTCACTTTTCTTTTGCCTGACTTGCGTTTGTTCTGTAATAATGTGTTCATTCAATCATACGTGCCTAAGTTTCTTTTTTCTTCTTTTGCTTTAACTTTTTTTTGTCAGATTGAATTTTTTCACCCTATATTTCATACAGTACACTTTTGTGTTTGGAAATAAAGTGATTCTTATGTAAATGTGAGGAAACGTTGTTACGTAATGCAAAATAAAAATCTGTCCTGAATGCAAATTTTAAAATTAACACTGAAGAATTTTAACGTTTGGATTGGTCGTTTTCGGTCAGGTTTCTTTTTGCCGCAATTTCTTATTGGTTGTTGCAATTTGAGTTCTCATTGGATGCTAATGGCGTAACTTTTCATTGCATGCTCGTAATAATGGTACGCCTCAATCGAAATGTACAATATTGTGGCTGATCAAAGCAGAATAATTTCAATCAATGGACCATAGTTAGACAACAGAACCAACCCATCCTATTCTATACTGCATGAGCACGCAATGATAAGTTAACCCATAGCATTTAATGAGAGAACTCGACTTTTAACAATCAAGGAGAATATGCGCCAGAAATCTTGACCGAACAAGACTATTGTAGATTGGTATCAATGAAAATTCGATTGCATACAAGAAAATTTGTTTGGAATATTTTTTTAAAAAATGTTTTTCACATACTTTATTACAGTGATTGTAATTACAGTCGTGATGAACGACCAATCTTTATGCCCGATTTTTCTTTTTGAGCTCACTTTTGAAATTTGTCAATCCAACAAATTCCAAAATCCAGTTGTAAGATTTCCAACATTTATTGAATGTAATTGAAAATGCTTTTTGCTTTTTCCACAATTGGAATCTGGTTTAGAGGCATATTTCATTGCATTTTATCATCCATCCAAATACTAAGCCTTCTCTTTCCCATTTCTTCAAGTAAAGTTCAAGTTACTTTTGATGTTGAAAATTTTGAGGCCTAAAATGGTGAAGATTTCATTTTATATGCATTTTTTGTGATTGTTCTTATCGTGGACGTTGCCAAATTAAGAGAAACACACCCACGTTGACTAGACGTTGACCAGCTTCCAATTGACTTATGCAGAGAAGTGCTTTTTCTTTGCATTAATTGCACATTTCTTTTCCTGATATAATGGACAGAACAGATCGTATTCAAAAAGAAGTTGATGATGAATCTGAAAAGTTTATAACCAGCGGAGCTGGTTGGATTGGTAGATTTTAAAATGCAAGCTTATCTAAATAACTTGCGAAACACAGTGGTAAAACAGCTCGTTGAAATGTCAAAGCAACGGAAGAATTTTCTGAGCAAGATGTTCAAGAATTATTATTATTAGAGTTTCACAGCATGATTACTTTAAAGAACTATGAAAGCTATGCACTGAACAACTAATGAACCAATGGTCGTTGATTCACAAGAGGATTCGTCAGTGAAAACTCTAACAGCAGCTTTAACTGAGATTGCACAGAAATCATAGACCAGCTCCAAGTTATGATCCAGGCGGTGTGTTCTTGAATTTGTAATTTCTTGCTATGAAGAAATTTTTCGTGAGAGAAAACTTTTTAAAAAATGCCATCAATTCTTTGATGCTTTCATTATCAAACAACCAAAGGCTGATCCTGAACGAACTACAACCTGAATTATGATCAATGTAAACATTTTATTAAAATTTTGAACAAGTTTTGTTGTATGTGTTCTGACTTTCACTGGAACGGATGTACTATAAACACATGCTATTACGACTCCGTATAACGCTGTTTCACTTAGCGCTCTTTTTCAGAAACGAGTCATCGGCGTTATGCGAGCTGCTAGTGCATGCATGTAATGTGTATGTCCTGGCATGCATGTTTGAATTGTAAATTTTACAATGCTACAAAACAACCGAAAGGAAAATGCTGATATGATCGATTGTTTTAATGAGTGTAATTTTAAAGGCGAAAAAATTCAAATACTCTGTTGTGAATAAACTGGAATGAACAGCGGTGGTAATTTTTTTTCTCATTTTTAATCATATATTAGTCAAACGAGGTCTGTAGCGACGGGCAAGAAATACAAATAGAATTGTACAAAGTGCCATCAAAGCGGCGTAAACAAACGTTTCCACAACCAAGTCTGTGATCAAATGTGTTCCGGAAATAAGCATGACAATCAAGTTGCCAAAAAATATGGTCATCAGCCAAAAGGCAGACATTACGGATTTCATGCTGAGGTCCGCTTCGGCGTAGGCGAATTCTAAACCTGAGATTTGGAAAAATATTTCCGACACCGTTACCAGAAACCACTGGGGCACTTGCCACAGAATCGACACCCCGTAACTGGGCACAATGTCCACTACTTTCGATTTCAGTTTTGCATTGACCAGCACCACTTTGGAACCTCCCATGGCCATTTCAGTGGTGCTGAGTAAAATCTCTTTGCAAGATTGTCCCAGTGGACAATTTTGCAAACTGACCAACAGGATGTTTGTGCTCAGGATGTTCGGTTTCAGGTCGATGAAATTTGCACGTCTGTTTGAACGTATTTTCAACTGACCACGAACAGTTCCGTCTTCGTGGAATATTAGAGTTGCATTTTCTGACAAAGAAACTGTATCGTCGACGAGAGCATAGAACCGAGTCATGCTGTTGTCGACTTGTTTTACTGAATAAATTGCATAATTGAACCGCATCACAGTTTCTGACCAGAAGTTGACAAAAACTCCATCACTGGGCACGCAAGGCTGCTGTTCAGACAGCCGCAACTGTTCGACACTTGGAACCAAAGTTGAACAGTTGATCCTTTGGAAGGTGATCTGTTCGTTGCAGGGGATGTCGAAAGTGGTGATGTCGTTTTGGTGCAACACTCCTGACGTCGAATTGGAACTGTATCCAAGTGTGCAAGGATCGTCGTTGTGCAAAACAATTCTCCTCGTGTTCAAGTCGGGCTGATTGATCAAATTCTGTGAGACGACAATTTGCAAGAAGCCGCTCAAGGCGAAGGTGATGGTCATCAGCACAACTCCGCACATCATTCTGTTCAACGGACGTTGGAAATAGCCCCGTTTCACCAATGCCGGATATAGGAAACCTTCGAACAGCGGAACAAGCATTATGATGAACAAAGGATTCACTGTGGACATCTGATCCGGCAGTATTGTGAAATGACCGACACGCCCGTTCATTCGACTTGCCTGCAATATCCAAGTGGAGCCGGTCTGGTCGTACAGGGTTGAAAACATCACGGCCGGTATGAATAGAACTGACATTCGAAAGATGTGTTTCACATTTTCAATCAACTGGTCACTGTATTTGGGACGTGCATAGTCCATCCAGTGGGGCAGTGGCGGTTGGCTGGTTGATTTTTTGGAAAATCGTCTTCTCACTGCGTGACCGACGCATTTGAACACTTGAAGCAGCACGGCTCCGTTCACCG
Source organism: Trichinella pseudospiralis (assembly GCA_001447645.1). Classification (NCBI taxonomy): domain Eukaryota; kingdom Metazoa; phylum Nematoda; class Enoplea; order Trichinellida; family Trichinellidae; genus Trichinella; species Trichinella pseudospiralis. Next base: position 491,435 of record JYDV01000010.1, on the reverse strand, counting down.
GCGCGTGGTAATAATGAGATCTACCCGCTAAAAATATTGCCGTCGCCAAGCCCATGCAAAAAGCCGGAATTCCGAAAGCTAATGGAAAACACGTCTCACGTCCATCGCAGCTCACTTGCCCCCTCAAATAGGGCGTTATGATGAACGACAAGAAGCTGCCCAGGTTGATGCTCATGTAGAAGAATGAAAAAAATTGTGATCGCTCTCGAATCATGTCGGCCGGAAATTGATCAGCCGCGAATGAAGACACGCACGGCTTAATACCACCAGTAGCGATTGCTATGACAATCAAGCTGAAATACACCACGGGTTGACTGGCCGAATGCATCACCGATGTTACTGATCCGACGGTGATCAAAATTTGTCCCAACAAATACAACAACGACATGTACAAGATCAACTTGTAACGTCCCAAAAAGCCGTCCGCAATGATGGAACCAAACAACGGACTCAAGTATGCCAAGGATATGAAAGCGTGGAAAATTAGCTTGGCCGTCGAATCTTGCAACAAATAGACATTGGTCAGTAGAAGAATCAGCACGGCCCGCATCCCATAAAATGAAAATCGTTCAGCAAATTCATTCACCAAGCAAAAGAACACACTCCTGGGATAGCGCTTCAGCGAACTGATTAAAGTATCCTCATGTTGCTTTTTCGAACTCACTTCCAACACTTTTTCTCCAACGGCTCCACTGCCGTCCAATGAGCTCATGTTGAAATGCTTTTCATCATTTTTTGCCATTTCTTTGTTTTTTCTCTCTCTTTTTCAGCGACGTTTCATTCACAAATTAAATATCTGAAACAAAGTCAAAAAGAAGAAAACTGTATTTGTAGAAGAACATCTTATATAATATTATATAATGTAATGCAATGCAATATGGATTTTTGATAAAATTATGCAGTCAAGAGTGCAAATATTAAACAACAGCAATTTAAGTTAAGTTTGAAATTCATTTCAGAGTACTATCACTACTACTACTACTACTATTACTACTACTACTACTACTACTACGAAATGTTTGATTTTGTTAAAATTAAAAACTTTAATTTCATCCAACACATAACAACTACCGGCAGAGTAAATTATTTAAATATTTACATATTAAAGCGGAAAATTTTGCCAACTGAAAAATTGTAAAAGTTTGTCAAATTTATTCTCAATCACAAAGAAAAGAAAATTTGATTTTTCATTTTTTAATTACTCCTCACCTACATGCATCATGTGGAGAAAGAGATTAGGCTATTATTTGTTTTTCAAATTTTCTCTACACCAACCACTTAAACCACAAATCTGAATCTAAATTATCTTCAGTACTAATTAGTTGATAAAAAAAATAATTTTGAAAAGAAAACAGAGCAATAAAATTAAGTTAGCGCAATTATGTTAAAGTAAATATTTATTATATTATAATATATTAGGTATGCGCGTAATGTTTGCTTGCTGTAAAACTGAAACTGATGAAATTTATAATTAATCATCATATTTGTTAAACTTAATAAATTTCTTACAATGAAGAAATGTTTATGCAGAGTGGTTACCTTGATAAGTAACGTATGCCACAAACCATTTCAAAAATTAAAAAATTTCTTTAAAAGCATTAAATTAAAAACAGAAGCCGATAGTATCAGCATTTTTGATAATATGTGAATTTTGTAAAAAAATTAATTTTATATAGAAATTTTCAATGCTCCTTCAAAGGATATGGAACTGGTTCATTCAACAATGCACACGTCGGAACCCTTTCCGCTTAGCTTTTCATCATAGCATCAGTTGATGTCATTCTCTGTTCTTGTCCGCCAAAAACCTCTTTCTATTGGGCAATACGGTTACTTCTGTTTATGCTTTTGTTTTGTTTTTTATTTATATTTAATAAGTAATTATACTTTTGAAATTCAAAAATTGGTTTTCAAAGCATATTTGTGAAAGTTCTATTTTTACATGTTCACTGTATTTCATCACAATAATGAAATTTAACAGACATTATTGTATAACTGTTGAAATCTATAATTTGAATAAATTATACTATTAAGTTATTATACAGTGATTTAAAAAACGAAAGCAAAATAAAATTCAAGTCGTGTAATCTCATTCACATAATTTTATGAGCCTGTGCGTCAGAGATGATATAACTTTTTGATCTAGATAAAATACCTTCTGTTTGTCACCTGTGAAAGCTAATTTTATAGTGACGTCATTAGCTGCCATGATAAAAATTAATAATAATTACTTGAATTGTAGCATTTGAAAAGTAAAATAATTGAGAAATTCATTAATGATGATCAAAGATGACATTTTGATTAGCAAAATACTTTTTTGAAATGAACAATAATACTCTTTTTTTAACTTTACGTAGCACAGTTATTATTCAGCTTTATCGAGTAGTAACAGCAATAATAATCGCAACTTATTTTATTAAAAAACGACGTATAACTGCAACCTCATCATGAATTACTTTATACAAATTAAATTATTATTAATGTCCAATAAAAATTTAATTGAAAATTAAAAATTAAACATTAAGCAATCTTAAACACACTGAATAAGTTTGCACACTTTATCATATAATTTAAAATTGAAAAATATGAACTTGCATTAGAATTTATTTTAAAAAATTAACTTCAAATACACAAATAAATATTCATATCAATTCAAAATAAATATAAAATGCATAAATTTGGGTATATTCTATGCAACAAAAAGTAATTTTATAGGAAATTAATATTTTGTAAACATTGTTTAAATTTTTATTGACAAAGATAATTTTTTAAAATGCTATATATTAAAGCGTGTAAAGCAAAGATATTTGCTAATTGTATGTTTTACATTTTGTTTAAAATAAAAAATATTTTGAAAAGCAAATGTAGCGCAATTTCCAAAAAAATGTAATAAAAATGATATGATTATAAAAAACAAATTAAACTTGTTTGATATTACAATTTAATTAACAACAATTAATAATTAATATTATATTAATAATTAATAATTAATATATACAATATAATATTAACGCAACAATTAATTATGTCTCCTGAAGAAACGTGCATATTCATATAATATATATATATATATATATATATATATAATGTATGAATGTATGAATGTATGTAAATCCGTATTATTTTTATGCAAATGTTTTAATATTTATACTCACACCCACGTAATATCAGTATACAGATCAAGCAAGAAAGAAGAGCAAGAAAAGAAAGCGGAAGCTAATGTATTTGAATAGCTACTGAACTAGCCAGAAAATCGCAAGCTTGCATTAGTGAGTAAACAGTAAAGAGTAAGTGCAGATTTATTTTCAAGTATGTTTACTTTAAAGTAGAAACAAAAAAAATATAAACTATTTTGTGCAATAACAGCATTTTTCTTATTATATGAAATTGTAATCAGTGCAAATGATTGCATCATCAAAAAGCCCTGAATAACTGCTGACAAATAAAATTGAAAAATAAATTTTGTTGTTGCTGATGTTGTCAGTTTGTAAAGTTTAAATGCAAAGCATATACTGTAAAGCAGATCACAACTGTGCAATAAAAAATATATTTATTTCTTTTTTTTATTATAATGAACAGTATGATCTTGGCGAAGCAGCAAAATTGGTACAACCAGTTTTTGCTTATTGAAAATTTTATAATTTTTATGCGTATAATTTAGGATCTGTCAAATGAAGAAATTATGTCATTCAAATAATTCAATGTTGTAAATAAGGAAAATTCAATTAATTAATTATTGAGTATATGCCATGCATAAACACAAACTCGACAGTGCTTTTTTGTAAAGAGATCCTGCACTTTAATAATATTTAAAATATAAATATTATATAAGATGAAAAGTTTTTTTTATTTCAGCTGAATCACATATTTATATGGTTTCAAAATCAGAAATTCTGTTAAAGTACACAAATGAGAATTTAAAATAAAATCAAAAATCAAAAGTAAAAAATTGCATCAAGCAAAAATGTAATTTCAAAAAGAATATGATTGTTCCTTTCAATTTATGTTCAAATATGAACATAAATTTTTCTACTTTTGAAATTATTAAAAATAAAATTTTTTAAAGTTGTATAAAGCCAAGAAGAGCAGTAGCTGCTTTGTAAGCAAACCTGTTCCTTCATTTTCAAGATGGCTATTATATAAGAATGCATATAATTTTTCCACTGCCCTCAGAAGAAATTTTCCAACAAATTAAAGATATCAAGACAATATAACTCGAAATACTAGTTTGTGATCAGTTTGAATTTGCACGACTTAAGCAGAACAGATGATGCTCAAATGTGAAATATTGAATCATGTTTTCCATTACAGCGTCGCCATTAATGATAATTATTCTCCTTGAAATTTTTATAAAACAAGAAATTTTATAGATTTTCATTTTAACCCCCAAAACATTCAAAAGACCAATTTAAAGAGCTTATACAATGAAAATTGCTTTTAGCTTATTTTTTAATATATTATTTTGCATGTATATCAATATTTACATGGGAAATGTGTATCATATATAATATATCAAGCAGCGGATCGTGGTTTATTGTTCTGACATTTTTATTTATAACAACGTGATTTTTAAAGAAACAATGATTTTCAAAATTTATTATTTCATTAAAATTTTATTTTTCTGGTAAATTATGATTTTCAGAATAAGTCAGAAAAAAATTTATGTAAGGCAAAAAATTATTAAATTTGTTCATCAAAATTTCTTGAATTCAAAATGAATATTACTTGAAAAAAGAAGAAGATAAATACTAAATTTTGCTTGCAGTTGATAATAACAAATAAGTTTAAACAAATGCCAATGAATTACATATTTATGTTAATCGGTTATACGATCCGCTTTATCAAAGGTAACTTTTTTTTTAAATATGAAAAAATGAAAATAAAAAATTAATTAATACATCAACTTAATATTTCTTCTAAATTTTCATAATTTCATGCAAAATATAAATATTAAAAGAACGTACTAGCTATTTGGGTGGACAATGCGTGGAAATTTTTCAACAGAAAAATTACGCAGAAGTTTTTTAGATGATGCAATTGGTGAAAATGTACATCGCTTAAATGTTCCACATGTAGGTCAGTTGTGTTGGCGTAAATGAAATAAACTTTATCACAAAATTCTTTAAATACAATTAAAATAATGATTAATTTGAATAAACTGAAAATTTTTACTTACTTTTTATAATTGTAAACTCAGGAAACATGTCTTAACAGTTCTAATATCTATTCAAAGTATATTATTTGTATAAATGCAATAATAATTTATTTAATAATGGAAATGCAATTTAGGCTAACAATTTGAAAAGCTTTAGAAATTGATGCAGTTACTTTTGCAATAGCAATTTCCACAATAAATAAAGCATTTGTAAGCCACGGAATTCTGCAACATATAACAATAATAAATTATTAAATTATTTTTAATTCAACAACTTTTAATGCTTTGTAACATATTTTTTGCAGAAAAGAATTGAAGTATGAATTTAAAAATTTTATTCACATCATTCACTAGTTATTTTTTTCTTCCCCTATTCATCATCACATTTATGACATCAACAAAATTTATATTGTTGTTGTTGTTGTTGTTGAATAACAGCCTTGTTTATTTGCATAGCCAATAGCTTTATTGCATATATACAAACATGTAGTAACAGTACTAGTACCAATAAGATTGATTTAACTGACTGGTCAAATGAACAAACAGTTTGAGTAGTAGTGAGAAAATATATTTAAATCGAAAACATTTTTTGTTTATGCTTGCAGATATGAACTTTTTATTTTTCATACGCAAATAAAATAGTTGCTATCAAGAGTATTCTAAATTATTGCAAAATTTCAAATCCAATGCGTCATAAATTTGTTGAAATATCATCATTCAAAAATTATTATTATTATTGTTCAAGCGTAAAAATATATTACGTTTCAAAATTGATGCTTATCTTGATTTAAATGAATAAAAATCATTCATTTATTTGCCAGTTTAGAATAAATCTTCATAACTAATTTAATTTATAATTCTTGAACGTAAAACAACACGAATTTATTATTTATTTGCTTATTGCTGCACATTAAATTATAACGTTCAGGCTGTAAAATTTTTCAAATCTTTAGATGTATATGAATAAATTATGCAAGTTAATTTATTTCATTTGATCAAGAAAGATAAAATAAATTAAATAATATACTAAAATAAACTTTATTTTACCTGCTTCTATTCCTTATCTGCTACCTTTATGAAGTCATTAGTACTCACTGCCCATATCAACAAGTTACAAAAATTATGTATTTAATTGCAATAATGAACATCTAATTTTAAAAATAGCATTTTATAAAACACAATAGCACAAAATAAATTGCCAGAAGTTTCAATTTACACAGCATGAATATTGAAATTAACCAAAAAATGACATCAGCAATGCTTGATATCATTTGAGCACATTTATTATTGTCCTGTACTGGATATTGTAATAGAATGCTATTACCGGATGATATTACACGCTTTTGTTGTTTGATACGGTTATTTGCATCCAGTTGACAAAAAAGGGGCAGGAAGCTAACCTCTGAATTGAACATGATCAAAATTTATTACGTGTTTTAATGTCTTCAGTTGGTATAAAACTCTCTATTCAAAGCATATATAAAGAAAAATATATTTAATTAAAAATTAATGCATTTGACAGAAAAAAAGTGGTTTGTGCATTTTTTGAAAAAGGACCGGCACACGAAATATTTTATGAGAATAATCATCAACTGTTCTGCATGGTCTTTTGTTACAAATTATTTACATTATTTTTGTACATCAAACATAAGTGATTATAGACAGAAATTTACTTTAAAATTTTTACTTCCTTCCTGATTAAAATAATAAATTATTTGAAAATTAAATCCGCTTAATAGTCATTTGCAAAATAAAAATTTAACTTTAAACTGTATACATTGTATTTTACTACATTATAATAGAATACGTATAAAATGCTTTTCACTGCTTAGTGCAAAAAATATTTTGCATCATTATTTGAATTCAATTGCTTGAAAATTAAATCGCATTGAAATATTTTACAACTTAACTGCCCCAGTTCAATAAATCTTGTCTGCCCCACCCTTTGAATAATATTTTCGTTGATGCGAAGCAGGTCAAATGGTCATAATTCAGTTTGTGCTTTGTGATGCAGAAATGCAGCTAATTAACAATATTTGTTTTGACGTAAATTTCACTAAATTGTTAATCAATGAACTTTCCATTTCCAACAAACATGAATAACAGTAACGCAAAAATAAAAGTTTTTTGATTATTTTGTTAGAAAAGTAATATTAACAATTCAAAAGTTAAATAAATAACTAATTAATTAAGTATATGCACTTATTTTCTGACTGAAAATGTAAAAGAAACCATTTTATAATCTTAATTTACTTCTGTATATCGAAAATTTAGCATTTATCTTTACTACAAGCAACCATTATAATTGGCTGTTAATCGTTGAAAAATTAATCTGTTGACTTTGTGAACAAACTAAAGCTGAAGCACTTCTCACACGAGAAGCTGCTTTTGCTTTTATATTTGAAATGCCTTGCGACTCATGATGTAAATATGCGAAGTAGTCAACAGTAAAACGCACTATTATTGCAATCTCGGCATATTTTTGAAATTGGATTTGCTCAAGAACCATCCATTTAAAAACTACCACTTTTAATAAATGACTGTTTATAATGCCAATTTCAAAAAAAACATATACATATGTACTATCTAATTTATATAATAAATATGATGAAGCCCTGAAAAATGTAAAATAAAGCGCGCCGCATAAATAGAAATGAATAAAGATAAATTTGATTGCACTGCCCAGTCATAAATTTAATAATTATTTTAGACACGGAGCAACATTTTTAACGTACATGTGATGGCATTCAAAATGAGGAATTCTTAATAAACAATTCAAGCACAAATACTTATAAATTTATAGAACATTTATCTGCATATAAGATTAACAAAATTAAGTAAGAAAATATTAGCAAGAGATGCTTTCATCAACCTTCCCTTCATATTCAACGCTATACCATGCAAATATTATATATTGTTTCATTTCAAAGAATATTTTCTTTTTTTTGAGGATTTCTTAATTATTTTTTTAAATTTCTTCTGCAGCATATGTTTGCTTCTTGTCTTCAAAAGAGCATATGCAGCGGTTGCAAGAAGAAAAGTAGCAATTGAACAGCCAACTGCGGTCATCTTGACAAATGGTTCAATCGGGATGTGTTCAGTGCAAAAAGTGCCGAAATATTTTTCTTTACATTTACAATAGACTATTGGTGCAATTTCATCATTTTGATAAGTTAAACAAGTGCCACGCCCATTGCAAGGATCATCGTCATTGCAAAGCATCACTTTAATTTCAAATCGTCTCAACGGTCTTTCCGGGTAGCCGCAAATGAAATGATAGCCTGAAATTTCAGGCGATACCGTTAAAAGTGTTAAATTTGCTTTTTCCATCACTGCAAGTGTAGCATTATTTGATGGTATTGGATATGTCTGGTTATTTTGTTGAAACCACCAGCAAACAGATTCTTTGTCATGCTTGACACCACTGCTTTTGCAGTTCATAACCAATGGCCATCCACTGAACACTTTTTGAATTTCAGTATTCAAATTTGTTGACATTGATGTAATATTCGAATTACAATCTGGCAAACATTTGACGCGTAGTGTAAAAATAAAAAATACTGACAACCAGTGTAAATTCATTTCAACGTCTATTTCTTAAATTAAATAGCGGAAAAAAATTTCATTTAAAATATTTAAACAAAGCTAGTTAAAAAATTAAACAGCTTTACACCATTGAAGTAACAAATTGAGAATAAATTATTTTAATTTCAATTAAACTTCTTCAAGATTTTCAGAATGCGCATTTTGTATAAGCTTTTAATATAAAATTTACCATTCACAAAGCGATTAAAATTTTATGTTTATTTGGAGATGCATATTCAGATTGGAATGTTGGATTAATGATGCATTCTGGAAACAAAAAAGCTTAATAGCTGTAATGTAATTGAAAGTAATTAGAAAACGAAAATAATTTAAATGATGTTTAATCACTTCAATAAAAGTAAGTTTTTGCCATAATTGAATTATTTCATTCTACCAATAAAATTACTCTTATAGACATACAATCAAACTGTAGTTGACAGGAAATTGATCGAAAAAAGAGTTTCCATACAGTATTCCAGCGTCATACCTGCCTTAACTTGGCATAAAAAGCCAAACAAAAAATGCATTAAAGCATCAAATAAAATTGAATAATGTTGCCAAAGAAGTGCTCAAAATAATCCAAAATGCTAAACAGTCTAATATAATATTTGTTGTTTACAAGCTTTTCTTACTTTTTACTTAATTTTAAAAATTTTCCAAGCATTTTATTGCTCAGTAAGCAAAACAAATCAGATTGCACAACAGTTTTGCATAATCACGGCTGCTATTGAAACAAACAGCTGGCTAATAAGTATTTTGATTAGCTTTTTTCAGTTTTACCCAAAAATATTCACCACCAATAGCATCGGTTGTAGCTCATCCAAATCGTTGAAAAACAGTTATCTTTTCTTGAAATATTACAAGTTGCACATACTCACCTGATAAAAATTACTTTCTTATTAAATTGTATCACCAGTAACAATTTCATATATCTATACCAATTTATTTATTTTAAACTAAATCATATAAATTTCGTTAAATATCACTATTGCTTGACATATTATGCAACAACTGCTTTTGAATGAAATAATATTTTAATATTTCTTTTTTTAAACTTAAATTTTTTTACTTAATTGGGATTATAACAGATTCCTTTTTTTATAATATTTAAATATGTATAATAATTTCTAATGAATTCGTGTGAGATGTTTAATAAAGTGTTTTCTAAAACGTATTTAACAAAAATGCAGCAACAATTATAAATGTGAGAACTCAACTGCAAAAATATCATATAGCAACATCTTGACAGAAATGCTGAAAAGTCAGGAAAACCTAACGTCAACGTTAGAAAAACGTTGTCCTCGCCTGGGCTCGAACCAGGGACCTTCTGCGTGTTAAGCAGATGTGATAACCACTACACAACGAGGACGCCAGGGCTCTATTTTCATTTATTCCTTCATAAAATTAAAGAAAAAAAAATTACTCAATTATAATGCCTCCATCGCATAAAAAAAAGTTTATTTATTAAAATTTTGATAAATTAAATGCAAACTTATTTCCTACTTTGTTGACCCATCTTATTCAAATACTCCGTGTAACAAAACAATAACAATATTTTATTCAATTTGAGCATCTAAATCGTTAAAATAAATAACAAGCAAATCAAGTGATCTTCAACGAAAATTAACACAAGAATACCGGTAACAAACATTCATTTTTTTGAAATATTTGTCGAACTTCTACACCATAGACTTCGACTCAGGTGCAAATTTATCGAAAATCTGAAATGCACACAGGATAAAATTAGAATTGAAATTTTTTTAAAACACATAAAATACATTCTTATAGATAATGTTGCTTGCAAACCAATGAGAACTGTTACAGATTAACTTATCGGGATAATGTTTTGGCATTCTTATGTTGAATTAATAATTCAAATAATTGACTGTCATACTTTCTACAAATCTAATGTTTATTGCATTTTATTCATTTCAACATAACCATATTAGTGCATTTTGCATGCCTAAATATGAAATATTCAAAACGAGCAAACACTCTTGCACAACATATACTCGTGAATATATAAAGAGCAAAGATTCAAATATAAAGACCATTCAGAGATCATTTTTTAAAAAAAAATTGCTTTTTATTTCTACATAAGTTTTTCACAATCGCATGCATTGAAAAGTGATTTTTTATTGCCATACAATGTGAACTCAAATTTCACTTTGAGGAAGTACCTGTTTTATTCCGGGAAGATTCAAAATTGTACCAATTATCGGTATTCGCCTAAGGAAATTGACAGCAGTTGGAATGAAGCCTCTGCAAACAAATGTAATATAGAAAACACTGAAAATAAAACCAAGTAATCAACTTACCCAAAGAGGGAGAAAAATCCATACGATTCTACAAGCATACCAACTACTGGCCATCCAAAAAGCACAATGACAATACCAGAGAAAAAAAATACTGTGCCTTTTATCTTGTGAGATTGGAAAAAAAATCGCCCAGTTCTTTCAATTCCAATAACAAAAGTTAGTCCAGAAATAAATAAAATCTACAAAACAGTATTACATTCATACCACAACAGTATCGCAAATCAATAATTTCCACTTGTTTTAATAATTACTAAAATTTTAACATAAGATGTTAAGATGCTAAAAAATATCTTATTAATCTTATCTTATTAACCAAAAAATTAACCGTTAATTTTTAATAGCAACACTGTCTGTTATCATTTTCAATCTAAGAATCTATCAAAATGCAGTAGAAATTATTGTGTTTTAAAATGACAAGCAAAATAAAATTGGCAGCAACTTACATTTCCAATAGCCAAAAGGCCTTTATCAAAAAAAAATAACACACCAAAAAATATGAAAGCTATTCCAAAGCCAGCCAAGCCGACGCCAATTTCTTAAACATAATATTAAATGTGTGAAATGGAAGATTCTCAAATTATTACTTTGACAGTCAGTTATTTCTATCATTATTCTCTTTCAAGCAAATCAAGTGTACCAAACAATTACAACAAAAACCCAGCTGCACCAAAATAACGAGCTTCAAATAAAATACCAATATTCTGTTTGAGGATCTATACAGAACTCAAACTACAACAACAGCCTAAAAGTGATTATTTTTTCATAAATATTTTTGGTTAAATTTGGCTTTAAATATTTATACAATTTCATAACTTCATAGCATAAAATAAATATGCTTATCAATAGAAAAATGTAACTTAAAATACAAAATAGGCTGCATTTGTAACTGTAGGTGAACTGGTCAACGTAAATGACAGCGAAACAATTTCTCATTTTACTGCCAAGGTCAGTAAATAACAGAAATATTATGCTATTTACAAAGTTCTCATTCTTAAATTTCAATTAGGATTCATGAAATCAGAATAGCAAAGGATTCGTTTAAAATACACAGCACTGCACATAATCACATACAATTAAATAAATGATCACACTGTTAGCGTAGGACAATCAATTCTAATATTAAAACTTTAGCGAATAAAGTAAAGCAAAACAGATTTATACGACATGAGCAGTATTTTTATAATTATTGCAGATAGCAATAAAAAATGTTTTATACAGTCACAAAATTTCTGCAATAAATTCATGTTAAAATTTTTTAACCATAAAATAAAAAATAAAAATTTTTACTAAAATTTAAGTAATCGACTGTAAATATGCATTATAGGATTGTCTCTTGACAAACTCATTCAAATAACTTCCAAAATGCTACAGTATATAATTCACGTTGACTATAAATGAAAGTATGAAATTAATACAGTATAAGTATAAGTAAGTAGTGTTTAAACAGAGAAACTTTTTAAAAAATAAGACCGTGTTAAGAACAGAATTATCAGTTATATGCCGAAATTTTCAAATTTTGAAAATAGTCGTCAATTTCGCTAAAAATATACTTTTATCATATAGGATACAAAAAATTAGATGTTTTTAATGAACCATCATGGTGTGCAGGTTCAAGTGGACTGTATTAATTTTGTTGTGCCAATTTGAAACAAACGGCTTTATTAAATGGAATAGAATTAATTTATATTTTGCTTCATATGGAACGGTTTTCCAATAGCATTTGGTTATACAAGCAGTATATATTTCATAAAACATACTCCCGCAAAATACAATCTAATCATTTACTCACAAAAAACAAACATATATATGCTCAGATCATCTGACTTTTAGATCGCAGTAAAATATTCATTTTCATTTATTCGAATATATGAAAAATGCAAAAAACACATGCAGATAGAGATAAAGTTAAACCAGCAATCTTGCTCATGACACATTTAAATTTTCTTCATGAAGCAAAAAGTGTAATAACATAATGTGCACAGCGATAGCATAAAATTTAAACAATCAATAAATGCTTCGTACTGTTCAATACGGAGTATAAACAGATCTTCGCCTAGAACGCATACGACGATTGGGATAAACATAGCGATAAACTACACGGCCTCTTCCGTATGGACGTCGCGCACGAGCCCCAAAACCCATTCCGGGACGATTGGTTCGCTTTTCAAGAACTTTAATTTGACGTCCTCGGAAAAGAGTATCACTCATAGCTAAAGATGCTTGAGCAGACTCTTTGTCAGCAAATTCAACATAAGCAAAACCTTTCGGACGACCACTGTAACGATCACAAAGAATAGTAACACGATTTATTGCACCGCATCCATGAAAATGAGCTTCCAGCTGCTCTGCCGTTGCCCCATAATCTACATTTCCAACAAAAACAGAACGAGAATCCACTTCTATTTTTTCTTCAGTAGTAAGCGGTAGCGTCGATGAAGATTCATTCAATACTGTAGTCATTTGTTTTTCGACTTCGGAATGTAAATTCCGAATCAGCTGCGCTTCCCTTTCCATTTCTTTCAAGCGTTCACGAATCTGCTCAATTTCTGGATCAAGTTCAGCTTGATTGTCCAAAATTACTTCATCTAACCCTAATCCAACATCTGCATTGTCACCGAAATCAATGCCATCATCAATATCATCCATTTTGAAAACTTTAAACTTCTTCTATCAACTTTAATGCGTCAATTGATGAGATGAAAGCTGAAACTTCAGTAAAAGTTCGTGTACTCCAACCAGAGTTCAGTTCACTTTCACGTGACCTATAATAGTATACTACAATTTTTGTCAAACGCAGCTGGTTATGCTTCAACATCACAATTAATATACTTAAAGTTGCTATAAAATACCTTCAAAAATTAAATATAATTAAAATATTTTCTCATCGACACTAAACATCACACAACTATCATTGAAATTAATCATTTTAGGCACCCATAAGTTCTTAATACAGTATGTATATCAATGATCATTAAGTTTAATATTTATTATTTACAGTACTTTTTAATTTTCAATATCTATTTTGAAGTGAGTTGAAGAACTTTCTTAAATGCAGATATTAATTTATTTTTAAATTAAATGTAATTTTATTTAAAATAAATATACATATATGCATTATTTTATATAAACCTAACAAGCAACTAAATTTGAGCTATGCACAACCTATTCCGGATAAATGAATATATATATCTGCTTGGTAAAGTGCACAATGAATGCACAAGCTTTTGGCCTAAAAAAATTGCTGTAGTTAATTACTAGGGAAAATGATGGATAAGTGCACACAACTTGGTTAAGTGCATCACTTGCTGAGGTCCGCTGGATATACTCTCCTTAATAGTCCTTAATTAAAAAATAGGTGCATTCTCAGCTGCTTTACGTTTATCATTAGTCATAACAACTATTGGTACTCCGCAAAGTTTATTGATCGCTATATTAGAATTTCCCGCCTCGCCCAAAAAGGACCAAAATTAAAAATTAAGCCCAAAATTAAAACAACTACTGCTTTCCTACTACTACTCAAAAGGAAGCTCTGGCAACAATTTGGTCATATTTTCACAAAAACAACATTATCAGACAAATTTAGACCAAATTGAAGAGCAGCTAGTAAAGATGGTGCCACAAAATAAAATTCAAATCTACCTTTCCGACTATTTTACTTAAGATAAATGGATATGCTTTTGCATTAAACCGATTTGTATATGCCAAATTATTGCTCCTTGTAATTACTCTACAAAATTCCCAACTTAGGATAAGTGCAAAACATGGATTAGTGCATAGAAATTCTTGCCGAATTCTATGTGCACTTAACCAACTTCGACTGTATATATATATATACCCTATAAGCTAACCAACAATTTCTGAAATTATTAGTAAAATTTTAATCAAATTAATTAACAACAATTACCTGCTAATATAATGCTGCAAACGACTGCTGATGCAACTGACTCGTAAGTAAGCTTTTTGGATTTGACTTATTGTCAGACTGAAACTTCATTTATAAACTCTGCGAATGGTGAAAATACAAGTTCAATGTCATTTAGCAAGAGGTCAAGCTGAACAATAAAAAAATTACTTTCTGCTATTTCTTGTTCGCAGTACTTTTTACGGTTTATTTTCAGACCTCTTTGTTATATTGAGAAATTAATTATATTAATTAAATGGCTTGCATAAATGGGCTAACGGTGAAGCCCACAGGTGAAGCTGCAAAATGATTATTGAGGTCAAAAATAAAGATATCTTTGCAAAATCAAACATCCGGCAGCTATTCAAAAAAAGTCTATTTGTCTTACTTTACAATTTTAGCACTTCACTGACAATTAGAGAGATTACCCTAAATATTAGCAAGAATAACATAATTTCATTTACTTTTCTTGTACTTTTCTTTCTCACAGATGTTTCTTTTGTATTTCTCAAAATTCTGAGTTTGTCTATAGTGTTTTTGTATTCTATTATTTAGCGTTATTGTGCTTTTGTTATTTGCAACATTGTTTGGTGTTTTTATTTTTCTTGTTCTTTTGTTGCGTATAAAATAATAGGTTACTGTAAGTAGTTTTGAAACTTTTAGCAGCACATAATTGCGCATCAGTAATAAAACGATGAAATTTTATTAACAAGTATTATACAATATTAAAATCATATTGCTGTATATTAGAATGCTTTGTATTATTTAAAAATTAAATCCAGTAAAGCTTTTATTCTAGTATAAATGGAGGGATCTTAAATTAGGATAAGCAACTTAAAATATCAGTAAACAGTATCTGGTAAAATATCAGTTATTCGGCCTGTTACAGATGTCATACCAGTGTGTGTTAAACATTATTTGGGGTGACAATATGTATGGTGTTCCTTTGTTGGGTAAAAATATTACTAACAAAGGTTTACGGTCTGTAACAATAAAGAAGGGATGATCATAGAAATAATCACAAAATTTCTTTACTGTTGCTATAATTGCAAGTGCTTTCTTGTCAATTTCTGCATAGTTCTGTTCAGTAGATGCCAGTGTTCATTAATAAATGGCTGGTGGAGCTTCTTTTCCATACGTGACTGATAACCAAAGAATGATGACTAACCCCACCGGAGATGCATTGCAAATAAGCACTGAACGTCATAGGTCTTTCACGAATACACTCCTGAGGATAATTCTGATTATTTGAGAGATCCATCCAAGAAACCATTCTATTACAAGTCGTATTCCTGATTGTAAATTTGATGTCACGTGGACTACTCGATGCATATGACCGACTAGTAAAATTTTATAAGTTATGCCAATCTCGGAAATGTCTGTACCATCAGCAAGAGATGGATTGCATCGAATGTTTGTAACAGGAGTTCGATCTGTTAAGCACCACTGTATCTGACAGTGACGTCCAGTTTTTGTCAAAAGAATTTCAGAGTCAGAGGGTCAGTTCGACACGCAAGAATTGCTCCGTTCCATCCATCGTCATCTGCACAGACACACCAAAGACACAAAAAAACAATTATCCGCAGAAATTGACTTGCAAATTCCAATTTTTACAACATATAACTACAGGGAAGACCCTTTAGAGTTTCTGATGGAAAGGCTGTTTGCCTGATGGACCCGTTTCTTACAAAGTGGAAAATGTGTGCGTTTAGAGCCAGCTTGAACGATTTTCCAATGGAGCATAAAGTAACTCTTCTAATTATAATTGCGTTTGCGTTATTATTTTTTCCGTTTGCGCACTATTCTGAAGCATATACATCTAGATCTCGTAGAAGAGTCATTTAAATGCAAGCCCAGCTTACAGAAACTGAATTGCAAGAACAAAACATGAAAGTTTTCATCGGATGATTTGGCTTTCAAGTGATGATTAACATTCTAATGAACAATGCACTGCATATATTGTGTATTGTATTGAAAATGTTAATTGAAATTAAAATGCGTTAAATTGAATAAATTAAATTACGTTCATGAATTATCATAAAGGATGAGTTATTTTGATTGTTTTTTTTTAATATGGTAAACAACACAATCAATGCTCAAGTAAAAAAAGATGTAGCAGATAACCAACTTGGCTTGACTGATGTTTTAATAAGATCAGTTAAGAAAAATTACCATATCGCAACCAGTGAACTGTGAAGGCAGCATGTGCATGGCACGAATAAGTTTATAGCTGAAAAGTAGCGCCATGAGCATTTTATTATTACGTGCGTCTGATGACTATTTTTATGTTATTTATTTTTTTAACTTAGTTAAGAAGTATGAGGTGTTATTTTATAATGGATGCAAATTTAAAGGTTTTTATAAAAAGGTGACTGTTTGAACATAAAGAATGTCTAGCTTAAAAAATCCATGGTTTATTTTTAATAGGGTAGTAAGCATTTTTGAATGGTTTTACTTACTGCATCATGTTAAGATCATGTAATTTATTATTATTACTCATTATTTCTATTGTTATTACTACAATTTATAACATTTATGCAGACAAGATTCATCTAATACATTTACTTGCTGATGATGCATATTTTTGAAGTATATTTTTGTGCATTTAGACTTTTATATTATGTTATTGAACATCCTGCTTTTTATGTCATGATTAAGAATATAAGATTTTACTGCAAAAATTACTCAGACGTCAATAAACAGTTTTAGTGATGTTAGTATACTATAAATTACCCTTTATTGTTAATTGACGACTTTATTATTACTTAACTGTCTTTTAAAAGTTGAAAAGCACACCGTTTTTCAAATTTTATCCAATAAATAAACCAATTGTTTTATAATTGCTTTTTTCAATGTTACAATCAATCATTTGCTTTTTTAATAAAAACATTTAAAGAAGGACCAATTCATTAAAAACAGCTTATCTGCAACAGTTAATCTCTTATTAGTTTAAGATTTTGTATAAAATTCCATCAGACATAGATAAGCGGAAATTTTACTTTAATTTTTTTTCTGGAACAGCTTTTTATTTCTTATTTCTGTTTTCCTCCCTTTCTTTTATCAGCTAAAGAAATAAATTAAAAAAGTAAGTGCTAATGTTTTAAATTTACTAATATGAAATACAAAAATAAAAAAATCAAATGGCATAATAACTGTTAATATCAAAATAACACAATAACTAATAGAATGGCAGAAGTAATTGATAGGTGATTAACCGCAGTATCATTCTGAACATATTTTGGAAATAAGTTTAACAATGAAAATTTCATAAAACTATATTATATTAAATGCTTTTGTTGACAATTCCATTTTGAATCTATAATTCACTTATGACTGTCAAAGACTTTTATTAATTGAATATAAATATATTTGATTAATTAACAAGGTAATTTTTTAAATTAACCTTTATTAAAATTAATTACCCCGTATTTATTTGTAATAATTTTAGTGTTGTAATAAGTTTAAGTCACATTTCATGTGTTATTAATGTGCATTATTTAATATTCATATGATTTATACAAATATTTTATAAAAATTTTCATAAATGTTTAAAAGTTATTTCTATTTCGTGCATGAACAGTTTAAACAATTGCAAGCTGCAATTCTATTAATCCATGATGATTTACTGTACGTTTTTGTAAATTTATTAAAATAAACATGCCATTCAAATATGTTTCATATTATTTTATCTCGAGATATTTATAAACATTATATTTTAGGAATGAATATTTTTATCACTTTGTTCGCATTCATTGCTATAGTGCAGCAATTTTCAGTGAACAGCAATGAGTTTAGGTAAAAAAAATTTTTCTTATACATCTGTGTATTGCTTTTATTATTTTAAAATAATGGCTCTAGCAATAATGGTAGACGAATTCATTTTCAAAACTATTTCCAAAGAATGCAAAAGCGTCTTGATCCACAGTATTTTCAACTTGGTTTTGGAAAACGCTTCATGGTGAAGGAGGAAAACTATCCGACAAATATGCAATGCTGTGCACAGTTGCAATTATTAGCAGCAATGGAAGATGGATTTTAAAGATAATTTTTGGCATGTATAAAATAAATAAAGAGAATCTTTTTTGTTTACCTTCAGTTTCAAATTCAAATGCATTTCGTTGAAGCATGTTGAAATGATTTTAAATAGAAAAAACTGAAAATTAATCCAAATTAAACGACATTTTTTGGTCAGTTTTACTTGTTGTACAAATTATAAATGAATGTTGTTCATATTTTTCAAAATAATTTTTTGTACATTGCATTTAGAAAAAAACATATAATACTACATAACACACAGGATACTAAGTAACGTTAGCAACAAGTTTTGGCTTTGATTTTTGGTTGTTTGTTCATAAGATAGAAAATGTGAACAAAATAATTGCTAATTTTAAAGAGCCGAATGGGTAATTTTTAATTATTTGTGCGAAACATAAAGTAGTGTAAATATTGATTAACTTCTACCTTATAGGTAACTAATTCTTGTGATTAGATTTTCATCCCTTTGATTAGAGAACACAACTTTATTCATACATTAAATTATGAAAGTTAAAAGCATTTAATCAAATTTATTTTTCATTAACAACTATTATTTACAATAACTGCTTCCTTTTCCATATGTTAATTGTTACGCATATTACAGACTTAACTTTATTGTTATTTAATTTTTCAACGGAACTTTTTTTACATGAAATATAAATGAACTGAAAATATGTTTTAATACTTTGGTTTTTGCTGAAAATTTTGATTATAATGAATAATTTATTATAACACATTTCTGGTTGTCAATAATTGTTGTTGTTTTTTTTTATTTCTTAACAATTTTTAATTAAATTTCCGTCAGCCGATGACTGGAACTTCAACGTTGCTATCGTTAAGCTGCTACATGCAACATTTAGATTGCATTGAATTATTTTTAGTTATTCAGTAAATCTGAAATGCACTAATTAGAATAGCTCTGAGTAGTAAACATATAAAGTAAATAATATGCTATTCATTTCAGCAATAGCATTTAATTATAATGAATGATGTTTTTAATTTTGCAATTTCTACTATTTTGTGTGGTCAGTTTAAAATTTTTCATCTAATTTTGGCAAATGAATTTGTAATTTTAAAATTATTGTTAAAGTACAACACGGAAAAAAAAATATAAACTAAAAAATTGCTAACTGCAGAAATTGATATTCACGAAGTGAAACTGTGTTTTATTTCAGTGTATAACATTTTTTACAATTAAAATTGTTTAAATAATGTTTCATAACTATTTTTTACAAATTAATTTTAAAAAAATTGGTTAAGCTGTTTTTCATTTTATGTGAATGCTTTACAGAGGGAGAATTTTTAGTTTAAAAATTATTGCTTAACCAATTGAAATTATTTTATAATATGCTTGTTAAGAAATATTATATACATGCTCTGGATAATTGATTTGTTATCAATTATTTTGACGTAATAGAAAAGCATTGCTTGTTTTTAAGCTTATCTTAATCGTTTCCAACTCATTTGTTCTAAACAGTGCTATTTTAGTAAATATTTTCTTTTATTTTTATACAATTTTTAATGACCAGTAGAGCAAATTGTTGTTTTCAACTTGCATTATTCAAATCAATCATGCAACACTAAAAATATCATCAAAGTGAAAGTATTTTCAAGAAACATGCAAAATAAATTGTCTGTGCATAATGATGCTATAAAAATTTATCACTAAACGAATTATTTATCTTTGTATGAATTAAATTTTTGATCAATCTTTTAAATTTACATTAAAAAATAAATACAGCATATAAGATAATGCAGTCAGTGAAATATTTTTGTAATATATATTAAAATAAAATTAAATTGTTAATACTTTTCTCAACAGTATAAAGTACTGTAATGGAATAAAAGCATCAGGTTATTGTTTTTTTTTTAGTATAAAGTGGCTTATTTCGATGGCTTACTTATGATAACATTTCATCTGATAGGTGATAAACTCCAAATAATACGTCTAATACAGCTAGTAGAATTATGATAAAATTTGAATTATTGTTTATTGCTGAAGTTTTTATTAGCTTATTTGAAAAATTCCATCAATTTATTCATTTTTAGAAATGATTAAGTAGATTGTATTCATAATCGTTGAAATGTCTTTTTGTTTCTTTTTTCAGTACTCTTAGTTTAGATCTCTTGCAGAGATTCACAAAAAAACAAAAGAAAATTTACTTGCAGAAGAATCTGTTGAAATAACTGAAGAATAATATTACGCAGATGTTGAATTTATTCAGTTCACGTTTTGGTGGTTAAGCTTGTTGCGCGTATGCTTGTTGATAATTGCTGCTTCTTTCTATCATCGAGCTCGAGGATTTGAAATCGGTAGCAATTTGAATTTGCAATTTTGATTTGAATCAACCCTTTGTCAGTGCTTTTATGGGCATTCAAAAGTCAAACTAATTTTCCACTTTTCTTTATTTACCCTCCAACTCACCACACATTTCAGCTTCTGAGTTCAGCTAAAGTCGGGCAATCTTGTTAACGGTCTGTGCTGAATCGCTGGAGAATTCAAATGATCACCATCCGCAATATTCAGCAATTGATCATTTAGTCATATCTTTTTGCAATTTCATTACACATTTGTATTGGTAAAAATTTTCTCCAATCATTCCAGAGTGCGATCATTTGAAAATTATGTTTTATTTGTATTTTAAAATTTTACAGTACTCTCTCTTCTCAAGGGAATAAATTAAAATGCGAAATAGCCAAAGTTAAATTTTACGATGACAACTTTTTAGAAAAAACTGTATTCTGCTTGTATTTTTGCAACAATAAAATTATGTTTAACATTAATAATTCACAATGATAAACAATTCGAGACTATGGCTGTTGTGAAGATCATAAATATTTCAGGTGCTCAATATCAGCCAGTTATGAAAGTGGAGTTGCGTTTTTTTAGCTGAATTGATATTATTGTTCATAAATGCATACTAATAATAATTCAAGAAAAAAGCAGCAGCAAAAATAGTAGAAGAAATAACTAAAGTTTTTTTTTTCTGAACGTTTCAAATGTTCATAAGATAAAAAGTTTCAAATTTCAATTAAATTTATTAATTTTGCATCTCTTTACATTTTGAACTGTTTTTTTTTTTCAAAGGAGAAAAAAGTATGTAAAAAAAAATTTTCAAAATAGAAGCAAATTTACTTCGCATACACGGTAGTCAGAGAAAAGAAAAATAGGAAACAGCAATGCAAGGTGAAAACCACAAAACATTCATTCAGCCCCAGACGGCTTTACCATATCCCCAAAGTTTGCTCTTTTTCCAAGAGGGTCGATCGACTTCAGATGAATCAGATTGCATGTCACGTTTGCCCCATGCTGCGGAATTTTGTACCATCAATCGCCAGAGATCTTCGTTGAAACGGCTGCCGACCGGCATTGGTTCGTCCATTTGGTATGAATCTATCGTTTTGCCAGGATAGGCGCCACGCATTGCCACGCCCGCCCTGCTTGAACTGCCGTGCAAGAGAATCGCCGCAAGCATGATCACCACAAACGATACCAGCTTCATTTTGTTGCCTGCTTGAAAGCTTAAAGAAGAAAAAAAAAATTCAAAAGTTCATAACATTATTCATAACTGGGAAAGCGTATCTGATTTTGAATTTTGAATGAGAAATTAACAAGTAATAACAGTGTCACTCAGTACCGTTGGAAAGATGGGAGAGAGAGAGAGAGTGTGTGTGTGTGTGTGAGTGAAAACGATGACGAAACTCAACTGCCGTTTGAGAAGCAAAATGGCAAACTGATCAAACTTGAACGAACATGAAGGTGAAAAAGTAAAAGTACCAAAACGACACCTGGTGATGAAGTGATGAACCGACTGGTATGGGGCTTGTATTCAGCTCGGGCCAATAGCAACCGTCTGGATCGATGATCGATTGCCAACCCCGAAGTGACCACTTGGAAGGGATTAAATATGTGTCAGTGAAGCAATTATTTTAACATACTGCTTGTCAACAACAACTGTGCTAGGACACATTGTTGATGTGCCGGTTGAATTATTGTGTCATAACCTGCAATTTGTACTGACCGGCAAATTGTGCAAGTCAACAGTGACCATCGATTACGGACAGCCAAAACTGAACAAAATAACTTACACATGTAATACTTATTAATTAGCATTTAGCTGACCGCTTGACCGGATATTGATCGAACACAGGTGCGGCAAATTGAATGAACAATCTCATTTCAAAATGCAAATTATCACCCATCTACTTTATCACTTCATATTGCCATAGCTGAAGAGTTGATATTAATTTTATGAACACCTATATTATGCAATATGCTAAATGATTTATTCAAAAAGTGCTTTAATTTCACTACGAACTAATTTTATGGGCAAAATTTTCCAATTCAATAACAAAATATGGATAAAATTTAAAATCTTAAATATTACTTTTTTTTAATTTGTTAAATAATTTTTGAAAAAATTTATAAATTTATACATGTGTAACTTTTTATTCAATTACATCTATCCACAATACATCATGTGCTATTTTTCTTTTCATCTTTGACTATAGCTTTTGCAAATAACAGAATATTTCAAATTTCAATATCATTTGCTTGTGCTCAAATGCTTTTTGTATCAGCAATTTTTAAAATATCAGTACATTTCAGCGAACAGTTATTTAAGATAAAATGTATAAAATTATAATATGTTGTTCGAAGAAAGGGTCATCAAGACATCTCGTTTTGTAAGACTTTTTCTCCCATATTATTATCAAGTTTCATAAACTTGCAATCTTTTAGTGATTTCAAAAAAAAAAAATAATTCCATAATAATTTATTAAATTGTTGAAAAGTTTTGTTTGTTTGCAGAGATTTTTTGAGCGTTTAAACTGAGTTTAGCAAATTAAAAGAACATTATATTAAATACTTTTGTAATATGAGTTGATCAAAGCATATTTCAGCTTGTTGTACTGTTCGCAATGAAATGTTTTGTGCGCAATTTTTGAAATATCAATCAAATTATGTAAAGAAATATTTTTAAAATGATGAATATTTTCATTTCAGTGAACAGACAATTGGTGACAGTGATAATTATGCATATTTTCCGGTGAAAATTCAAAAAAAGACAGCTTTTAATCAAATATTAATTGAAAGTCGTTCAGCTTGAGATGAGCAATAAATAATAAGCATAACTTGAAATATATGATGACATCATTTTAACAAAAAATTTGCATTTTCATCTTTTAATAGAATAAAATTTTCATTAAATTGCACTAGTAATGATTAATATTCATGGTTACGTTTGAAGAATTATTGTGTAGTTGTAAAGCAAAAAATAAACATAAAAATAAAACAAATTAATAAATAAAAATTAAAAATGAACAGAAACAGCATGAAAGAATCGATTCATATCGTGGGTGAAGTTATGATTTATTTCAGAATTTAGAAGAAAAAAAGCACAAAAGAGAAAGCTTTATATATTCTTTTGCATTTTCTGCTTCATTTCCAACTGTCAGCATAAAAATTGCTTATGCTATGATTCATTGAATGCAGAAAAAGTTACAGATTTAATTGTACAGATATTTGTGGAAAAATGTAGTGGAAAAATGAAGCAAGAACGTGATCAACGTTTTGCATCACTTGCTGTGCTAAGTTGCACTTTGATCAACGGCATACAATGTTCAAAGAAACAAACCACACGAGAAAGAATGTTCAATATTTTGCTTCATTTGTTGTCATAGTCATTAGTAATTGCTTTTTCATAGTTTAGATAGCATTGCCTCGGCTAATAAATGGCTGCAACTATTCTCATGCGGATGCAGAGAACAAGCATCTGTTCAAGCATGAAAAGTATAAATTTACCATTACCAGCCGAAGGCTTTTCATATTTCACAATGATAATAGCAAAAATGTCTGGTTGTAAAGTAACTCATAATTGAATCATGAGAGACTACTTGGAAAAGCAATCATTTGCTAGTTGATATGTTAAACAAAAGAAATGTGAAAAACAAAAGAAAAATAATGTTGAATAAACAATAATACTACAAGAAATGATAATTTTAAATAAAAATTCCTTCATTTTATTTATCACTTTGTGTAAAATAAATTTTTCATTCAAACAACTGTAAAATCGCTAGTTGAAAAGCAATACTAAAAAGGATGCATTTTTTACAACAAATATTATAATGGAAACTTTTTATAAAAAGTGAAATAAAATAAAATAAAATTAAAAAAAAACAACCATGCTGTGTTGTTTCGATGTAATAATCATAAGGGAGATAATTAAAATTTCAAGAAATTATTTCTACTAGACAAAAATTCATTTGACATCTTGCATTCGTTTTATACTGAAAATGAATCAATGAAATTTTCCAAACAGCATTTCAATAGTTATTTAAAATTTATGTAGATTACATATCTTTGTAAATTAATCAAAACTGACCTATGTTTATTTCAAGATTCTTTGCTTTTCACCAAATAAAGTTTTTCTTTTATAAACTCTTACTTTCAACAGTTGTTAATCAGAAATATGCATTTCGAAATATTGCTAATTAATCAAGGAAATATTTTGTATATTTTATTTATGCAAAATTCAATTTATAACAAACATCAAAATGTTTCATTTTTAATTTTCCAAATAATTATTATAATATTGCAGAAAAAAATTTATTTGCATTCAATCATTAGTTGATTTTTATAAATTCAAAAGTGAATTATTATTTGTCTCATTTGAACAACACATCACACGTAAATTGGAATACTTTGTAAATATAAAGCTTTAGGATAGCAGTTATTTTCAATGTAAAGTATATTAAAAAGATAAATTTTCTTGTTTTTTCAATTACATTGTTAAATAAGTTATGCAGGCAAACTTCTTGCAGCCGTGATCGTCTAGTGGTTAGGACATTGCGTTGTGGCCGCAATAACCCAGGTTCGAATCCTGGTCACGGCAATATGTTTTATCATTCCATAGTGTTACAAAATTGCGTCATTTAAAACAAAATCTTCTAAAATTCGTTTTCGTGCTCATTGCTTGATTTGAGTCTTTTTTTAATTGGAGAGAAGAATGATTGTTATTAGCAAAACGTAAAATTTCTAGCATTTGGTTACTAAGAGTTTTGTTTTTTCTCTTTTCAAATCTAACATCGACTTAAATCAATTCCTACGCTGTTTACATTAATGCTTTCAACTGAAACGCTAAAAATATATTATTTATTTTTTAAAATAAATTATCAGATATGCAATTTTTAATGTATATGTAATGTTTTAATGTTTAGAATTAGAAGAACAAGAAATTTTGTAGAATACTTCAAAGAAGATTATTTATCATTTATCATATTACAGCATTTATCATATTTTATGCATAATTAATTTTCAAATGTATTAATTAAGCAACGCCTACTATCAACAACAACAGTCGATAATAATACATTAAATTAACATTGAAATTGTTTACTGTGTTCTGTCGCTCAACTTTGTTATACACAAGAAATACCGTAAATTATTTTACTTTACTGAATAACAATTATTCACAAACATGTCAGTAATTTCTTTGTAAATAATTTTAAATGAAAAACCAACATATTTTTTTTAAACATTAACAGCAGCTGCTTCTCGAATTTGTTTGCGTAGCAGATAACGTGCACGATACTCTTCAATTGCCTGTTCATCATTTCGATGGGCAAAAATTTGCTTCAACTTTTTCAAACGTTTTGCTTTAACTATTTTTGGATCAACAGTACCCAACACAGGATCAGCTTCTTGTTCTAAAATTTCCGCATTCTCACCTTCGGATAATTTTTTGTTAGAACGAACAGCATCCCTTTCAACGGTATCATGATTATTCTTTTTCGAATGCAACCGACGTTGTTCATTGTCAAACGAAGATTCCCTTGATCTATATTTATGAGATCTATGATGTCGCCTCTCCTTTGGTGATCTATGTCGATATCGATCTGCATATCTTTCTTCATCTCGTCTTGAACGATGATGATGATAGCGATGATGCAATTGTGGAGGTGGACTAGGAGTGTAAAACTGCCTGTGACGCGTCTGTTTTCTCCTGTTTGCTTCCAATTTGCTTTTCTTTAATTCCTCTTTAATTTGCTCTTCGTCCATTTCAAAATCACTTCCATCACCTGTATTCTTCTGATCATCTTTTGC
Source organism: Trichinella pseudospiralis (assembly GCA_001447645.1). Taxonomy (NCBI): domain Eukaryota; kingdom Metazoa; phylum Nematoda; class Enoplea; order Trichinellida; family Trichinellidae; genus Trichinella; species Trichinella pseudospiralis. The sequence continues at coordinate 464,340 of JYDV01000010.1, read as the reverse complement.
AACTTCACTTTCTGACGAAGATGATGATTCATCACGCTTTCGCCTGTACTGTTTTTTCGAATTCATCTTTGATTCAATTTTATCAAACTCCACCAGTTTATCAGTAACATTTTGCGATGGAGCATCAGCACTGAAAAGGAGCTTTTCACATTTCTTAACGAAAAAAATTTCTGTAGTAATATAAAAATACAAAACCTCGTTGAATTCGAACTTTCCGCAGTCACATCAGCAAGAAGGTGACGATAAAACCCAGACAAATCTTTCTGTTTCGACACATCCATCATAGCTTAAATTATAATTGATAATAAAGAACCAAAAGAAAAAATAAAATATCAAAAACAAAAACCATCTAATCTATCCTTCCGTTCTAGTTCTTCATTGTGCTTCTGCAATTCTTCTAATTTGCGCCGATATGCACCAGTAACAAAAACCTAAAATATTTCAAAAAAATACAATTTAATTTTTAAAATACAATCTGTAATAATTTCAAAATTAATATATACAAAATAATAATATATTTTTATACTGTAACTCATTCAAATAGAACATGCTTTTCTATATACTGTAAGCTTCAAATTTCACTTTATAACGCAAAAACTACCTTTCAAAAAATATCAAATTAATCAAAATTATAAGTGAAATGTAATGTCATACCTCTTTATCTGCGAACTGATCACCTTCAGCTTCTCTTTCACGCTGCTGTTTTCTTTCTTCTACAGCTTCAAATTCCATTTGCCGCTTATGAGCAGCAGCCAGCAATGAATGCACATACTTTGGCTAAAAATAAAATATATTCTTCTTCTAAGCTTAAATTATAGTTGAAAAAAGCACTTTTCTATCCTTCCTGGCTTCTTTATCTTCTTTTCTGTTCTTCCGCTTTTCTTGCATTTCCTCGTACACTTCATCATATTGAAATGCTGTCGGATCTTCTATTAAAGCATTTTCAATCTGTACTGCATGCTAAAAAAAAGCATTCTCTTCTACAAATGCAAAATTTGACTTCATAAATATATTCTAAAATTTCGAGAATTCATTTCTTGAAATGGTTCACTTTAGAAAATGATCGGAGACTACTACATCTAAAATAAATAATAATTATAAGATTTCGTGATTTCTAAGTAATTATTACATGTAAATTTGCGAATGCTATTAAGACAAATCAATAATAAAATATGATTGCAAAATATACTGTCACTTTAAAATGGAACTTCCCATGCAGTAAATGAGCAAATCGCCTACCTGGAGTTTCAATGAGCTTTGCGCTACCGTCTTCGCTTTAGAAGTAGATGTTTCTTTCTATAAAATGAAAAAATGTTTTAAAAAAAATATATTAATAATCAAAAGCTAATTTCAAAACTATTATACCGGTTCTTCATCACTAGAACTATCAAATACGCTAAGTTTTGAAGCGGACAACGGAGCTTTCGCAGATTTTTTTAAAATCAGTCCATATCTAAACAGTCGAAATAAACTGCTTCGTCAGCGTTTGAAGAAATTTCTAGTTTTAGCAGATTTGATTATTTACTTTGGATAATTAATCGGATACATTTTATTTAATTAAGTTCATTTAATGTAAAAGACTTCCAAGTTCTATTTAAAAATGACTTACTTTTTCGGTTGATCTACCATTTTTAAAAATTAAAAATTAAATCTCAGTGCTATTTAAAATACGGTCCAGCCCAACACAAATACCACTTCAACATTACTGCAACATTCTGTTGAACTGCAAACTATACAGTAAATTTGAAACTCGTGTTCAGTCATTTTTTGGAAAATATTTTTTTAAAAATAGATTTATCTTTACCAAATAACAGATTACTATTCAGCAATAAAAGAATTTCAAATAAAATTTTATAATTTTGAGTTCAATAAATAGCTTTGTAAATGACAAATTTATTCAACACTTATTTATTGCTATTACAATTAATAATAGTTAAGTTGTTTTACTCAAGTTTATATTCAAGTACGGTGTTGTTTGTGCTTAGTTATAAATTCATCAAAAAAAGAAATCTATTATATTGGAAGATTTGTATGTTGAAATGTTCTACTATGGCAAAGTAGGCATCATTCTTTAAAAAAAGGTACATTTCTTACTTAAATGTCAACTCTAATGTTGGCTTAAAATAATATTTCGAAATGTTTAGCATAAATTTCAAATCATTTCTTAATTTAATGTATTGCACATTTTATGTTGTCATGATGATTATTTAATTATTTACTTGAACGAGGCATTTATTATTTTTTCCTTTTAGTTTAATTATTTAATGATATGAAAATGTTTATTATAATTAAATAAATAAACTAATTTTTTAAATAATTTTTAGAGATAATTTAATTTTTTATGATTACTGTAATTCAGTACTATATTATATAAGCATTTGTTTTCTTAATTTTGGGCCATCATGTTTATGTTAAATTAGTTTAACATGTACAACATTAATTCGTGTTTACTTAACAGGTTATTCAGAAATATTTTTTTTGAAAAAATATTGTTCGTTTTAATAAGTTATTTCATAATTCATAATGTTTCATAAATTTATTACTTACATGTCATTTTGATTTTATGAATGTACTTATTATATTTGGATTTGGTTTTTGAAACATATGACCTGTAAGTATTATTTCAGCTCGTATGATTTTTGTCTGCATATGCATATGGTCGTCTGACCTATGGTGATTCATATTTGAATTTGATTTTGTTTTGTTCGATTCTTTCATATGTGTATTGGTGTTATCTCTTCTATTTGTTGAAAAGCAAGCTTTGATGGAAAATTTTCATACGGTCTGACCGGACGGTGTTTTGAAATAAGCGGCATCGTTTCCTGTTAGCCATTGTGGCATCCGATTGTACTGATTGTTGATTTCCTGTTGGAAAATTGTTCTACATTGGACAACGATTAGCTGCAGCCGTGCCCTCCCGGCAAACAAGCGTGCTTTTCAGCCGGTTGCTTTTGCACTTTAATGCCTGCCAGCGTTGTTCTGTTGTTGTTGCCTGTGGAGCACTCACTTTTGATAAAGCAACTTCAACAAGCTCGCAGCAAGCAAGCTTAAAATGGATTTCGACACGCCGCCGAAGCCAACTCCTCGCCTTTCCAAGCTCAAAAAGCCAGACACTGTCAATGCTGTACAGACATCCAACCAGGGCTTGGATAATGTCGGATTGGCAAGAGTTGACATTTCTGACCAGGTGGATGAAATTGTTCAAAAAGCAGAAATAGACAACGCCCTTAATGAACTTTGCACCTCCATCGATGCATTAGATTCGAACGAGGTTTGAATTCTTTTTTGTTTTTTTTTTGCGATGAAACATCACTCAACAATTTCGATGATTCACACATCACAACTTTTAGTTAGCAATGCAAAAATGCAAATTGACCATCGATTGTGTTGTTGAAAAAATAATAATTAATTTTATGATGATAATTATTTTTTATGTTTGTTGTTTTTTTACACTTTCTTTTTACTAAAGTAGTTTTTTGAGGACATTGTTATAATTCATTCAGGTCAACAACAATTGTTGCCAGCCTCTGCTGAAATTGTATACTGACAATCGTTTGTATGCAAGTATTTATTTGAAAATGGTTCAACACACGTATATTTTTTCGTCAATCAATAATTCTTTGATTTGCTCGCGTAAACATCGGGTTCACTTGTCTCAGACATGTTCTATGCGGTTAAATTGAACTACGGTTTGGCTTTTGTGATTGAAACTTGCTTTTATTATTATTATTATTATTATTATTATTCAATTTTGATAATCTGTTCTATATTAAATTATCAAATTTTAATATTGTACACAACCTTTACAAAGGAATATTTTCACTTTTGATTGTTTTAATCATTGGGAAACTGTTTTTTTCAAACGAAAAGATCTATTTTTGAATTAATTGAAGTGTCATATATACTGTAGCACATTTACAGTCAGCAATCGTCAGGTATGAAGGAAACAGTACTTTTTTTAATTTACAGTGTTGTTTTTCTATATCTCTGTTTATGAATAGTTTTATTATTAATTTCTGATTTTACAATATGATGTATGTTATGTTGTTGTTATGTTAATTTATACATTATTATAGTGTTTTTCATGGTTTATGTTGATGCACACACTTTTTCATGATACATGTAAGGTATAAATAGCCTATATTCGAAGTGTGATTTTATTTTTAATGCTTCACAATTTAACACATAGCATTTCAATTTTTTAAAATTAGTTATAAAAAGTAATTCAAAATTTTTTTGTAAATTGTGCTGTAGTTGTAGTCTTAGGAATTTGTTGCTCAATTGCATCTTTCTGTTATCACTTAACATCCAATTGTTTTATTGTTTTAAAATTGAATGAAATTTGTAATTTTGTTAATAAATTGAGTTGTTGTTGGTTGAAATGCTATTTCATCTCAACTTTATTGAATATTACGCTTCTTTACATTGATTCGGTTGATGTGAAAATTTATTTAAATTTTAGACAAGCTATCGTGATGCACAGTCAATTGGTAGTGATAATTCTCTTTGGAACTCGGTTTCTTGGTCATCCGGAGGTGAATCGGAACCAATTGAAGATCGGCTGAATTTCATCGGCAGCAGCAGCAACAACAACAATGCTGAAAGTGTTGGAAATGGCCATACAGCATCAAACCAACCTCAGAGCCCCATTTTGACTCTCAATGCCAATGTGTGTTTTGTAGGTTGGATAGCTGGAAAGAAAGGAAGAGCAACAAGTAAAATGCAAATGAAGCATGCATGCATGCAATTTTTCCTTTTGTTGGTACTAAATTCAAAATTTGCAAACAATTGTATGACTAATATAATATTTTATATGCAACTTTTCCAGAGATTGTATATAAAGCTAGCATTATTGTTATTTTTATTATTAAATTTATGTTTTATAGCAATGACTAAAATGTGGTCTGTGCTTAAAAACAAAAAGTTGTCCTTTTTTGTTGATGATACTGTAAGTTGGTGATTTTTGTATTTTAATTTGAATTTTATACAAGCATTTAGTTTTAGTGTGAAAGATTGATCGACTGCCTGCCTTGCAATAAGATATTGCTAGTTTCCAAACAACATTCCTCTGAATCGACAGTAGAACCTCTGCTGATTTTGCACTACATGCATCCGAGGAGGAAGAAGATCAAATTCAGGCGTTTTGTGGTTGAGGATGAAAATGATCTGACCGCTTGGATAACACTACTTGGAAAGGTTGATATTTTAGTTTGAAAAAATTTATTTAAATTTATGACTGATGTGCCGTTTTATTTTTCACTTTAGAGCATTATTGGCGATGTGATGGGTGGAATGGATGGCGTAAAGAATTTTTGTTTTGTTTTTCTTTTTCAAAATTAATATTCATTTTTTGCATTAATATTAGGTTTTCGACACGGTTGGAAAAGTCTATATCAAGCATGGTACTACAAGAGTGAGAGTTCTTTTTCTTAATCTTTTTTTGATGTTGAGAATATTTAAAAAATATTTTTAGATCTGGACATCCGCAGATTTAGTTAAAAGAAATTATTCATTGTATTATGCCACGGAAGGAATTGATTGTTTTTTCGAAGTTGATTTTCGTAAAGTTTTTAGTATCCGTATGTGAATGCAATTAATTTATGAAAAATGAAGTTGCTTATTTCTTTCTTTTTTTTTATTTATCAAATAGGAGATATGCCAGAAAAGCACGAATGCTGTGCAGATGTAAAAGAAAAGGGTCCTTGTTTTGCCTTGTTAATGGAAAATGAGTATGATTTTAAATTTATATTAATAATAATAATATTGTTACTATATTGTTGTTTTTATTTTCAGTACTCTTTGGATTCAAGCAGATTCTAAAGCGGTAACTGCAGCTTGGAGAGCTGTCGTTCAATCAATGATTAATGTAAAAAAAATCATAAATGAAACATTTTCTACTTTATCACTATTATTCATTGGTATAAAATTGTATTTTTCAATTTCTTTCAGAAACAAAGTAATGTGTTGTCAGAGCAACGATTATCTTCTGACAACGTACCAATGATTGTGGAAAAGTGCATTAATTTCATTTCTGTTTACGGTATAACAATATTTTATTTTTTGATTATTATTTTATAATTTCATTTTTTGTCGTTGTTATAATCTTTCGCTGGTTGTAGGGTTGGAAACTGAAGGTATTCATCGCATGTGTGGTACTGTTTCCAAAATTGACGATCTTTATAACAAATTGATTGTCGGTTGGTTGCTATTCTTCTTTTTTTTTTCTTGTTCTAATTTGATTCCATTTATATTTTTGTAGATCCATTTTCAACTCATCTTTTGCCTCATGAACATTCTGTGCATACTGTAACCAGTGTTCTGCGAAAATTTCTTGCTTCGGTAGACGAACCCTTGGTACCGAAAAATATCACCATCAATTTACTTAATCACATCAACGGTAAATAATGAAATTATTAAATTGTTGTTGTTGTTGTTTTTTTTTAAATTAAACGAATAATTTGTAATGCTATCATAGATACGGTCGAGTGGAAATGTCGACTGAGGTATTATGATGAGGCAATTCGACAGCTTGGTCGAATAAATTATTCAACATTGCGCAAGCTTGTTGGTCATTTGAAAGAGGTGACTCAGTTCAGTGAGACGAACAAAATGAACGTGCAAAATTTGGCTTGCATTTTCAGTCCAACAATTTTTCGCATGAATCAGGTATATATATAATAAATATGCACTGACCAGAGCTTTACATGATTGTACTTTATTTTAATTGTTTATTATTATTATTATTATTATTATTATTATTATTATTATTATTATGTTTTTTCACATGCAGATTGACGATGACAAAGATAAATTCAGTTTTCAATATAGCGTGAAATTGTTCACCGTTATGGCAGATTTGATTGAAAATTATGAAATTTTGTTCAACATCAGCGAAGAGGAGAATCGACGTGATTCACTGGTACAAAAAGCGAAGAAAAAGCTCATCAGTTCTACAGAAACTCCAAAGGTTTTTGGTTTTTTAAATATATTTTTGTGATTTTATTTCTCCTTTTTTTTAAATAGAAAGTCAGTAGTGGAATTTTGCATTGTTTGCACGTTTTGGAAAAGGATCGAATTTCTTTCAACATCAAGGTATATATGAAAACAAAAATATTGTCATCACATGCTTCTAGTTGAATTGATGAAATTTTAATTTTAATTTATCTGCTTCAGGTGGGTGTGGATTTGACTGCCGAAAATGTTTGTGAATACGTGCGAACACGCGGTGTGGCATCGTTGCCATCCCAAATTGCACTGTTTGAAGTTATCTGTGATGGGCAACTTGGTTTGTTGAAATATTCTTTTTCTCTTTCATTTTTTCTATTTTATTAATAGCATTGATAATATTTTCATCTTCAGAACGTCTAGTACCGTCGGATGAATCTGTTTTTGATATTATCATGCGTTGGATATCTTGGCCTCTGGGAGATCGTGTTGGTAATTATTTGATCGTCAAAGGGGATTCAATTTCATCAAAGTTGAACGATGTGAGCTGCTTTTTTTTAAAAATAATATTTATTGAATTTTTTTTAAATCAATGTTTAAAATTTATTTATTTTAGTACGCAACTAAATTTGCATCATCATCACCTTGGAGTACGGCTTATGTTAGTGTAACGAAGTCGTTTGCCAAACGATATTTGGCACTTTTTCCAAATGAATTGATGCTTTTTCGAAATCAAAAGGTAAAATGTGAAATTGATTTTCATAAATAAAATAACAATAATATTATTAATAATAAAATTAGGATGATAACGCTGAACAAGTGTGGAGAATTAGTGATTTTCTGTGGTTCATAGGAGCTGAGGCGAAAAGACATCCACCGGCAAAGTATATTGTATTAATATATATATATATATAATTTGTCAAGTTGAAAAGTTTGTTTTTTTTAATTTAAATTTAAGATTCAACGTAACTTTTATAAGAAATTGTGAATTTCTTACAAGAAGCAAAACGTTGCCATTTATGGGAGTGGCGTTGAGTTTCAAACAAGAAAGTGACCAGTTGAGATTGCTATCAGCCGTATACTCTGAAAATCCGCTCATATCCGTATCGAACTGCGTATGAATGGCAATTTCTTTTTTTTGTCTTTCTTCGATAATTTGTTCAATTTAACAGTTGTTGTAGAAATTTTTTCCTTATTTTACAAATTTCTTTATTTGGGATGCCTTTTTTTAATTAACGTTTTTACAATACTGTATTTGTATTTTAAGTTGAAATTCAATTGATCAATATCTCGTTGAACAGTTAGTTGACTTTTGATACTTTCTCAAATTTATTCAAATAAAAATTCTTGTATAATATCAATAATTTTTCAAGTATGTTTTTATTAAAATTGCTTCGACATGAGATGAAATATATAGAATTGATAATCAATTTGAAAATTTTTTGAATGCAAGCTCGTGTTTTGCTTCATCAGCTCTAGCATCAGTAATTTCAAAAAAGACAACAGCAAGAAAAACAATTATCTGTTCAAGTTTATTTTTAAAAAGAAATTAAATACATGCTTCTGTTTATTTTCATATTTTTAACATTATTACAAGCTAGACAATGTAATTTTTTTGAGCATTTAGCTTCTTTTAGCAAATTTTTTTGTCAATATTTTTAAATGCTGCCTTTGACGACCCGATGTGCATTATTAATGCATTAATTGTGTGTGCTCATTGTATATATATTTTTATATAGAGTTTTGTGAAATAGTTATCACGTTCAAATGTACTCAAATGGGAAAGAAGGCTGGAAAAAAGAAAAAATAAATTTATTGACCAGCTCTGCTCAATTAAAGTAATAATTTTCGAATGGCATATGAAATTGAAAATGCATTGAAAACTTTTTATTATGTTTGTTTTCTCAATTATTATTATTATTGATCGATCATTCTTGAGTAGTATTTATTGTTGATGCAGTATATTCTTCTCCTTTCACTAATGCAAATTTTTCAATATGTAAAATATTGAAAAGCAAACAAAGTGGAAAAGAGAAAGATTTTTTTCATTTCATATATTGCATTATTTATTGTTGTCATTGTAAATATGCAATTTTTTTGCTTTGTGATAAATTTCAATAAAATCTTTAAATAGAAACATATTAAAATTATTATTATTATTCTATTTCAAAGTTCACTTGAAAACTTTGAGCAAAGAGTTTTTGTTGATTAATGGCAAAGTAAAGTAAGTGACAGTTGCAATTGATATTCATATTGAACAAATTTAGCAAAATGTTGTTATTCAATATAATATGTATATACATGTTTTCAATGGAACAGCGAGCGAGCGGTGAAGCAAAATGAGAATGATGCGTTTCAAAAATTCTTGATTGAATGATTTATTTGAACGTTCGTTGAACAAAATTTCCAAATAGTAATTAGATAATAATATCTCATTTTTATTAAAGAAGGAAAAAATGGAAATATAAAAAAAAATTTTCTCACTTTATAAAAAACACTTTCGTATAAACGTTACGCTTCTTTTCAAAATGTGCAAAAAATCTGAACCAAGCTAACAAAACCAAAGCATTGACAACGTTGATCAATGATCGTCACAGTTGCTTGATTGCAAAACTCGTCATAGTTGATCAAAAATTCATATCATTTATTTATTTATTTTCTTTGTCTGCCACGATTGTCTGTGATTGTAAAATCTTAAAAATTGAAAATGTTCAAAATTGAAGAAAAATAAAAACCTTGAACAAAATGCTCAACTTTTAATAATTACGGATGATATAATTTGAAAATGAACTGCTGTTCAACTTGCTCGTCTTGTTTCCTTCCTCCACTTGTTGTATAATTAATTTGACAACAGACATCTTCCACATGGAACCTATTTATTTTTATTCAATCATACTGTAAAGTATGTTTTTCAAGCTGTCGCCGGGTGCGGCAGTAGGCGCATGTACGTTAGGTGTTGGTCGGTCGGTCGGTCGATTCGGCAGTTCTTGGCTTGCTTTTTCTCAACTGGTGCCGAACGCCGCCGATTTGCGAGACCAACTAGCAGCAGCGAGCAGCTAATAGCACAGCAGCTGCGCTTTTGCAAACGTCGCTCTGCGTTCAAACTTGTTCAATTATTATCATAATTATTATCATCATCATTATTGCTTGATTGCTTAACTGGCATTTTTTTTTCATTCTTTTATTTTGTGCTTTTTTTCATTTTTCGAAAATTTTTTCAAACTCAATTTTATTTCTTCTGAACAATAAAAAAACATATTTCGTTTATTTTTTTTTTATAAAATCAACATTTTGTTTTATTATTATTTTAATTTCCTTTTTTTTCAAATTCTTTTATTCATAACGGCAACGCATGATATCACGTGAACACTTTTGACGAAGATTTGGCAAGAAAATGAAGAAACTTACAACACGACTCACGAACGGAAATGCAGCTTTACAGGTTCGGCATACAAGAAAAAATTATTTTTTTTAATCTATAAAAAAATATTCTTTTATAAATTGCATTTTTTGTAAAAATTGTTTCTTGCTTGGACAGTTGAAGTGATGAATTATTAATAATTGCTTCTCATTTGTCTATGCGATGAATTTTTATTTTTTTAATTTACATCTTTGCTTCTCTTTCACTCTTGCCACATTTAAGTAATAAGACAATATAATTGTCTCGATCAATCGGTTAGTTTGTGTGAAAATGCTGTTCCACTTTGAATAATTTGTTCGGTTGTTTATTGCAAATTGATCACAATTGTTCACTATCCATAATTAATAATTTATTACAAGCACACATACTACAAAATTTGGTGAAATTCCAAACTTTCACTGGTCACTTATTTCGATCATGCAGTGTTTTTTCTTTTTTCATCTTCAGTTTTAGTTTTGTGTCTATAATGCTTCTTCAATGCACAATTGATTGATTGAATTTCTCATTCTCGTTCTTCTTTTCTTTTTTTTTATCTTCTGATTTTGCTTTAACAATGATTGACGTTAGTGATGTGCTTTGTTGTTCATTTTTTCATTTTCCATCGTTTGCTTGTACACTTTCAACTTAAAAGTGTAAATTTTCTTATCGCATTTTTAAAATTATAAAAGTTGTTATTGTGATAAATAAGGAAAACAAAAAAAATATATTGTCCTAATATAGTATTTTTTGATTTGACTCTCAGCATTGTGTGTGTGTGTGTGTGTGTGTGTGTGCTTGTGTGCATGCGTGTACGCTTGCGCGCGATTATTCTATTTGCAACGGTTAGAATTTTCAAAGTATTCCATTGTTCGTCGATAAAATTGTTCGTCGATTGCTTTCGTTCAAACAAAAAGAATAGCAACATTTTGAGCAATAAATAAACTACCGTACTCCGTATTAACCTGCTCATCGAAATGTGTTTTTTTGTAGAAAACGGTGCAAATTACGATTGAATTTCGAGTTATTTTTTTTCTCTGTTCTTTCTTTCACCATTTTTCAAGAACAATAAGTGAAAATGAGCTCGCAAAATGATGTTTTCAGTGAAAATTTTTTGCCTGTAATTTTTTCTTTTGTTTTCTGTATTAAATTTTTTATTAATTTCACTTAGACAAATAAAAGATCAGTTTGCGCACGTTTCATTGGAATTTGCAATCGATTCTACCACTACTACTACTAGCGAACACTAGTTGCGCAAGATGAACAACAAGACGTTGTCCAATTTTTATTTATTCTTTGATTATATTGGGGGGTATTTCGCTTGTTTTCTTTGTTTTTATAATTTAATCTCTTAATGGGACTTTTTCAATATTGTGCAACTTTCCTGATTGTAAGCATGAACAAACGATGGGGAAAAGTTGAATTTATATGTTGGGGAGAAAGAAAGATCTACTGACTGTTGTTGTGTTGTTGCGGGGTGAGGGGCAGGGTGGGGCAGGAAGAGAGGGAGGGGAGCGGTTGAATGAACAAAGTAAAGCAAAGTAGTGCAAGCTTGTTGGCCGATTTTCAAAAATTCAAATTCTACAACTGAAGCGAGCTTGGAAATTCAAATAAAACATATTAAAAGACATTTCTGACACATCCTGACATATCCTGCATTTCATTTCGAGCAATGTCGATTTTGGAAATACCGACCGCATCGAATGCTTTATTTCTCTTGCAAGCTTGGAATTGTATCGATTCTCAGGCGAAAGTATTTTCGACCAGCTAGACTTGGCCGGCATGGGATTTCTCAGCATGCTTTTCCCCTCCACCCGCCGCCCCCTCTGTCTCTCTCTTTCAATCTTTCTCTCTCTCTCTCTCTCTCTCTCTCTTTCTTGCTTGCTTGCTTTTTATTCTTCAGTTGAAGTATTGCTTTTTGGAATTTTTAGACGTTTCTATTTAATTTGTGTAAGTTTGAGAAAAATCGATTCAATTGGAAGTTTCTATTTTTTATTATTATTTTTTTCTTTTCCATTCTATTTGTTTTTCTCTTTTTACTTCAGTTAACAATAAATACTGCATGGTATGCATGGGATGCTTTTTCCAACAACAACAACAACAACAACAGCAATAACAGTAAATGTGTCGATTTTGAAATTTTGCTCTACAATTCCCTTCTAGTGTTCTTTCATTCATTGCTGCTGTTTTGGTCATCGACAGAAATTTGCATACATGCGTAAATTTCCTATACATTCATGCGGTGGAATTGTGCTTGAAATGAAGCGTCATTGATTTTTGGCCATCTCTTCGGGGAATAATTGAAAATGAAATTATTGCACACTGTTCAGCATTTTTGATCTGGAGGTGAGTCTCGTGTTGGCGAGGTTAATTTGCTGGCCCACATTGCGCCGTTAGCGCCGGCACTTTCATTGCATCTATTTAGTGGCGACGTGTTGGGCGTTGAATATTTAGCCACGCTTCAATTCCCTTTCAACAAGTTTTCATTTTTCACCATTTTCCCAGGTGGCATACATACGCACATATCCATACATACATATATATATATATATATATACATCGTATTTGCATTTGCTTCATCGTGTTTATTTGTTTGTTTATTTGTGTGTGAAAGAGATTTATCGACAGTGCCTGTTTGTGGTTTTCGGTAGAACTGTGAATTTGTGAGTATTAAAGTAATAAGATATTTTTGTTTTTTTGTAATTTCAAAGAAAATAAATCGAAGGTTCCAATTGTGATATGTTTCCACTTTATGACGTTGCATTTGTTGTGCAACGACTTTAAACAATCAATGATTTTTTTGAGGCAACTTTTTTTTCTAAAATTATTCTCTAACGCAATGCTTTTTTTAATGCAAACATTCCTATATAAGAATATCCGTGGAAAAATATGTGAGAAGTAGTTGAATAATCCAATCCAACGATTACAATTTTGTGTACACTTTACGCCATTGTTGCATTTGGAACCGTTGAATAATTTCGTGCAATTATTGTTATTCATCATTTTTTAAGTGTGAAAATTTTAATTGAAAAAGTAAAAACAATATATATTCTAAGTTCAAACAGATAAACATATGAAAAGTTGGAATTATGAATTTTTCTTTGCCATATTTAATGAAGAACAATGATTGTTTTCATATCGGTGTTCTTGTGTATTAAATGTTTTAATTGAAAATGGTATTTTTGTTCAATTGTTTCACTTGCAAATTCAGTAATGACTTTTAATGTGATTAGTTGTCGATTTTGTAGTACAATTTTTTGTAGTAATTTTTCGACCATTTCAAATTTGAAATAAGCAGAGTATTGTTTGTAGTTGTGAAGCAGTTGTTTGCATCATTTTTTCAATGACAATGTGAATATGTTGATTGTATTGTGTATCTTGCATAACTGTTGTTGTTGTTGTTGATGTTGTTGTTGTTTACTTGTTGATTAATGGAAAAGAAAAAAATGTTATTTTCAGAGTGTTTGTTGTGCATGTGGTCGATATTGTTGTTGTTGTCGTCGACACAGCGGCGGCTGTGATGCGGACAAGGCAAAAGAAGCTCATCTGCAGTGCTAGTAGTAGTATTAGTTGTAGTTGTTGTAGTATAAGTGGTAGTGTTGCTGGTATTGCTACTGCTGTTTATTATATTTGTTGTTGTTGTTGTTGTTGTTGTTTATCGAATTCTTACTGTCATCATCGTTGTTCTTGTTGTTCTTAATCTTGCTCTTCCTGTTGTGGTAGTGATTGTCGTTGTTACAAATGCTGTATTGTTGTCAGTTTGCAGTGAAAAGAGAAGCAAATTTTCATTAAAAAAAATTTACGGGTAGCGGAGATTAACATTAAACACAAAAAAACTCCATATAAACTCTATTTTGTGATCATATTATTTATGAATTTTTTGTTTACACATTATTTTATTCTATTTGAATATTATGTTTATTTTGCTTTTTTTTAATCTTTTTGAGAAGATAATGATGCATCGAGAGCAGTCGACTGTGGTGACATACGATGCGTCGATGCCGATGATCTCTGACAAGCTGACTTGTCCGTTCGAAACGCCCGAAGCCTGCGGTCTGCAGACCAGCGTAGAACAAGCTGCACGCCGACGCTTGTGGGCGTGGCTCGGCAACGTGACGTCGAAATGCTGGCGACCGGAGTTCTCGTCCAGGGTGTTGGAAAGCCAATACTGGCAGTGCGTGTTTCCTCAATTTCGGCGCCGGTTCCGGGCCGGTCTCTTGTACACGATCATCTACGCCATGGTCTGGCTTGTCTACTTCGCCAGCCTGCATCCTCTGGGCGAGATATATCCGTACGTGTTGTTCAGCGTGGCCTACTTGGTGACATTTTTGCTGATTTTCGCCTTCACGTTCACCAAAAACCTCTACAACGGTCTCTACGTCAGCACGTCAGTGCTGTGCGTCTGCTTGCTGGCCGTCGCTTGTGCTTTCGTGTTCATAGCCGACAAGCCGTCGCTTGGTCCGCTGGCCAAATTTGCTTTGTCCGTCGAACTGGTGTTGCTGATATATACGGTGATTCCGTTGCCCATGTATCTGTGCTTGCTGATGGCGGTGGTGTTTTCGGTGATGTACGAGGAACTGTGCGCCGGCTCATCATGCAAGCCGGTCACTATTGTCTTGCACGGCCTCGCCCATCTGCTCGGTGCGCACATCTACGCCCTGACCCAGGTCCGCGACCGGAAGACGTTCATCAAGCTGGGCCAGTCGTTGCTGGCGCGCCATGATTTAGAAATTGAGAAAGAGTTCAAAGACCGCATGATACGGTCAGTGATGCCGCAGACAGTCGCCGAGGAGCTGCTCAAGGAGAGCAGTGAGCTGAAGCGACCGAGCAACACGCCCTCCTCAGACCGTTGCAACAACTTGTTCAGGCCGTTCACGATGAACTTGATGCGCGACGTCAGCATCCTCTTTGCCGACATTGTCGGCTTCACCACCATGAGCTCGAACAAGTCGGCCGACGAGCTGGTCAACATGCTCAACGATCTGTTCGGTCGTTTCGACGCCCTCTGCGGTCAGTGCGGCTGTGAGAAGATCAGCACGCTCGGCGATTGCTACTACTGCGTTTCCGGTTGCCCGGAGCCTAGGGCCGACCACGCCCAATGCTGTGTGAAAATGGGCCTGGCCATGATCGAAGCGATCCAACAGTTCGACATCGACCGCAATCAGGAGGTGAACATGCGGGTCGGCATACACACCGGGACAGTGCTCTGCGGCATCGTCGGCCGCCGGCGCTTCAAGTTCGACGTCTTTTCCAACGACGTCGACCTGGCCAACGCCATGGAATCGACCGGCATGTCCGGCCGGGTGCACATATCCGAAGCGACGGCTGCCTTCCTCGACCAACAGTACAAGCTCGAGCCGGCGCCCGATTACAAAGGTTTTCAGTCGTCTGTGTTTATTTGACGAAATTCAATTTAATGTTTTCAATTCAGGAATTAAAACTTACTTTATTGTCAACAGTGTCGACCAGGAGCCGGCTTCTGCTGATGCTGCTCCTGCTGATGCTGCCCCTCCTTTTCCTCCTCCTCCTTCTTCTGTTGATGCTCCTGAAACTACTAGCCAGAACGTGCCGTCTCCGTCGGCAATTTCCAGCACTGTTATTCACGGTGTGATTTATTGCGTATTTTTGATTGTCATTATTTATTATGATTATTATATTTTATTGCACAGATCGTTTGCGTTCGTCTGAATTGCGACATATTGACAGTTCGGACATGGCAATCTCGGATGCGACGGTCAATTCTAGAAAAGTAACAATTGTTGTGTTATTTGTTTGCATTTAAATTTCACTTTTCTATTCAGTGCTTGAGCAAAACTTTGTCGGTTTCCAATTTGAGTTCATCCGAACGGTGCAAAAGTGATTCAATTTTTCCCCCAGGGGTAAGTAGGCAGAGAAAACATTAAGATGAACAAAACAACATCGTGGTAACTTTGACTTTTTTCTTAGGTCGCCGGTGCTTTGAACGAACGCAGCAAATGGGCGTCGGCTTCGCTGGTCGAGCCGTCCAAGTCCACCACCCCAGTGATCACTGGCGAGCATGTGCCATTGCAGCAATTGTCAGAAAATGCCGACCCGGAGACCAGGCAGTCTGCCAGCCGGGTGGTCACTTTCGACTCGGATCGCAATGCGGAATTCATATCCGGCGTCGACGGTGTCGAGAGCAGCATCGACCACGTGCTTTCGACGCACACGGCCAGCATCTCGCGCTTCGAAACCGACCACGTGGACTTTGACCACAGGCTCGCGGACGCGATCCGCGGCTCCAGTCTGGCCCGCGGCGACTACCTGGTCCGGCGCAAGGCGCTGACGCGCACGTTGAAATTCATCGACCCGACAGTGGAACAACAATACAGGGATCACTTTCAGCTCGGCGCCCATCAGCCGGTCGAACAAACCCCAACTGACAACCAGGAACACCACCAAGAATCCACTGCTCCCGTCACTGTCAGCACCGAGTGCTGCTTGGCCGTCAAAGTCCCCAGCGTGGACGACTGGCGTGTCGACCCGCCCAAGTTCAGCGTCGTGATGGACTTGCTGGTGTCGACTGTGGTCTTTTTGACGCTGCTTTTGATCTGCATGCTGGCGGTCAACGACCGCTGGTGGTACAACGCAGCCTTTATCACCTACGCGACGCTGTCCGGCTTGTTCGTGCTGGCATTGGTTGCTTGGACGCTGTGCTGTGTGCTCAGGCAAGGTACGCTGCCGTTGATCTGGCTTCGCTGGTGGCCCAAGCACGCGCTCAGCTTGACAATGATCAACTTGCCTCTGGGCGCCTTGCTGACCAGTGTCTACTGCCCAGGCTTCAGTTTTTTTGCCCAGCCACACCAGTGGCAATCCGAAAGTCTGCTTCTGTTGTTCAGCTTGCTAGTGTTGATGGTCATGTTCGGCCATGTCAACTACAGTCAAATTCGCAGCTGGCCGAAATCCTTAGTCTGCTGTTTGATTGGAATTGGTCTGGTGACCGTGGTCCATTTGTGCGCTTCCAATTGCCAGCCGTCGCACACGGCTGCGGTTGGTCTCGTCAACAGTACGGTTGTGTTTTACAACGCCACCGTGAACGGTGGAGATGATGTTAGCAGTGGGGGTGTACTGGTTGCAGACCAGCAGCAGCAGCAACAGCAGCAACAACAGCAGCATGATCGTCATCAGGAACATCAGCAGCAACACCAGCAACACGAAAATGAAAAAACACCCGTGCAACCAAAGCACCATAGTGAAGAACAGTTGTACGGTTGTTGTAAAAATGAAATTTACATCATTGTGCTGTTGGCTTGCTTGTTGGTGATGTATTTGAATTATCAGTTCGAGGCGAGCTTCAGGATGAGCTTCTACGGTGACTTGCAAGCTTGCGAGACGATACGCCGCATGAAGGAGATGAAAGACCAAGCCGACTGGCTGTTGAGCAACATCATCCCGCATCACGTGGTCGAGCATCTTGCCAAAACGTCTAAATATTCAGAAAATCACGCCATGGTGGCGGTGCTGTTTGCCAGCGTGGTCAACTGGAACGACATGTACGAGGAAACATACGAGGGTGGCAGGGAATTTTTGCGCGTCTTGAACGAGCTGGTCAGCGATTTTGACGAACTGCTCGACAGACCCGAATTCACCCAAGTGGAGAAGATCAAAACCATCGGTCCGACGTACATGGCCGCATCCGGCCTGAATCCCGCACGCCGGCGCCTCAGCATGCATCCGTACAGCCATTTGTACGAGTTGATGGAGTTTGCGCTGGCGTTGCAAGAGACGCTGGACAATTTCAACAAAGACCTGCTGAGCTTTGAGTTCAGGATGAAGATCGGCTTCAACATCGGTCCGGTCACTGCCGGCGTGATTGGCACCACCAAGCTCTACTACGATATCTGGGGCGATACGGTCAACATCGGCAGTCGGATGTACTCGACAGGCGTGGTCGGTCGGATCCAAGTTAGTCGTCAGGCCAAGGAACGATTGGACACCGCGTACGAGTTTGAATTCCGCGACCACATTTCGGTGAAGGGCGTCGATGGTGGCATGGATGTCTACTTGTTGAAGCATCGCAAGCAGAAATCCCTTGGCGACGCTGCAGCCGGAGAAGCAGCAATTTCCGAGGATCATCATCAGCAACAGGAGCAACAACAACAACAACAACAACAACAACAACAACATCAGGCTAGTATCACTTGTGACGGTCACATCCACTAGCATCGAGACAGACGTGGAATGATTTGAAATTGAATTTTTTTTTGTAAATAATAATATAAATTTTATATCATTTTTTGTTATTTAATTGTTAATCTTATTCTCATTTGTTAATTGATTTATTATTTCTTTTTATCATTATCGTAACTGTTCTTTGTTGTTGTTGTTGTTGTTGTTGTTGTATTTTTCTAGTTGTTGCATACATGCTTTAGCTTTATTATTTATTAATTTCTGATTTTTTGTTGATACATAATTTTTTACTGTTACTCCCTCTCTCCCTCTCTGTCTACGTTACCAGTGGCGAGTGTGTGAAAATTGTCCAACGACAAAACATTAGCTATTATATAATATTTTTTTTTGAAAATACATTTTCGGCTTTAATATTTTCAAAATGGGTGCTTCGCATATTCTAGCCTAGAGCCTGCTGAATTGTTTTTCATTTCTGTGATGGATATGATCAGAAAGATGTTGATCCACTGAGAACCGGTGGTGGTCTCTTTGCTTTTCACCTCCACGTCCGCATCCCGTCCATCCTCCCTCACTGCAGTGCAGTGCTGCAGCTCGCTTGAAGCTTGCTTCTTTTTCTTCTTTTTCCTTTTTTTACTTTGACAATTGAACAAAAGCAAAAATATTCCTCAACTGCAGCTTTCTTTTGCAATGCAATCTTTTGTTTATTTTATTTATAAAAAAATTTTAATTTTTAGCATCGCATGTTGGTTTTTAATTTTTCACATGCGTTGACGTCGTCAAACGACTGGCAAGTTTTATTAAAACTGCCCTTTTAATGACAACAATAAAAGCTGATCTGCTTTTTAGACATTGTGTTTGAAAAGGCAAAAAAATTATTTAATTTGAGTAGTTTGTTGTTTGCACAAAATTGAATACATTTTTATTCAATTTAATCTGATAACTCATGACTCACCAAGATTCACTAGTCGTCCAGCGATTGCTCGTAAAAGCTCTGATACAGATGGAATATTTATTATTAAATGTTGAAAAATTTATTTTAAATGATGAAATTAATTTCTCTGACTATTTGATTTCTTGATTCTTTACGATTTGCAATCATTCACCGTGATCTTGCTGTTTGCTGTCCATAGGAAATAAATAATCGTTTTCACTTTACCGCCACAGTACATTAGGAAAATCAAATTTACAAAAAAAATACGGTAGATGAAAACAAAGCAAATAACTTTAGAAATGATATTTTTCAGTTATTTAATAAAAACACATAACCACTGAAAATTATATATATATATATATATATATATATATATCAACACTACTAATTAATTACATATAGCCCAGAAAGCAAAAATTTGTTACTTTTTTTCACCGCTGTTGCTAATTTATTTATATACTTTTATTAACCCGCTTATTTAACCAACTGCCAACGTCCTCGCCTCATTTTACTCACATGCCAGTTGAAAATTTTTAACTCAATTCTTCTATTTCTCATTTTAATTTTACATTTTGCAAAATTTTACAAAACAACCTTGCACTTCATTTTATTACTGTAGCCTTTGTTTTCTCTAACAAAAGCTTTTTCTTTGTTCAAACAAAATTTCTTTAAATATTAAGATTTTTTTAAATTTTTACATAATGAAAATATTTTCAACAAAAGTTAAGCAATTAAATTTAATTTTATTTCAATTTAAAACACTGAAATATGAAAAATATTTTAAATTAATCCAGTTTATTTACAGTATACTATTAATACCTATCGTCATATTATTACAGTAATGCATTGCTTTGTTGTTTTGTTGTTTACGTGAGTTGGTTGTAGAAGCTGCGTTTGTGTTGTTGTTTTGTGTAGTTCCAGTAATGTCATGCATACATTACAAATTCAAAAGCTCACTGGACTACAAAACAGTCTCGTTTGAAGGTCTCAGTGTTACGCTCACAAATTTGAAGCGTTTGATTTTGGAAAAGGAAGGAATCCGCACTGCGGATTTCGATTTGAAAGTTTCCAACGCACAGACTGGAAAAGGTATTTTACCTTCGCAGAACGTTATTAGATACACTTGCTAGCAATATAATTGTTGGCTTTTATATTTCAATTTATTTATTTATTTCAGTTTTGTTTCAAGTATTTGAGTTAGTGTTTTTTTGTATGTCTAGTCAGTAGAGTTTCTTTTTTACTTTTTATTATTAATACACATTGTCACATGAACAAGATTGTCTTTATCTTGGGCATGATATTTAAGCTTTATTTCATCAAATCGCCACTTCAGTTCCAATATAATAACTTTGATTTGAATTGGTCATTTCTTTTTATTTACATACAAAATTTTTGGCTTATATGTTTAATTGAAAAGCTTCTTTTCGTTTCATGCTTTTTGATTTATATATCTTATATTTGTGTATGATTGAAATTTTTGTGTTAAAATATTGGCTTATGTGTTGAAATTTGGTGCACTGATTGAAAATATTGCAGAATATACGGAAGATGGCGGTCCAATTATGCGCCACACCAGTGTTGTTGTCGCAAGAGTTCCAGCTGACGCTCAAAGGCGACTACCAAAAGTTTGGTAAATTGTTTCATTTTAGTTTGTGTTTTGAAATTCTTTTACAGTTTCTTTTACTTTCCAGGGATCGAAGTACAGAAGGTGTGGTTGTGTCGAGCAGTGTAATTCAATTGATTTTATTTTATTTTATTTCATTTTATTTTAATGCGCTTTATATTTTTGCTCATTTCAGTCTTCCATAGATTCGGTGGGATTTTCTTCGTTGTTGGTAAGATTTGCATTTTATGAATTTGCAATTGGTGCATTTTTGCAATTTGCATTCATAAATTTACAGAAAACTGGCAAAAACATGACCGAAGAAGAGCGTATCAAGTTGATGGAAAAGGAATCGACAAGAGAATATGATCCATCAAAGTAAATGAACTTTTGCTGATTTTCATCACAACTTTGTCTCACAACAATAAGGAAGAGAATTTTGTAGATACTGTAAAAAGAATGTTACGCTCACTGGTACACCTCCACCGTCGTACTTGTGCAATCGTTGTGGGCAAACTGGACATTGGATAAAGTTTTGTCCTACTGTAAGATTGGGTTTAGTTTTCTTGGTTGTTGTATTGGTTTGCTTTTTTTTGTTGCTAGTTGAACGTCAAGCGCACAACAGGCATTCCGAAGAATGAATTATTAGAAACAACGCCCGATGATCCACAAGCGATGATGACATCGATAGGCACATTTGCGGTCCCTGTATTGCACAAGTAAGATTGTTGTTTAAATTCTGTGCAGTTTTTATTAGTATTGTAAACTTTGTTTGTTTGTTTTTTGTTTCCTTCTCTTCAAAGAAATGCATTTTTAATTGGAAAGAAAGAAAAGCCTTTTATTAGTGAAGAAGATGATGAATCGCTTAGAAAACCAGCAGAGGCAAGTGAAAAAGAGGCTCTTCCGACTGAATTGCTTTGCTCATTGTGCGACAATATACTGAAAGATGCAGTGGTGATTCCTTGTTGCGGGTTCAGCTTTTGTGATCAATGTATTCGCAAGCATTTGTTAGGTATGAATTTTTTTTCTGTTTTGTGAAAAAGTTGGAAATTTGTTTTTTGTCTGACTGTCTGAGTTTGGTGAAAAAATTTTATCTGAAAATTCAGTTGATTGAATTCAGTGTGAAATGTTAATTTTTGTTTTATTATTTCAAGGTTTTGTAAATAGTGCGACAGTGTATACATATATAGAAGAAAAGAATTCAACTAGGATTGCAAGGAGCTTTTGAATAGCAACAACAATTAATAATATTAAGGTTTTTCAAGTTACTGGAATGTTATATCCTTTCTTTTTATTTTTGAGGGAGATTTGTTGGTAATGGAATGAATGAATGTTAAGTATGATTAGAATTTTAAATTTTGTGAACATATTTTTTAAGAAGAGTATTATTTTGCATGTAATATGCAGAGGAATATATTGTTTTCAAAAATAAGATCATGTTGTTATGTTGTAGGTAAACAGGAGTGTCCGAATTGCCGTGAACCGGCCGTTGCAGCAGCTTCTTTGATACCGAATGGTCAGTTGCGTATGGCGGTTTTGAAATATCGCCGAGAGAAAGATTGCCAGAACAAGCCGGCAGCTGTTCACATTCCAATGGCAGCAACCATGAAATGTCCTCAGTCTTTGGCAAGGTATAAACAAAATGTTGTTCTTGTTGTTGTTGCTTTTTGTATGCAAATCAATGTTGTTTTCTCTTTTAGTACGTCGAATGCAGCAGTTTGTAAGAATGTTGCGAAAAATAGCATTACTGCGGTCCAAGCAGGCGGCGGTGGTGCTGGGGCTTTTTCTTCGTCAAAGCAGGAAAATCTGTTGTCATCCAAAGCTGTGAAGCCGACCGTCGGAGCACGTGGTGGAGGCGTTGAGCAGAAGATGAATCCGAATGTCGTTGGCTCGTCGACCAAATTGACGAACATGGTTCCCAGATGTATTACCAATCACAACTACAACAGCACCAATGCGACAACGGTTTTGGTGAACAACAACAGTACGGCAAAGTCGAATTCAAAGAATACTGGCGTTCCGTTGACCACCGTTACCAGTGCAGCGATGAAATGCTCAGCACTGACGGCAACAGCGCCGGCAGCAGCGTTTCTGGGCGTGGCCAGTTCTAATGCTAATAACGCTGCTGGCGTTGGCGGTGGTAATGGTAACAATGTTGTTGGCGGCAACGGTGGTGCTGGTGCTGGTGCTGGTGGTGGAACAGTGATGACAACCAAAGCGGCCGTCCTCAGAGCGAAGTATGCAACTAATCTTTTTCAAAGGCGGACAGTGTCGTGTGTCTGTCGTGTCGAATGCAAATGTTGTGGCAAGACGTTTCGGCATAATGCTTGTTCACTTTCTCGTCCATTGTGCAACGACAACTCGCGAAATTTTCTTCCTCCACAAATAGCATAGCACAAAGTTATCTTTTAATTGCATCTTTATATTCTTTATTTTTTGTTTTATTTTTTTTAAATATTTTTTATATTTAAATCTCTTTCTTTTTTTTAAATATTATTTTGAGCTTTTACTTTTCTGTAGTTCTATTCATCCATCTTTGGTATCCACAAACAAACCGGTCACTTAGTGAAGCACCCACATACACTGTTTTATTTTACAGAAACTTTTCTCACTATTTTTTGTTTTTTTTAAAGCACATTCATTCATTTTTTTTATTTTAATTAATTTTTATTATCTTTATTTTGTTCATTCATAAGTTAAAAGAAAATAATAAAAAAAAACAGTTATTGACGCGCAACATATGTGCATAGCATGTACATGAGAAGAGAAAGATGTGGCAGTTTTCTTTTATTATTCCTGTTGGTATTCTCTATTGATCTCTAGTCTTCTCTTTTTCTCCAATGCAACAGCAGCGGATCGTTCGTTCAATTTTTTTGCTTTTTACCAGAAAAGTATTTTTTTATTTGATCGAATAAAAGAAAAGTAACACATATACATACATATATCTATATATATATATATATATTTATTTATTTTATGAAGAAGAACATTGCGAATGAGTGAATTATAATATGTTACATTAAATTGTAAATTTGATTTCCATTTTTTTTTAATTTTACTTCTTTTATTGATTTTGAATCATCTTTTTTACTGAATTTACAGTATTCAATTGTGAATTGTTTTTTGAAAATTTTCTTGTCGTCGAAGACAGAAGGTGTACGAACGTTTCTTTGTTGTCAGTGGTCATTTGCTTTTCTTTTTTTTTTTTTGGTTTTTTTGATAACTGCATGAATATTTTTCGTGAACATGCGCATTATTTTGCGTGTTTCTGTCAGACAAGATTCTTTTTTTTTTTGATGATGATGATGATGATGATAATGATGGCTAATTTTACTTTTTTCGAGGATTTGTTTTATTGTTCTTTTTGTTTTTCATTTTTGTGCCAATGTCAAGCATGAATTGTGAATTGAACGAACAGTTTTCACTTGAACCATACAGACACGAACAAATGGAAAAAAAATTGCTTTCAGTGAAACAAAAATTTGTGGAATTCATTCACTCACCACAACTGACTGCTCAAGCAATGAGGATGATGTTCAATCGGTTGATGATTATGTATTATAATTTCATTTTCTTTTTTATATTTCAGTTCACCAAACGCTCCGGTGTTTCCACCAACGATACCTCCCTACATGCCACAACCGTATTATGCAGGCTTTCAAGGCCTAGCGAGTTATCCTGTCAGGTATACTTATAATAATTATTATTATTTATTTTAATATTTTATTGTCTACTTTTCAATTTTAGCATTCCTCCGCCTGTACTTCCTGTTGCTATGCCGGTCAGACCTTTCGGAACTCCATTTCCTAGCCAACCTCCCCCACCAGGATGTACTGTAACATTTATTGTTGTTGTTCATGCTTGAATTAAGAGAAAAAAAAGCAGTATCAAATTTGAACATTTAAATTAATTTATTTTCACTTTCAGTATATTCTGCTGGGCAAATTGACCCATTCTCGGCACATTTCCCACCAGCAAACGTACGACCGTTGGTGGACGAGAAGCCATTTTGCATGGAAAAAAGTCATCCTTTACCAAAGTATTAATTAATTGAAGTTGATTTTCAATCATTTTGTTTGTCAGTGATTTTGATTTTTGTGTTTTATCATTATTCATCGTTTAGTCGAAATTATCGTGACCGTGATGCTTGGGACGATTATTTAGCGTTGAAGGATCGTCTGAGACCCTCAAGGCGTACGTCATCCGATAGCAGCAGAAGCCCTCGGCGCCGGCGGCGGCGATCCAGGTATTGTTTGTTGTTATTTTAATAATGTATAATAATGTAATGCCTTTTTTGTTAAATTTTCTTTTACAGTAATTTTTTTTGTTTTGTTTTCAACAGAAGTTCTCATCGGCATTCATCGTACAGAAAATCGTCCCGAGACCGTTATCGTGAGATTTCCAAGAGCCATTCGTCGAGGTAAATGAAATAAAATTGAACATGTGATTTAATTGCAATTGACCATTAATCATCTTGCAATTTGGCCAATTAATCAATGTTGATAAAATTTCAGACGTAGCAGTTCGACGAGACATCGTCACGATTCTTCGAGAGGTAGAAGGGTTACTGCTGTTGTTGAAGAGAAGAGAACTAGAGAAAGAAGGAAATATGAAAATGACCACCGACATCAGAAAAGTGACCAACTCAGAGATGCAAAGGACGACGGCTCAAAAGGTTCAAAGAAGAAGAACGTCGACGTAATGAAGGAAGTGGTGAGAGAGGCTTCGTTGAAGCCTACAAATATGAATAATCAAGGTTATATCTTGTTTTTATTTTTATTATTTTTAAGTTTATATTTATTTATTTATTTATTTTCAGATGAAAATGAATCAAATGTGAACAAAAGTCAGCAGTCGGTTGTGAAAACAACTGACGGTGAACGGTCGAAAAGTATCCCCGCCGTTAATCGCCAAGACACTAAAAGGTCTACGGCAAAAGTGGCCACCGCAAGCACCAACACCAGCACGTCAGCGGCAGTTGACGGAAAAGTTGAAGCCACTGACAAACGTCACTATTCGAGCAGTTCAAAACGATCAAGCAAACACCATCACCATCACCACCACCACCACCACCAACAACAACAACAACAACAACAACAGCATCGTGTGAAGAGGAAGTTGTCGTCGTCCACGGCTGAGGGCAAGGAAAATCTGGACGTGCATTCGAATTTGAAA
The DNA here is from genome assembly GCA_001447645.1 of Trichinella pseudospiralis. NCBI lineage: Eukaryota > Metazoa > Nematoda > Enoplea > Trichinellida > Trichinellidae > Trichinella > Trichinella pseudospiralis. The sequence goes on along the minus strand of JYDV01000010.1, from coordinate 438,138 downwards.
AGGAAGCCAACACCGTCGAAAAGCGGCGGTTCCAAGCGTCGGTCCCCTGCGACCACGACCACGACGGTCGCCGGTGCCCGTAACAAGGACGATGACAACGATGTGCTTGTTTCTGAAAGGTTGGACTTTTGTGAATTAACCGAAATTGACGTATACACGTTGTCAGAGTGCGAGAAAAGCGCCACTGAACCGACGCCGGGGTCGGAGAAAACCAACAATATCCAGCAGCAGCAGCACCAGGAGCAGCAGGAGCAACCAAAAAATAACAATCAGAAAGCAACGACAATCACAACAACAACGGTCGAGTTGAAAGCACGCAACAGCAACGGATGTCAGCAGCAGAAGCAACAACAACAACAGCAGAGGCAGACCGAGAAGAAGAGGAACCACGGTCAGCCGCCGGCTGTGGGCGGAGATTCTAGAGGCAGAAGCGTTGCAGAAAAAACGCACGACAAAAAGTTGCACCGTGACTGCAATAATAATGGCAAAGAAGAGAAAAGGGACGAGCACCGACCGAAGAAGGGCGGCGGGGATATTGTAATGGAAAAGAGGAACCGAGACGAGAGGCCAAAAGTGTCGTCTCTGAACGTCGTTGCAGAAGAATTGCCTGCTGCTGCTGATGATACTGCGTCTGCAATAGTTGCGGATGTTAATGATGCTGATGGTGTTGGTGATAGTGGTGGTGGTGGTGGTGCCGCTGCTGGTGCTGATGCTGCTGAGGTTGATGGAAATGAAGAAGGCAAAGAGCAGCCAGAAAAGCAGGAGACAGCAAAGGTCAGTCACCACCAGCAGGAACAGCCAAATGATCAGGAGAAGCAGAATGAGGATCAGGATGGGGGAAAAAGTTTAAATTCTGATTCAGCAGAAAATAAGAAGGAGAAGAAGCGTAAGAAGCAGAAGAGAAAAAAGAAGAAGAAAGATCGCAAAGAAGCAACTTCTGCCGCTAGCAGCAGTGGGAAAAGCAAAAAAAAGAAAAAGCACCACCGCCGTCGTCGACGCCGTCAGCACAGTCGACATCGTCGACATCATCGTCGTCATAATCATCACCGGGCTGATGGGAGCCGTGACCAATCGTCGTCGTCACCGCCGCCGCCACGCCCTGAAAGCAAGCGTCATCATCGCAAGAAACGTTCAAAGCGTGCCGATGACCACACCAGTGATACTGCTGCTGGTGGTGGTGGTGGTGCAGATAATGGTGAATTGGTTGTGGACAAGAAGAAGGCAGTAAAGTATTCGAAAAGCACTTATGCTTCTTCTTCTTCCAATAATAATAATAATAATAATAATAATAATAGTAAACATCGATATGCGCAATACAACAACAGCGGCAACAACCATGAAGGTTAGTTTTCGTGTAGGAATTGCAAGATGCTGTTGTGATTGATGATTGATATTCATTTTTAATCAACTTTTTTTTGATTTTGTAGATTTGCATTCAAGAATGGAAAGGCGATGGGATGCAAGCGAAGAAGAAGGTACTTTAAAAAAAATAGATTAAATTCAAAATTTATTCGATTGTAGTTTTTTTATTTTTATCAGTTTTACTCGAAATTATTTCAATTTTACTTTTAATATGATATGATATGATATGATTAATTAATAAGTTTTTAATTCAGGTCGTACTAGTTCACGTCATAAATCTGATGGCCGTCACAGAAGGCATCGTTATCACTAAAAGGACGTTAAAAAAAAGAAAAAAACCAACCAATCACGCTGCCATTGTCTGTTGTTGTTGTTGTTGTTGTTGTTGTTGTTGCTTGCTATAAAATTTCAACTGCGTGCATATAAGCATATGTGCTGTGTATACCTATATATCAATATGTATATATAGGTAATATATATATTGATATCCATATCTCTCTTTCTATGAATCTTCGTTGTTTGTCTATTATTACTGTGTATAATGTTGGCTGTTTTATTTTAAAGTAATACTTATACTAATAAAGTTAAAAAATATATAATTTTTTAAATTTATTTCTACTTATTTATGTTTGAAGAAACTTTTTTTTTGCTTTTTCTTGATTGCTGCGCAGCTATGGATAAGATGGATAGATGGATGGATGCTGAAGCAGCTTGATTTGATTTTTCATTGTGTGATATGATTGATGAACGTTTTTTTCTTGAAATAAATGAAAAATTATTAAAATATTTTGTTATTATGAACTTCAAAAATGCAGAAAAGAAAAGATGCAATTTTAATTTTACTGATTCTGAAGAAATAAATGATTGGATTGATTGACTGATTGATTGAAGATGCAAAATATGCGACAAACAAACAAACAAACAAATAGAATATGAGAAAAAACTAGTCACAAACAAAATTGGCTAATTTTGACATAATTTTGCCATCTCAAGTTGAATCATCTGAAATTGTAATCATTTCCACAAATTCAAAAGAACCATACAAAAGAAGAAGAAAAATACACACTACAATACACATATGAAAATTATAAAATTACAACAATAGCTGGGATATAATATATATATATATATATATATATAATAAATAAAATAATAATAAATTCTTTGTACACATGACCGGTTTCCCATCTCAGTTTTGTTTTTGTTTTTGATTTTTTTCTTTTTGAATAATAACTATTACAATATGAAAAGAAAAATTCTGCAAATGCAATTCTACAAAACACACACGCATTTCATACAGCTAGCGTGCTAATGTGCATGAAAAGAAATTATTAAATATAAAAAATAGTAATAAAGAAAATACATGTGCGTGCTGGGATAATTCTTCTACAGAGTTGTTATGAAGTAAAAATGAATGAGCTCAGCACTAATGAAAGCCATTGCAAGCAAGCAAGCAGCGGGTGGGCAAAATATTTAACTGCAACATATTTTTTCCACACAACTCGGATTTCTCACTGATTGAATAAATCCAACAAAAAATGACAATAATCTTTCTTTGTTCTTTTTCCTGAAAATATATATACTCATCTTCACCAAATGATAAACAACAACTACAACAATATTCATACATGAATAATTTATTTGTTGGACACTTGGACAACCGAGATGATAATGATGATGATGATGATCAATCAATGTTGTTGTGAGAAAATTCATCGCAGAAAAAGCTGCTTTGTCGTTCTGCTTTTCTTGTCTGCAAAATGAAAATATCATCAAGTTATTAATCAATAATAACACGGAACATCACTCTGAAACTAGCCGAACAAAAACTGGCATTTTATTATTTATGATTCTGGCCCAAAAGATGAACGAAAACGCTGCAATCAACCAAAAATTGCCATTCAATGATACACACCGCGCATACGTATATATACACACCACCCATACACATGCATATACTATTCGACGATTTTTGACATAACAAGTCCTTTCCCAACATTAACTAATAAAAAAATATGATTAATAAAGAAACAATCAGTTTTTTTTAAAAAATTTTATGAAAATAATTTTAATCACAATTTTAAAAATATTAATTATTCTTTCACAAATAGATTAAACGACAGAAAAGATGTGAAAAAAGAAAGCAAACTGAAAATATTACTAAATTTAGTATTTATTATTGAAAAATATTTTACCCTTAATTAAAGATATTTTTAAGAATAAAAAAATTGCATCTTAAAATTTCTTAAACGTAAACAATTTTTACTTGCCACAAAGGACAAAACTACAAACTTTTCAATTCAATTCATTAATGGCATGAAATTATCAATAGATTAAAAATGCTTTCTGTAAAAATAGAATAAAAGCAAAAATCTGCATTAACAACGATGAAAATGGTAAAATAAAATTTAAATACACATTAATTTAACATTTGATCAGACTGATAAAAAATACTGTCACCAGAAACTTACATAAGAAGTTAACTTTGTACATCTATATTACATGTCGGCTTGTTGCGCTGTCGACAAATAAAGAATCAAACTACAGTAGTTTAGAAACACGTAGGTACATAAAATTTATGTGCATAATTTGCTGCAATCATGTGCTCTTCCATTCATTCTGTATCCAATAAAGCACAAACGCATTTGTTGATTTTAGAAGCAATTTCAATACTGGATTTGTTGAAGCAGTATGCTTAACAACAACTGCTCATGCCTTGTACAACAATATCCTCAAAACCATGCATTGTTTGCTTGTGGAAAAAGTAACTTCGTCTCGGCTGCATTGTTTGCATTTTAATATATTTTGAATTTGATGCTTTCCATTTCAGACAAAAATTAGCAACTCCTTTTCAAGTTCATCAAAACTGAACAACCATTTGTTCAAAAAATATAAAGACAAGAACTTATCTATTCAAGTAGTACAATTTTTAAACCATAAAAATGATTGTGATCTACAATTGTTCGGTTACAGAAAAGTAAGTTGAAAAGTATGAACATAAATTTCAATTCCTTTTCTAGAAAGCTGTTGCTATTGCTTAAAGCATCGCCTGCTACCTATTGCCTCTTTTCTGTTCTTATTTTAATAATGTCATTTTTATTAATATTTAATTTTTAAAAAATATTTGATAAAAACAACAAAAAGATTAATAAAGAACAACAACATTTTAATATAAGAATTCTAACATCAATATTTCAAAAGTTTTCTCTTTGAATAGCTGAAATTTAATAAAAAACAAATACTTTTAAAAAATAATACAGTAGTTGAATTTTACATCTTAAATATCTTAAATTTATTACCGTAATTATTGACACAGTTTTATGCCGCTCGGTTCGAGTCACTCTTACCTGGAGCAAATGATTTCTGGTTTCAGCAGTTTAGTATAGCGCATATCGGCTACCTTGAGTGGTCTATTTTTCCAATGTTACTGCTCGCATAAGTTTATTATCAAAATTTCTCATGCTTAAACAAATCTCTTTGATAATATTTACAATATATTTTGGTTCACTTTCATCTGCTCAAACGTACGATGATTGTCAAGGTGATTTTACAATCTTTCATTGCAAAGAAATTCTTTTTTTTTCATCAATAATATATTTTGTTCTTTTTAACCAACAACTTATTGCACACTCACAATCAGCTGTTATGTTCAAATTGCTTATTTTTATTTTCAGAATATTTAAAATTAAAAAAAAATATATGCTTACTTAATTTAATTTAATCGCAACTCTGTTTTCTATCTGTTACTTTCTTATTTGAAATAGAATGCAAATAACTAACATACATTATAAGGAATAACTTTTTTGAAGTGTAGCTATTGGAATCTGAATTATTTTTGAAATTTATAATAACTTGTGACTCTTATAATTTACATTTATAGAAATTTTAAAAGACAATTTCAATGAGATGATAAATTTTAAATTGATCTGATATTGCTTATTTCTGTATTGAATTATATTGGTTTATATGATTTTATTTAAATTTGTAAAATTAAATTTTCAAATTAGTCTTCATAATGTTTAAACAGCATGTTATATATTTCAATGGATTATGCTGTTGAGTTTTTTTTTAATTTTAGGTGTATTTATTCAAACTGGAGAACGGTTAGAATATTTCTCGAGCGCTTCTCCGTTGAACGAAGTTGGTTATATGGATGAACTTATTAATTTCGTTATCAGTTTTATTTTATTTCATTTTATTCTAGGCGTTATTGCTTAATTTCAACGATGAAAAGTAACGAGTTGTTTTCATTTTTCAAATTTTCATTTTATACACTATTGCCAAAAATACTCTTATGTTGTTGTTGCTGCTGTTTTAAGCTTTCATACACCGATGTTATCGGATGGCAGTCTAGCCGTTGAGAAGAGAGCGTCTGTTAAAAAATTAACCATTGATCCTCCTTCTCTGGATTTTGGATCAAAGTAAGAAAATTGAATTTCGTTTATTATTTTATTATTTAAAAAAGGGAAAATATTATAATTTTTGGTTATTTTTTTGAAAAGTTGGAGACAACTTGTGAACTTTTTGTTGAATTTCTTCTTTAGTAAATGTAGTATGTCATGTTGTATGTTCTCATTTGTTGGTAATGGAAATTTCTACATTTTAAATAAGACGAGCAAAATTTCTTGTTTTCTTCATAAGAAAAAACTATTCACTTATTGAATAACACGACTAGGTAACGGCGACCCATATAAATAACGTGATGTACATTTAGCAATTTTTCCTTAAACTTAGACTAGTTTTGTGGTTTTAAATTCATATACATACATACATACATACATACATACATACACATACATACATGCATGCATATGTATATATATAATGTTAGTTATGTTGGGTTTATCAAATCAATTTTGCATAAGTTGATAGAATGACTTGTAAAACGTTTGCTGATTGATGTAATGTGAAATTGTTCCAAATTCATTGCACGGTCACATGTGGTGAAGTTGTACAATTGCTGCAACCCAGTGAAGGTTGTCCCATTTTGATTGCGAAAAATCAATCAGTCAGCAATTCTGTGAATACTGTTGAAAATAGTTTTTGTGATTTGCAAGTTAATTCAATTTTTTGTAATAATTATAATACAATTTTAAAGGTTTGAAGTAGAAATTTTGAATAACAGCGTTTATATTTTATTTCAGTCCCGTTGGTATTGCGAAACGTGTCAAAGTGACGTTGCATAATCCGTTGCAAAATGCCGTAGTGAGGATGGATGCAATTTCTGGTAGCACGGCTCACTTCCATTGCTCATTTTTTGACGAAAAGGTAGAAAAGCAAATCTTTACTGATAATAATAATATCTATGCAATCATGTTTGAATGTGCATTTGTGTGTGTGTGTGTGTGTGTTTTTAGTTTTTGAAGGCAGGTTCTTCCACTGCGTTTGAGGTGGTGTTTTTACCGAGGAAGGAAGGTTTGATCAAGACCACATTGCATATTCATTCTTCTGCAGAAACTATAATTTACAATGTTTGTTTGTTTGTTTGCTTTATTATGCGATTTTATAATGAAATGATTAATAATTTCAGGTGACCGGCGAAGGTGTTCCGAGTCCATTTCGTTTGATGCCATTTTTGGGTGTCAAAGTTTCTTTGAATAGTTCTGTATCAAGTTGGCTTGAATTGTACAATCCATTTCCGACAGCACTGCACGTGGAAGAGATGTACACCAGTGACAGCAGCGTGCACTTGGATTTGCCACATTCGGTTTTTCATCCGAACAGACGTTTGTGGGTATGTGCAGTTGGATTTATTTATTATTATTTTTTTTTGTGAACAAAAAATTCGCATTAAATTTCCAATATTAATAATAATTGGGTTTTCAATCTCTTTACGTCGTAGAATGTGCTTCCATTTCGAACAAAGCATATCGCCACGGCAAAGGTGATTGGTAATCGGGTACGCAATGCCAGTGCATTTATTCGTTTGAAAACCGACAATCCAACGGTGCAACATCCGATCATTATACCTGTTGAAATTGAAGTCACCTCCCAGCCTGGTCTGTATGCTGGCAAGAGTGTTGTCAATTTTGGTCTTTTATCCAACGAGCATCGATCACCATGGAACACCATCACCGTTTACAACACATTCAACAAACCGGTGAAAGTGGCCGTAAGTGCGCAGAGCCATTGATGTTTCTGTAAATTATTATTTTTTGTTTAAATATGCTTTTCAGAATGTAGCCGTAGATGATCCTTGTTTGTTTGTTCGTTTCAAGCATACAATTGTTGCCAATAATCATCACAAAGATACGTTGATAGCGAAAATTGCTTACGACCGTAAGTAGTAATTAATATCCAGTAGTGGGATCTTTTTGGATGATGTATTTATTTTTCAATGATTGCAGCCAGAGTTGCCCTACTCGACCAAAGGCGATATCGCAGTGGTAGTGTGAAATTTTTCGACGATAACAAAGTTTTACTGTTGTCAGTTCCGTACAGGGTTGAAGTTTTGAAAGGGTTATATTATTATTATTATTATTTACAATGAATGAATAATTTTATAAAAATGATCATCATCTTCTTTGTTCAGGCAGTTGATTTTCAACAGTGATCAGTTGGCATTTTTTACTGGATCCAACAATAGCCATGAGAGAATTGTAAATTTGACGAGCACTTTTCCTGAAACGATTGCAATCTATCAACTATCGTTGCATTATCAACTGCAAAAATATTTGACCGTAATTATTTATTAATAATAATTATTATTATTGTTATATTCTTTGTATATGAGTTTTTTAGGTTTACAATCTTACGAAACCAATTCTACTGAAACCCAACTCAAGCATGCCAGTATTGACTTTGAAATTTTTGCCTCAGTACAATGAAAAGCGTACAAAAGCAGGCACATTGCTTTCCAATGTTTACTTATATACAAATTTGACAAAATTTGCAATTCCAGTTCGTTTGTTCAGCGGGTTATTAGAGGTAAGATTTTATTATTTTTTTTCAAAAATAAAAAAATAATAATATCTATTATTATTATTATTATTATTATTATTATTATTATTATTATTGATTTATTAAAGTTGACAGTGCTATCGTCCAATGGTGATGTTGGTGAGTTGAATTTTGGCCAATTGAATGTTGGTGAAAAGCGTTCAATGTTCATCAGGTTGGCCAATTTGAATCCATTGCCTGTAAGTGTTGTGCAGTAAACAATTAGTTGACCAATTTGTTGGATTGTTGGAATGTTGGAATTGTTCAGGTAAAATTGTTACGAGTGACGCAGGATGATGTGCACAACATTGCCTTGGAACTTTTGGCTGTGGATACAATGAGATCAAGAAGCACTGTCGAGCCATTTTTGCCAAATCATAATTTTGACCAGTGGACGGAGGTCAGTTTCTGTTTTTAATTTTATTCACATTCAGATTGTTGTTAATTTAAATACAAATTTTGGTTGTGTTTTATTTCTTTTTTTTTTTTTAGAATGAAGAGCTTGTGTTACCGGCGGAAAGTTTCGCTTTTTACAAATGTACAATTTCCGCTCCCGCGAGATTGCTATCCATGAAAAGTCATCTAACATTTGAAACAGAATTTCAGGTTTTGTTTATTGATACATATATTTATTTATTTATTGAAAATTAATTTTCCTTTTTTTCTAGAAATTGAATGTAGATATCAAATATACAGTTGAAAAAGAATCCAAGGTGTCGGTTCCAGGCACAATTATACTTGACAATTGTTTTCCGGTTAATATGATTTTGATTATTTTGAAATTTAAATTAATTAAAAATTTTTTCTAGGGAAAAATTTCAGGTCGGTCGATTAAAGTGTTCAGCAAGTTACATCACGAAGTTTCTAATGTGCGTGTGTATTTGGATAAGAAAGATGCCGGCTTTTCGTTGACTCCATTCAGTCAAGGGGCAGTGAAGATCAAACCGTTTCAATTTACCAGAGTATGTAGAATCATTGTTGTTTGCATTAATATTATAAAAGCACATAATATGATAAACAAGATGAAATTGAAAATTATCCAAATTACTTCATCTTTAATAAGGTTTCTTGTTGAAAATCGTATAATTAATTCAGCGCAAAAATTCAGCTTTTTTTCTTTCTTTTTGCTTATCACTTATAAATCAACGAAATTTATTTATAGTAAATATAAATATGTATGTGTGTGTGTGTGTGTGTGTGTGTGTCAAGAAAAATATGCATAATCTGAATAATTGAAGTAATATTTGCACAATTGCTTTCTTCCATTATCAATTTTAAATTTGCGAATAAGAATTTGAAATGATTGTTGTTAGTGGTTGGTAATTTTTGCATTTCTTCACGCTTTGCATGCCGAGCACACGTTCGATTGAATTCTATTCAATTTTGTTTGTTTATTAATTTTTGAAATTAATTTTTATGCGATAATATTATTTGGAAAATTGAAGTGATATTAAATTTCCACTGTTTCATGTTTCTTTTTTCATATATCTATAATTATACTTTTGATAATGCAGATTAGGCTTGTTCCAAAGATATTGCAACACTGTTTACTCATGTCATGTTTGTAATATTTACTTTTAACGAAGGTGTACTTATATTGATAACTTGAAACACAAAGATATGTAGATAAGTATTATATATATTTTATCGAAAAGCAGCAGCACATATATAGCCTTCTGTTGTGTGTGTGTGTGTGTGTGTGTGTGTGTGTGTGTGTGTGTGTGTGGTGTGGTTGTGCGGTAAATGGGAAAATTGTTTTTATTTCATATTTGCTGCTTTATTTCTGTAAGATTTCTTGACTGCTTTATTATTATTTTTTCTATTTATTGAAGAAAATAGGCAAAATGAAATGAAATAGAATGATATTTTTAATTCAAATTAATAATTGATTAAAAATTGTTTCAGCTTGCACGTTTGTTGTTCACCCCGAGCAATTTATGCGTCGAAGATGAATGTTACGTTGGTTTTCCATTAGATACAGTAGGTAAGCGTGAATTTACAGCATGTTGATTAACGTTTTACTGTACATTACTATTAATACTGTACATATTAAAAATAATTCTCATATTCAACATTTCAGATGGTCTACTTTGGGTCAAAGGTTTGAAATTGCCGGCAAATTTGGCAGAATTAGATTTTGTATTGTTCAGCAAACACTGGTCATTGTGGACTGACATGGTGGACGAAAAAATGACTCGGTATTTTAATGTCTTGATTGGTTTGATTTGTTGTTGATTGGATTGTTGTTTCATTGCATTTAGCATGAATACCACTGTCCATTTGGAAGCGCCTTCTTTGAAGAGGATTTCCTTTCCAGCGCAGGCGAACTTGATCTGGCCAAGATTGATCAAGCAAGATATAATCTATTTTCCCTTGACGGCCGTAGGCAATTCCAGCGTTGTGAATTTGCTGTTGCGCAATCCGTCCAACCATCCAATAGCCGTTCAAATCATACCTCTCGCCATTTATCCGAATCCTTCACAGTTGATCAATCTTTTCCAACACAGGCAACAATAAACCAACAAATAAACAAATATAAATAAAATATTAATTGATAATTAATTTTTAGCTTGTTGAACTCGTTGAACGGTTTTGTTGAAATTGACGACGTGCTGATGTTCAGCTTGCGAGATTCAGAACTGTACAATGTAAAACGTTATAGAAATTATTAGTTTTTCTTTTTGGCTTGTATCTTCTTTTCATTGATTTCTTTAAGCCTACCGAATCGAGTCCAGTGCCAGAGTATAGAAAACAGTTGGAAAAGATTGCCGGCATCTCGATTCCAAGATTCACGTTGTCGTTTTTGTTGAAACCCGGCGCCAAACTTTCCGCCCAGTTGGGCTTTTTGCCTTCCGACTACCAGCTTCGCAGTTCATTGTTGGCAATCAGGTTTGACGACGATTGTTAGCAATTATTTTGTAATGCATCATTTTAATTATCTTATTTATTTGTTTATTTTTATAAATAGGAATAATTTGACCGGCATGGAAATGGTGACCATGTATGGGCGGGGTGCGAAGTTGGAATTGAAAATTGGCAACGTATTGCCGCAGAGTAATAACTTGTTGATGTTTGAAATTCAAGATAGACATTTGTTCGACTGTGAAACAATGCAAAGTATATATTTTTTATTAATATATTATTATTATTATTATTATGTTGTCGTTATGGATTATTGTATTGTTTATTAATGAGGGTTGAATCGACGATTTTCTTCAACATTTTCTGTAAGCCGTTCTTTGGTTGCTCGCAACTCGGGTGAATTGCCATTGCATGTGACGAACATTTCTGTCAATGGCTTTAGTTGCCAGAATCGTGGTTTTCGTATTGTCAACTGTGCGCCGTTTACTTTGGAACCGAATGAAACTCGACCATTCGAAATTGTGTACGCAGTTTGTCAGTTATTGCAAGAAGGAATTTTTGCGTGTAAATTATATTGTTGTGTTAATTAATTTAATTTAGCTTTCGACCTGATTTCACCATGTATTGGTACGATGCTCAGTTGCAACTCACCATCCGAGGCTACCATTATCCGTTGTTATACAAGCTCGGTGCATCAGTGCCGAAGGAGTGGATAGTGCGCTGTTATTCTGCCCTTCCAAGACCATCATGGGAACAGCTACTTTATTATTGTAGTGTAATTGCCCTGGGGTAAATAGAAGTTGTAATTTCTTCACCAAGTTCAACAATTGTTATTCAGTTATTTATTGTTTGTGTTGTTTGTAGATTTTTGATGATATGCGTAGTTGCGTCGGCTTATTTGGAAGGCGATCGGTCGGTCACTTGCGCGTTTCGACGGCGCCTTCAAATGGTCGACAACAGGAAGCTTTTCGACTTGAACGCGCCAATGCTTTGCGATTCCAAACAGCATACGGCCAAAGAGCAGCCCCAACAGCAGCGCAACGATCCGATGGGCGGTGGCACTTTTGCACAAATGCGCACTCATCTGTTGGCTCAGTTGAAGCAGGCTGTTGTAGGGCTTTGGAAACCATTCGGCTGGACCAAATGGTTCCGAGCTTTGACAAAAGCTGAACAGCAGCAACTCTGCTCGACACCGGCAGCCGGTGAAGCGGTTCCACAGCCGAAGTCGACAGCAGATCATCATCAACTGAAGCTGGTGCGGAAGTTGGTGAAGCATGACAACGGCAAATGTTCTACGGTTTGTTTGTTGGATTTGATTTGGAACTTGATTTTCTTTTTCCATTCGATGAACAATTTCAATTGTGCAGGAATTGCATTTGAAAAATAGTCGCTTCACTACTAGAACGACAAAGCCGAAGCAGAGGAAATATGTTGAACCTGCATCGTCGGTTAAGAACGTCGATCGCACGAACACCAATCAAACGGTTGAATTGAATGATTTTTTTAAGAATTTTCAATTATCATTTTCATTTAGATCAATTCTGTCGAAATGGAGAAGTTCATTGGTACGAAAAAAAGTAAAAAGCAGCATGCAGATGGAAAACAGTCGTCGAATGGTAAATTTGAAGAAGCAGCAACAGCAGTAGCAGCAGTGTTGGAAGAAAAGGGCCGAGAACAGCAGCAACAGCAACAACATTGGAATGCTAATTTGCATGGAGAAGCAAATGTGGAAGAAAATTGGAACCGTATGACAGAACGTGCCGTTAGCAGCGAGGTTGTAGTCGTTGTTGCACCGCAGCCGTGCTGTCCATTGGAATTGGAACGATTGTCATCAAAGGAGGAAAGTTCCAATTTCGACTCTTCTCTTGATCGTAATTATCAATTTCAAATACATCAAAAAAATCTTTTTTTTTCCAATTCACTTATATTATGCACTACTTTTCAGAGTTGGAAGAGAACAACAGTGCGCCTGAATGGGATAACGACGATGATGATGGTGATGATGATGTTGATGTTGGCGAATTGTCGAATACGATTGATTACGGTATTGTGTGTGTGTGTGTGTGTGTGTGCTTGTCGTTGTGCTTTGCCAGTGTGGAATGATGAGTTGTTGGTTTCAGATGCGGAATTTGAAAAATTAGCTGAACAGACCAAAGCGTTCAGTTTGATCGGAAAAGCGCCCGTCGACAGCGGCAACCGTTGGCAGAGCAAGATGCGTCAGCGGCGAAGGCAGGGTCATCGTCAGCGTTGTCCAGCCAATGGAGGTGGACCACGCCGGTTCAGCTACTCGGACAGTGGATCCTCCAGTCGAGCAACTTCTCGCAGCGATTCACCACTGCCACCGCCCCCTGCGCTCGAAGAACTATTGTCTTCTGGTCGTTCATCTTCAACTCCAAGCACCACCGGTATGTGCTTGCGGGTTCTGTGCTTTTCACTTTTTGCTCGGATAACAGAAATTTGAGATTCATTTAATAACGTGCTTATTTTATACAGCAGTCAGTCGACCGTCGACCCTGGAACGAAATGTCAGGCATGCTAAGAAAATTAATGAAAACTTGAAAACGGTCGTTGAATTTCCGTTCCATTACAATCATCAGGAAACAAGCATAACGGAAGCAGTAGCCCCTATGCTGACAGCAACAACAACAACAACAACAACAACAGCTGCTACTGGTATGCAGCTTCAGTCGACCAACGTGCACCATTTTGGAACCAGAACTTTTGGTGCTTTTCCACCTGCTCACGGACCATCGTCTTCTGTACAACCATTCTACAAGCAGACCAGTGGAAAACCTTTTGAAATCTCAGCAGTGAAAAAAAGTTGGTGACATTGTTTGTAATGCAATTTTTCAAGCATGGGCTCTTTCTCTTTTTTTTTTTTTTTGATTTCTTTAGGTGAAGATTGGCCAGGTTTTGAACTGGCGCCGGTGATTGAAAATTTGTGGGATGAAGATTACGAACCATGGAAAAAAGGAAACAGCAGTGTATGTATATATTTATATATTTATTTTTTTAATAATTCAGAGAAAACTTTTTTTTGATTTAGAATTTGTGGAATAATGACATCACATCCACTTCTGTCAACTATCCGCAACAACAGCAACAGCAGCAGAATTCGGACATGCGAAATTTCACTTGGTCTCTGGATGTGAACTCTTGTCCAGGCAACAGTATTTGGTGTTCACAAGCACCAGCTTGGCCTTATCCAGTCTCCACAACGAACAACATGGCCAGCTGCTTCAGATCCACTTTCCAGCCGACCATTACTCGACCAAACCACAGCCGCTTTGGTTCTTCGTTATGGTCAGACAACTTGGGCACTGCTCCGCCATCAAATCGAGTATGCTAATTCATTTTTTCTTTTTTCTTTTTATAAAGCCACAACAACTGCTTGTTTTCAAGTAATCTGCATTATTGCATTGCATGTGTACAATTTATACGGTTTTATTATTTGTTATGCATGCGGAAATTTTTCTTTTTTGCACGCGTTATTTTTCTGCTTTATCTCCATAGTTCACGGGTTTTGCGATTGGTATGAATGCAAAAGTTGTTGTATTGTTTTTCTTTGGTTCTTTGGTTGCTTGCTTGATAATACAACGGTGTTTATTTTAATGAAAAAGAAAAGCATTCAGCATATAAAATTTTGGATGTTAAAATATTTTTTTAAGCATATTATGTGTATATTTATGTGTAATGGTTTTTTTAGTGTATTCACTTTACTCCCGCTCTGTTTGAATTTTTTCACAATGCGTTTGTAAATTGCATTCAATGAAGTTGATGAGTTCTGTGAAATTTGATATTTCATTTTGTCAATTGCACGAAAGCGGAAAACAATTATATAACACGCACGCTTTGTTTGTATTCAAAATGCCCAATAATTGCACTGACAAATTTGATTAAACTGTAGATGTCCAGTCGCTTGCCGTTTTGCACAAACTTATTTCGTTGAATTCATTTTTGCACGATGCATGAAACACGAAGCTGCTTTTTATTATTGTTATAAGATTATATTGTTTAACTTGAAATTATCCAGTATTCTTTGCATTACTTACTACCATATATATGAGAAATTAATAAATAAGTAAAAAATACATTGGAAATTGTTCTTGCACAAATAGGTTAACAGCTTTTATTATTTTCCACTATCATAATCAATTATTTTTGTATAGTTGTAATGACATTTCACGAGATGAAAAATTTGCATATTGTTTGACAGACAATATGCGAAAATTATTAAGCAGCTGGCGTTCTCTTCTATTTTTTTTTGAAAAATTTTCTTGCATTTTCATAAAGTTTATTTAGGAATCTTCGAACAGTGATGCTTCACGAAATACGATCTTTCCTGAGCATGAAAATTCATCTGATGTCTGGGCAAAGTTTTACTTCAACCGAATGACGAAAGACAATAAATAAATAAATAAATAAATAAATAAATAAAACATTTTTCAACTATATTTTGAAAACAAATAAATACAGTGGTAAATAATAATGTTTGTTAAAGCAATATAATAAATGTTATTGAGCGCAAACGTTGTTTATTTCTTTTTTTTTTTTTGAAAAAAACCATTTAGTCAGTAATCGGTGAAGCCAAAACTGTGGGAGAGAAGAATTTGAACATTTTTGAAAATGAAAAACTTTTCATTGAAATTCCCACGTAAAATGTGAATTCAATTCGAACATAATTGGTAGGAACGGATTTGTGAAAATCAAAAAAAAAAAAAAACGGTAACTTTTAAGCAAGAACACAAATTTATTATATATATTTAAATTAGCTGAAATATTTCTATTTTTAATACTCTTCACTGCTGTTGACTTATAGTTTGTAATGGAAGCTGGAAATGTCAGTTGTTCTTTCTGTCCGCTTCATTTTCATTGGTTGCTGTTGTTTGTTCATCTTGGGCGTGGTTGTTGTTCTCGGCTTCTTTGTCAACGAACGCCGTCTCTTCTTGCAGTCTGAGCTGTGCTTGTTGAACCACGCGGTACAGTACATGCATGCAACT
This sequence comes from Trichinella pseudospiralis, assembly GCA_001447645.1. Classification (NCBI taxonomy): domain Eukaryota; kingdom Metazoa; phylum Nematoda; class Enoplea; order Trichinellida; family Trichinellidae; genus Trichinella; species Trichinella pseudospiralis. The sequence continues at coordinate 421,975 of JYDV01000010.1, read as the reverse complement.
GTTCGGTTTTGTGCACTGATAGTAGGCCAGATTCAACAAGAACGAGGCATACTTGAGGAAAATGTTGTATGTTTCCAGCATACCCCGTTCTGAGAATGGCCTCCAATATGCGGCTTCGACTGAAAATTAAGCAACAAATCAAAAATAGCCGACAAATCAAAGATGCAATTTCCAAGTTTACCGCATGCTTGCAATAGCACAAACAGACAAAACGATACCAGGCCGTTGATCACACTTGAGCTTTCTTCAGAAACAGCCAACGCACCATACTGTATTGCAATCACTAGTGTCAAGAAATTATTGCATTGAACAGAAACTTTGTCTTTATTATTTCTTTTATCTCTTACTGAAATATGCTGTTGCAATTATTGCAACATTTTCATTCTGACAACAAAATTCCGTATTCGATTTGCAATATCCCAATATTGCATGCTTAATCAACTGCAATACAAATAAGATAGATAATCTCTGTCCAATTTATACAATACTGCTGCAATAAATGTGGTTCATTACCAAAATTCCACTACTGAACAAGTAGAACAGTGTAAAGTAGTGGCAGAATTGCAATCCCCTTGGCAACTGCGACTGGGCCGGGATCCAGTATCCGAGAACTTGGCTAATCTGAAGCACAGAACGCGGTAAACCATTGGAGAAATAAAATATAAGCATGCGAGAATTCGATTATTGGCAACCTTGGATCGATATACATCTCCTTCGTTGCGTATTTCACCAACGCCGAGTACTTTTCGAGTTTTCAGACGACTTTGCAAATCACGCAGACTTTCCTTCCTGAAAAACATTCGCATCTCTTTCAAGAAACATAATGACAATGCAAAACAGCATCAGTAGAAAAAATGTTGAGCTAGAAGGATAAATTTGCAACAACAACAACACCAATAACAATGAAAGAATAGGAAATAAAATAATTTTCAATTTTATTGCTGCAACAAAGCACCTCTCAAAGGACAATGCACAATCACAAATTGAAGCCAAATTACGATAATTAAAATGTGAAGTTATAGATTATTTATTGCTTGTGAAGTTGACTATTTCAACGACATTTACACTATTATTATTATCATTATTATTTGATGAAAAATGTCTTTCTCCTCTTTTCAATTTGTAAAATTAGTATTTTTTTCTTCAAAAATGAACACAAAATTGCCAATTGATTAATATTTTTTTCAATTAATATTATTTAATAAAACTGAATTGACAACATTTAATGCTGATAACAATAATGTTGAGACGTGTTGAAAAAGAAAAACTTCATCCTTTCTTACCCATCGTAAATTGCGGAATTGTTTTTCACCTTTGTTGACATGTTCAATTTTCGACGTTTCAGCTATGTTAGCAGCTGAGAGCGACAACAACAACAACAACAACAACAACAACAACAAACAACAATAATAATAATAATAAATTAATTAATTAATAATTTAGAATTAAGAAATGTTCTTGCTCATAAGATAGAGATGATTAATTAATAAAAAATGAACACCAATTTTGAACCAAGATGCACCAGTTGTGATCGAGGAAGCATTAAGTTTAAGTTTGATTCCAAGAAGTGGTTTCAAACGAAAGCTAGCTAGCAAGCAAGCAAACTGAATAAGAAGAATGGTCGATGAATTTTATATCAGTCGCCAAGGAGCCCTTGATGTGAAGAATCCCGTCGTGTTGAAATGACTCAAATTGGCCGAAATGACGGCCACTTTCATTAAGCAATGCCAAATGATCAGGATCCTGTGTGGCAAGTGAAAGCAGAAATGGCATTAATGATTGACTTCATTTCACACCTGAAAAATTACTCGCCACCAAATCAATATTCAAAATTAATCCAATGTCTTGCTCAAATGTTTGCATACTTGAACGAATTGTATCGAATAATAAACAGCAATCGTCTTTGTTCTCTCCTTATTGATCAGTACTTTATTTTTATGCTTTTCATGGTCGCTTAAGTCAATCATTGTCATTTCTGTTTTATTATTTCCAAATAAAATTGCTTTTTTTTTTCATTTTCTTTCATCTTAACATGAAATTTAAGAAATTTTTTCAGAAAAAAATAATTTTGAATTGATAAGTTGTTTTTGCTGTTGTTGTTGATCAGAAATGAAATGCTGTATCTTCAAAAAATTATGCTTGCACAAACTAATCGACATGAATAATAATTAAAACTACTTTTTCAAGTTATCAAAACAGATAAACCAATCAATCAATACTGGCATAAACATTCACAACGATTATTCCTTTTATACAGATTTAATAAATTTTGATTGAATGTTTACATTCAGTTTTCAATAGAGTAAAGCAGAATGGCTGTTAATATTCGATCGTCTGTCAAACTTATGAATATACTACATTTATTGCATCACACAATACATACAAAATGTCACATAGTGTATTTACAATTGCCGAGTAATAATCGTTTGCTAATAAACAATACTTTTACTTGCAAAAGAGATACTGTGTTATGAAATTTTCAAATATTCAAAAAAGCAAAATGAACAGTTCACACTATTCCGCATATATGAAATGGAATAACTTTTCAAAATATTTAAAATTATCTGATAAATTTAATGTGCAAGAATAACAATAACCATTTGTTATTACGAGTGCCATTCAGTTTCATTTATCCAAATAATTTGACAACATTATTCTGATATGTACTTATTTTCCATTAATGTACAGTATAAATTGTTTCATATTAAAACTGCCGCCATTTTCATTTCGAACGCGTAAACTTCTAGTTTTCACTGATTAAATGAATGAGTTCGAAGCAGGCTAATGAATCAATAAATGTAATTGAAGCGCAAATTTTACTAAATTTCCTTGACAAACTGCCGTGATTTCTACAAACCGACACATACAAAGCTTGCATTTTATGATCAAAGTCTGAAGCTTAAGTTCAAAAAATGAAGCTTTACGATAAGCGTCAGTGTTCAACAGAAGATAATAGTGGAGTTTATTATATGTTTTATTTTCCTTAAAGTAGAGATCATTGAAAATTTCATCTCATTTAATTGACAACATTACTTGGAAAATGGAAATGACGTTTGATGCAATAATGCGTGGAAAACGAACGATTTGAAAAGACAAATTTCAGATTTAAATATGAAAGAAATATATTTTATTTTATTTATTTCAGACTATTTAAATTAAAAAAACTTGATATACAAATTGAGGAAAAAAAAATTGTTGCTTTCATCTTCTATTATTTAATAGCTAATTTCTTTAGATCTAGTTGTTTAAAAATTAAAAATATACGAAAAAAATATTTGTGTATTCATTAAAAATTCAAAAGCGTGTATACTTTCCAAAAATGTGCAGCATCATAGCTTATGAACTGCATGAAAAACGTTCAGCCAAACCAAAATGGATGGATGGATGGATGGAATCTTCTTCAATAGTCTTCAATGTTTTGTGTTTGTTTGTTTGTTTGTTTGTTATTTTTGTTGTTTTACAAATTCAGTTAATAATTTTGCACCGGTTAAGCCTAAAAATTTGCAAACATCAAACAACAAAGCTGTTCAGGTTGAACATTGAAGTTAGCCTCTCGTAAAGTGAGCAAAAGAAACGTCCAATAAATCTTTGCATTTTTTTTGCTTATGTTCAAAGCGGCATATCTCAAAAGCCGAATCGTTGAACACGTTCAATTCTTGCTTAATGCATTAGTGCTTGAATTAAAAGCGCGTCCATTAAACAAGAACAAAAAAAATAATTCTGAATAAAATTGCGCGCATTTTGCACTTGTAATCCACGTATGAAAAAATATTTTACTTACTTTCTTGTTTTTTTTTCAATTATTCATCGCGAACAATGCTGCTTTGTCGGTTGATCAATAATTCACAACAACAGTAAACAACAGATTCCACGATTTACCATACAGTACAGTATAAGCCTACTACCTACGGTAGCAAATTTAAAATTGTCACAATAGGCAGTGCTTTAAAAATTGTACTACGTGCTTAAAATTAAATTATGCAAAACAATAGTAAGATAAAAACGGAACAATACAATTATTTATGTAAAAATTTGCATGCTGAAGAAAATAATACACACACACACACGCGCACATATATATATATATATATATATATATGTATGTATGTATGTATGTATGTATGTATGTATGTACTTTTATTTATAACAACAAATGATGCATTTGGTTAAAGTCCTTTATTGAATGCAGTTGGAAGAAGATTTTTACTGTTGGCTAAATTGCGGTTGCATAAAATGAACAAGGAAGCGGATATTTATTCTGATTGAGAGAATATTATTAATTATTGTTGCTTGGAGCAGTCTGCATCACAGATTGAGAAGAAGCATGTGAATAGGCTGTCTCTGTCTATTTGTGTGTGTGTGTGTCGGTTCGATTGTAATTAGCGGAAAAGTTCGTGATTTTTTCGCTAAATTGCCAATATGCATGATCATGGTATAATTTTGAAGTTGAATGCTTAATTGAAGTTTTGTTCAAGCGGCAGTAGAGTTTTCAGCAACGTACAACGATGGCTGAAATTTCAGAAGAGTACTTGCACAATATACTAATGGATTTGTAAGAGAAAGAAAATTGACATTTGAAAAGAGTAAATCGGTTGCTTTCTTTTCCAAATTACACCAATGCCGCTTTTATATTATTAACAGCTTGGAGAAATTAATTTATTTTGCTGTTGCTCATTGTATATTATTTTTTGATTTCATTTATAATTTATTAAATTAAAAATCATGTTCTATTCAAAATTCAACAATTTAATTTTCAAAAATTTTGACATCCATATCAAAAGTAGGCAGATAATTTACTAGTATATATATATATATGCATTTCTTATATGGTAAAACAGCGATGCATCACTTTAGAAAAAAGCTTTCTTTATTGGTTTGAAGAAAACATTTGAAATTGAGAATATTTTTGAATTTAGTGTTTTATATTTAGCAACTGTCGATTAATTTGTCTGCTTGAATTTGGCCATGCATGATATTCGTTTAAATCTTATCATTACATATCATTCTAACATTTCAATTTTCATGTTCATTTCTTAAGAAAATCGAAATTATAAAATGTAAAATATTTGTAAATATTTATCAGCCATTGTCTAATATGAATATTTAAATGAACATAAATATATTACACTTTTCGTATATTAATAATATTTGATAAAATATGAAAATTTATTTTATTCATAATATTCAGATTACACACACTTATATATATTCTATTCTATTCTATTACAATGTGATCTGCACAATTTGATGAGGTAATACAACTATTTTTGAAACTTTTTTAGTTTTAAACATTTGCTTTTATGTAATCTACATTGTAGTTACATTTAATTATGAACAATTTTAAATATAGCCAGAAAATGAACATGCTTTTAAATATAGATTTTTAACTTTTATTTCAAGTTTTCTACCATTTTAAAAAGAATTTTATTTACTAAATTTAAATATTTACATATTTAATATAATATGATGTTCTGTTAAAAGTAAATTAAATTGAAATAAATGAGGAATAATTTTCTTTGCCATATTATAAGATGTTGTTGTAATTGTTCATCTTTACTTAGCTTAATTAGTTCTGTTTTTCAAAGTTTATTTTTATTATTATTACCAGCATAAAGCGTTTACTTGGTAATTTTGTATGAATTAATTTTTATGTTGCATTCATTGTTTTAAATTTAGTTTCAAATTATGAAGATAAAATCTAATTTTTGTGAGTTACATTTTTATGTTTTATGATAATACAATCTATTTCAAAATATAAATTTTGATTTGATGAAAAGAGAATGCAAATATCTAAATAAAAAAAATAAAATTGAAAAGCAAATTAAAAGAATTAAAGTTGCAAAAAATTGACAAAAGACATAAAATTTCAGATTTTTACATGTTAATAATTGTTGTTTAATAAATAAAATTGAAGGCACTTATGTATGGAATGAAATTTAGTTGTTTATTTAACTCAGATGATGTTGTGCGATTTGTTTTCATTGGTTAAAAATAAAAATTGCATACTATAATATATTTAGCATCTAATTATTTGTTAACGTTGCTAAAAAGTTATTTATTTATTTATTTAATGTTTATTTTAGAGTATAAAAACAATTTATTCTGATAATCAAAGAAATCAAATGTGAATTTTTATTTCACTATTTATTTATTTCACTTATTAACTTTGCTATTTTAATTTAATTTATTTTAATTTATAAAAAAGAATTTTACAATAATAATTTTTAACTGAAACTGCAGTAATAATAATAATAATAATAATAATAATAATAAATATACTAAATCGGTTATAGTAAACAGCAATTGTAATAACTAAACAGTAATAGTCAATTCACTGAACACTTTTACTGAGAATTTTATCTGGTTCATTTTTGAAATGATAAACATCAAGTCATGGTAATGAAGAAGCTTTATTTTTTGTTTTATAAAAATATCTTATTTTCTTTGAATATCAGAATTGTACATTAATCATAATTATGCAAATTTAGTTCCTGAGTTTTATGTAAATGTATACGAAACAGTTACGCTTAATTAAAAATAAAATGTTGCTCAAGCAGTACTCTCAACAGCTAAAATCTCAGCAATATGATAATTGTCAATAGTTTAGATGTGAAATGAAATTTAATCATTCAAAAAGTGCAACAGTTTTTTTAAATATTATTAAGAAGTATTTGAAATTCGGCTTTAGAATATAAATTTATTATTATTATTTTGAAATAAATTTTTATTGAAAATTTTAATAAAAATTAATAAAATGGAGTTATCTCAAGAATAAATCCATTTCATATTTAATAAATAAGTTGCTATGCACGTCTTTGACAATCAACCATATAAATAATGAGTGTTGTTATTTCATGAATTTCATTTATAATAAATTTATAGAAATGTTGCACGCATATGCGAATGGTTTACTGACAGTATTAAAGAAATGTCAAAAGTATTTTAATGCATTATGAAAAAATGAAATGCATTTGAAAGTGGATTTTAAGAAATGAAAGATAGCAGATTAATTATTAGGATTTTTATTTAAAATTGAAAAAGTATTTTTGCCAAGCAACGCTTATAAGATGCACGCTACATTTAAAACTAAAACAGCCATAATTTGAGACTATATTTCATATAAAAGTTATATTTTAGTTTAATTATATGGTAGTTCAGGAAATAATAAAGAAAAATTGATTCCATTGAAAATTTTTAAAATCATAATAATGAAAATTAATATAATTATAAAAAGAAAGCTATTTTAATGTTGACAGTTTCAAGCATTACATTTCATATGAATAAAATAATAATCATGATGAACAGTTTGCTAATTTTTATCATACAGTTTTTTTTTGCTTTAATAGCATTTTAAACAGCTTATTTTAAGTTTTATAAAATATAATGTTTGATTTTTTTGAAATAAAAATATCATTTACCCAAAAAAGAAAAAGAGCCTAAGAAGCATTTCAGAATTTATTAATTGAAATTTCAATTAACATGATTGAAAGTTAAGTTGGATCAAATGTGAAAATTAAAATTTTGGTTTAAATTAAAAAACACGTTAAATTTTAAAAGGATATTTTCTTTTACATTTTCTGTAAGAATGGAAAATTGAAGTTTCAGTTGATAGCATAAGCCTGAAGAGTTAAATTTTAAAAGTGTCTCATTATTTCCATCATTTTATTGAATAAATAATATAAAAAAAATATTGCATACTGTTATCCATGATAGGTATATTTGAAAATCTTGTAATAAAAAAAAAGTGGCGGAAAAAATGAAATAATTCCTTCCATTCAACATTCATCCATTCATTGTTTGCAGAGAGCTTCATTTAGCGAACAAGCAAAGACTTTTCTTTGTATTGTTCTCATTCAGTATTGACATTGTAATTTTTTGGTAAAGAAGTTAATGCTTAAGTTGAAGAAAAAAATAAAAAATAAATTAAATTTAAAAAATCAATTTTCCGCATTGATGTCCAATTTAATGTTATTGGCAATGCAATGGGAAAAGATGCTCAGTAGATTCGCTTTAATCAGATCCAAGCAGTTCATTGTTTGTACAAATGATCGATTTTCTGTTATTTAACAAATTCAGCCACAATTTTAATTGGAGCTTCTTACTTTACACCCAACCTAAAACGATGTAACTCGCAAATTATTTCACATTTTAATTAACAGAATTTGAACTTTGCCAGAGTTCCTCTTGGAAATTTTTATTTGTCTGCTTACTTTGCTCATGCCTTGGCTGATGTGCTTTTACAGTTTACAATTTGCAACTGGTAACATATTTTTTTGATTAATTTTTAATCTTTTTTTCAATTTTACAATTATTATTTATAATTAATTGCCTTTTTTGATAATTCAGCTTTTACAACAGACACTCATCATCAGTGTACTTGTTTTATTTTATCTGCACATTTACTGAGGCATATAAAAATGAAAATATTTTCTCACTTGATTGAAATTTATCAAAAATGTCACAATCAGCATTGACATATCCTTCAATGCTTTTCAATCTTCTACTAAATCTAGATTTAATTTTTCTTTTTTGTTTTATTCAAATTTGAAAACGTCACATCATTTTAACATTAACAATTATTAATATTTAATATTTATTCAGTTATAAATTAAATATTCTTCATTTTTGATTGAATTCGTGATTAAATTGTAGATTAAAATTCATGAAGCAACAGGTGCTCTTTATGGTAGCAAATTATCATGTCAAATGGTGGTGATTTATTCATAATTTTCAAACTGCATTAAAATATGTCTAAAGATTGTTTTTTTTTAACTAAAATATTTTCTGATGAAAATTAATAGCACAAAATAAAAAAAAAATTTCAAGTCAATTTTCAAAATTTAAAATTGGTTGATCAATCTATTGCATGTTTAATTTCTTTTAAAACAATATTCGTCTACACAGATGATGTGTGTAATTCGGTTATTTGATGAGTTTTGAGAAAATTTTATCCTGAAATCACTGTATTGATTAAATGTTTGAATCAATGCTGTGCAATGTTGTTTTCATCGTTTTCTTTGAGCTAACGAAAAGCCCAACTGACTTAAAAGCTCTATTGCAGCTATAAAGCAGCAGTGAATGATCAAATTTCATTGCAAAATTTAATTGGATAATGGATAAAGTAACGTTTGACGTGAGGAATTGCACTTCTGAAGTGAATGCGCACATGTATATCTATATCTATATATCTATATATCTATATGAGTAAAGAAAATTAAAAAAAGATTCAAAAGAGCAAATTAATAATAGCACGTCACGTCAACAGTACCAACAGCTTTGCTGTGGGCGGATCTGATTTATTGAAAATCTCTCTTCCCCTCCCTCTCCTTCTCCCTTTCTCTGATCTGAGCAGTGGAAATTATTCAGTTTGCTTCAACGCGTCAAGTTAAACACTTCGCACCTCCGCTGCTGACTTTGTTACTTGCTTAAATTTTATTTCAGCTCTCAGAAAAAAATTTCATACAACCAATTTTTGCCTTACATCTTGCTCGTTAGAGTTGAGTTGCAGGTCAGAGAAAATTTTTTGATTATTTTTAAATAAATGCTTATTACATAATCAATTAAGCATTAAAAAAATACTTGATACAAATTGTATTTACTGAAATTTACTTGAATTCAATAAATAGCTTTTATTCGATTTGAGCAGGTTAAAAGCAACAGGAGTATTCATAAGATGAAGCCGTGTCATTATGCAATTCTTTTTTTTTGGCTAAATTGAATTTTCATCGACAGATGACTAATCAGTTCAGTTGAAGGTAATGAAATTAAATGAGCAAAAGTGAAAATTTTTCATTTCAAAAAATGATGCTTATTAAAAATATTTCAAAAGAAAAATAATAATTAATTGGACGCATTAGAAATATATTTCGTTTTGAATAAATTATCTTTTGTTTGATGAAATTAAAATTGAAATTCATAATTTTGTAATTATTAAATATGAAAAAAAGCAAACGTTTATGCTTTAATAAATTGTAAAAAATTGTATAAAACCACTTACTTTTGCAGAAAAACTCGTGTCCTCTTTAAATTTGATTGCATGAGGATTTGATGTCTCTGTAAGTTGTAGAAAAATCTTCTGCTGCACATGTATTGACGATACATAAAAAATTTCATATACTCCAATGACAAAAACGTATATGTAACCATATTTCATATTGCAAAAAATGCATAAATACTCATATGTAATGCAAAATGCATATTACATGCATATTAAAATGCATGTAAAATTCATATATATACAAAATGCAAAAGTGCACATAAAAATAATTTTACTTATTTAACATAAAAAATTCTTTTTAATGTATAGCTTTTAGTTTCAGATTTAAATTTTTAAATTAATAAATTACCATCAATGAAGGGTATATATACAATTATTATTTATTCTGGATTCTTATTACACAATTATATTCATATGCATAATGACCCATTTTCTTTATAATTTTATATTAAAATTGTAAACATTTATTTATATATTCAAAATTTATAAAATAAAACTGACAGCTTTAAAAAAGAAGACTTTTATTATTAATAATTACCATTTTCTTTTAATGCCTTGAGCTAATAAAAGAAAATCAATTACTATAATAAATTTTAACTTTTATATTCATACAGATTGTTGCTGCTTCAAAAATAGTTTTTTTTGTAAATTACCGGCTAATATTTCATGATGATAATGATGACTGTGATGAATAGAAGAAGAAATTTTCAGAGAATGTATGAAAGTCGTAAGTAGGAGATATACGTGCAGTTTGTTTGCTCCAACTGAGCGTTTGACGCAAAGCAAATCCTCGTAAAATGGCACATTGATTAGCTGAATTGCTTTTCAAATGACTTCGTCTATTACATTCCATATAACATAGGTGAAAATGGTTGTACTTTAATCTTCGATTATATGCCATGGAAAAAGAAAACACAGGTATTACAGCATTTCCACTACATATATATATATATATATAATAGAAATACACACGACACACACACTCATATATATGCATAATCTTCATTTTTGTTCAACAAGTAAAGTTAAATTGAAAAAAAATCTCCATTATTATATTATAAATTTGATCATTTTTTATTTACAATATAATTAAAGTGATTGTGCATTAAAATGTCATTTATGAATTTGATAACGTCATTATCATTGGTTTAATGATTTATTTCAAGTAAAGAATTATTTTAATAATTATTTTTTGTATCACCTATAAATGGGGTTTCAGTGATAGCGTATCAATTTAATTAACCTCATTTTCTGCTCTCATTATTATTTTTTATCAGCTCTTCATTTTATTAAATTGAATTCATTTTTAGCTTTTCATTTAGCCAAGAAATATAAAGTTTATTTTCAATTAATGAATGCAGTTCATTAAAAAATTGCGAATCGCCTAATCATCATATTCTTTTTTGATTAAAATATGTGCTATTGAATAAAAAGTATTGATGACACTGATATGCTTTTCTTCTTATTTTTCACATTAAAATTAAATGAGGACTTATTTGTTTAAGGATTTTTGAATAGGCTTTGTGAAAAATAATTGAAATTTAATGCAACTATTTATACAATATAGGCTTTGTATCCTATTTACTGTTATTATCATTATTTTTGTAACTGTTAATAATAACGATTGATTCTTGACTTTATTGTTATTTTGTTACTTAGTTGATTCAATTTATTTTAAAATCACACCGCAAAAAATCAAAATTTACTTATTGTCAGCGAAGCATTACTGAATGCATTGTTTGAAATGAATATGAAATGAATACTTTAGTCTGAATTAAATACGATAAATTTTTTCATTAACCTTTACGACATTACTGATGTTGATTAATTAATATAAGAGAGAATAAAAATGCTAGAATCAGAAAATTACTATTGTACAAAACTCTACAATATTAATATTATAATTCTGAAAAATAAAAAAACCAAATTTTTTAATTTTTCATGACAAAAATATGTATATTTTTAAATGTCAATATTTTTAAATATAAAATAAACTTTTGAAATGTAGTTTATTAGATGTGTAAAATTTTTATAATAATAAAAAAAGAAGCACATTTTTATTTAGATGCAAATGCATGTTTCAACGTTTTTCTTTATGATTTAATTAATGGCATTGTAAAAACTGACAAATAAATAAATAATTTTTAAATTTAGTGACATATATTAAAATGTCGATACAAATTTTATTGCAATTTTAGCTTTGACGATTTTTATGTCAAATTGCAATTTTAAAATCATCCACTGCACTGTTGCACAGCGGCAGATTGATGTCTATAATTTCTGTGATTATCTTACAATTATTTGAACTGTAAGTCAATCTTGCATACCAGTTTGGTATTGATTTCTCACGCTAGTTAATGATAAACAATTTGTGCACAGCTTTTCACTGACTCACCGAGCTGCATTCAGCTCGGCTTTGCTCAGTTCAGTGCTGGATATTTGAAAATTCTCCTGGGATTTTATTAACTTACTTTATAATGAAAAGCTATTCTTCTGCTAGTACCCTACCAGTGTTACTGCTATTGCAAGAAAAAATGTTTCACCCACTGTATTGATATTTTATTAGCTTTAATTACTTTTAATATAAAATTATTCTCTTCTACATTCTCTCCCTTTCCCCAGCTCTCATTATTTCTTTTCTTTTGATTTTAAATAATATTTTTTTTATTGCTTGTAACAGTTTCAGTTTTAAACATTCCGCTTTGAACAAACTTCTTCAATATTTAAGGTAATCTTTGAATTGTATCCATTAATAATAATAATTATTATGAGTAAATGATTCTTTTTCTTCATTTATCATTTAATTCATATTAATTAGCAAAATTTTGCAACTAATAAAACAAATAATTTATCATTTGCCACAATATCATAATGCATGATGAATAAAAATAAATTTGAATTTGATTGTAAAATTTTAAAGTTCTCTTGTACATAATAGAATATTTTATAAAATGTGATAATCCAGAATTTTTATTCAAATTTACGCTTAACATTTTATTTTGCTGTTTTAAAATTCCTCAATATTATTTATTTTATACTTTATCATTTAAGAAAAATAATGGAAATTGTATGATGTCGCACTTATTTATTCAAACTTAGCAAAAAGCATTGTAAAGTATATATTTGACCATCGATTTGAGACTCAATTTTATTCATCATCAATACACCAACATTAATTTGCATGCAGAATAAATGTGCAACACAAAGCATAATAAATAAGAATTGTGAACCATTTTTTATAATTTATTCGCTACTAAGCATTCTTGAAAACATTTGCAACATTGTTATATATGCACACATTTGTTTCTCTTAAATAAATGCATCGATTTCAATTTTTAAAATTGTACATTATGTTCAAATGGTCTGAAAGCGAAATTCTTTGCATTGCAAATTATCATAAAGAATTTCTTATGACTCATGCTATTTTTGATAAAATTTTTAATTCACAAATGGAAACCATTAAATTAATTATTGAAAAAAAATTGAAAAATTATTGAAAAAAATATTTTCCATTTTAATTTAGTAAAATATTCCATTGTGTTGTTATAATAATAACTATTATTATCATAATAATAATATGAGATTTTATTATTATCGTTAATTATACTTCTGCAGAAAAGCTTTCATACTGAATGTTTGATAATATTCAATTTATTGTTAAAAATTTTAAATAATATGAAATAAGTATTATTTTTTATTTTAAATTTTAATTACTGCTGCAAATTTTTTTTAATTTCATTTTTCAATTTGTACAATACAAAAAAGACAAAAAAATTAAAATGCATTAATAAAATGCTTGAAAACTGTAAATAGCATACCATTTTTAAAAATTATTGTTTGAATAAAACAAGCAATCAAGGAAATATTGTGCAACATTATTTTATAAATGGAAGCAATAATTTTAATTTCTATTCATTTGGTTGCAACGTTTTTGCCATTAAGAAAATTGAAAAAATTGATCAAAAATTTTTATTTTATTTTTTGAAAAATTAAAAATTTTTATTGTACTTTTATTTAAATAAATAAACATATACAAGCAAGATTTATGAATAAGTGAATGAAATGCATTTGTTTGTTTGTTCTTATTATTTGATTAAGCATTGTTGAAAATCAATCAACTTACTTCAAATTTTGAAGACAAGTTTTTGTTCAGTTTTAATTTTTTGATATAAAATTTAAAAATAAGTTTTTGCTCAAATGATTTAACATTAATATGATAAACTGTTAAAGTATGACTTTATTTTTTTAATTTTCATGAGACAGCTTTTATTGGAATTTCGAAAAACAACTTTTTCTATATCTTGATAGCATTTGAAATTGTCAATGAAGATTATTTCCTCTCTATACACTGATAGTAAGCATTGATTATAAACAATATAATGCAGCAATTTATTTTTGATTAAAAAATGTTTGCTTTTTTTCAAAAAGTTGAATATGGAAATATTTTTGTGAGAAACTTCTTTGCAAAATGCAAGAAAGCTTCATTTCAATTTAACCGCTGTTTACTTGTATGCTTAACTAGCATTAGCAGTTGCTTTTTATTAAGAGCCATGCTTGCACGCAATGCACTGTACGCATGTGCGTTTGTATTATTATTCAAAGATCATTATTATTAATTTATTCATGTATTAATATATTCAGTTTTTCAAACGACTCCTGCATGCTGAATGACAGCACAGCAGAGTTGCAATGTGTGGGAATGCACCTGATTTAAACAAAGTGTTTGTTATTGATTTTCTTTTTCTATCAAATGCAGAATAAGTATTTAATCTTATATAGAGAAATTATGTGCTCACATACGTCTATGTATGTATATATCTTTATGTATATCATTGTTGACAGGCTAGCTTCATTACGTAGCATTACAGTGCAGAACAATTTTCCCATTATTTCATGAAAAGTAAAAGTAAGTTTGATTATTGAGAAAAATAAATAATCCTATTAAACTAGCAATCTTGCATGCTATCGAAAATTTTTTTCATATCAAATTTATAAAATATCATTATTATACAATCGATTTCTTCATAATCAAAAGGGTACCAGCTCAACCATTGCTTTTGAAAAATTCAAACAAAATACTTTCATAAATACTGATTTCAAATCAAAAATTTTTTATTACATTTCTTATAATATTAAATTTATTATTATTTAAGTGAACTAAAATCATTTGTCTGTTATTTGTAATCTGAAATTATTTGTCATAATTTAATTTTCTTAATGTATTATACATATCTGCCTATTCTGCACAAATAAACTGTATGTCTGAACAGGAAACTCCAGTTCACTTGGGGCAGCAATTTTATTTTTTGCTTTTTATTATTTTTCATACCGTATAAATAAGATTCACAAATTAATTTTCAAAGCATACCGACATGTGATCATTTGCATGATTTAATATAGTTTAATTTGTTAAAAATTAGATATTTTTCATTGTTTATAACAGAGAGCACTTTATATTGAATTTTAATAAAATGTGAAGCAGAAATTGCCATTTTCAGAGACTTCTGCTTATAATTAATTTAAATAGAATTGTTACATAAGCATGCAAAATTGGCATATTAATATTTTAAAAATCTCTAGAGAATTATTTTCAGAAAATTTTCAACTGCATTTGGAATTTTGCACTGATGAAATTTGCTTTGCAACAGCAAAAATTTACTGTGACATTTTATCAAGCAAAACTCTTGAAAGACTTTTTTTGTTGATTTACTTTGTTTTGATGGACACATGAAGTAATGAAACTCATCATTTTATGTGAGAATCCATCACTCTGGCAAACTGAAAACAAAAGATCTTACCAGTCACTTTATCATCTGAATCGATAGAAAAAATGTTAGTGATAAAAAAAATCCCAAAACTAACTGACCATGGTGATAAGCAGATCCAAAGAACAAAAAATCAACTTGTATATAATTTAAAATTATTTCAAAAAATGAACAATAAATAAATTCATATTTATTATGAAATTGCTGTAATACATTGGAATTTGATGATGTCTTATTAAAGTGCTGTAAGATTTCATAAGTGGTAAAAATAGATTTGTGAAATAATATTAATCCAAAGTGATAAAGCGGAAATAATTTAATTGTTATTCTTATTTATCATGCAGATTTTTGGAATTAATCTTGTTATGAGAGTGTGTTGAAGAAATGCTGGTAAACTTATTTGGTGAGTTTTTACTTGAAAAATGCAACAGATGACGATGCAAATTGCATTTTATTTTCCAACAACTAAGCAACTCACGTTTCAAAATAGAAAAGATAAGCTTAATTTGATTTGGTTTTGCTAAAGCATGAATGAACGCCTGAACGATCTTCTATTCTGTTTGCATTGCACAGTGTTTATCGATTTAGTTTTCAGACTCATCAGCTTATAGAGAACATTAAAATGATCCATTCCAAACCTCTGTTCAAATGCGTAGAGTGGTTTTATGCACAATCTTTGAATCTATCTAGAATTCCGTGCACTTTTAGTAAGTATCAAATTTCTTCTCTTCCTCACTTACTGTAAGAAGCTTTCATAAAAATTTATTTGTTATAATTGCAATTGCATGGAATTTGCTTATTGTAGTTCGAAAGGAGCAAAATTATCTTTTTCCATTTTATATTAATCGGTATTTTTAGTGATAATTTTATTTCAAAAAAAATAATAAAATCAAAGGTACAAACATTAATTCGGCAACATCTATTACATTTGTTTCTGTTTGTATTTTATGAAACATTATTTATTATTAAGTCAAAATTATTCTTTTCAGAAAAATTAATTCTTTTCAGATTTATCAAATTTGCCATTTCTCTTTTCAAACTGCAATTCTTGTTTTGATTTGCTTTTGATGTGATGATATTCATTTTTTCTTTATTTATAAAGAATCTTTAGATATAAATCTGCGAAAATGTTTTAGTGATAAGTTGAAAATATGAAGATGTGGTGACTTTGTAATTAATATCCGCAGCTTGCTCACGTTTCAGATAAACTTTCAAAACTATATTGTTGGAGTGTTTGAACCCATTAGAACCAGATGTTAGTATGTAGGATGTGTGAGGTGTCGCGTAGCAACTATCATAAGTTAATACATGCACATTGTCTCTCCACTGACCAGAACTTTTCCATTTCTCAAAAGCAACAGTACTGCAAATGGTGATTAGCAATTCTTAAAGCTTCTTGCTTATTAATCCGTTAATTAGTAACTGGTAATGCTCCTGGAACAAGTTTGAATAGTTTAGTTGTTAGACGATGTCTGATTAAATCGTAGCATTTGTTTGCACATTACATTTCTGTGAAAATTTTAGTGTCACGGCACTTTGAATAAACGAAAATGTAAAAGCAACGTAAACATTGTAATATAATTTTTATAATAAATAAATTGAATATTTTAATGAAATTCTTTTCCTCATTGCACATTTAATGTAAGTCAGTTTTCTTAAATGCAAAATAAATTTTTATTTTCATGTAATTAAAAATGTAATGCATAATAAATTTTAATAAATAAGTATTGAAAGTTAGAAACAAATGTATTTTCATTTTGTTACAATTAAATCTTTTCAAATTAAAGCAAAATCTGCTTCAAAATTTTGATACAGTGGAGAATGATTCAGTTTAATGCTCATTAAAGGTATCTCATAAAGAAAGTTAAACTTGTACCATACATTTTACAAAACATTTCAAGTTGGCATGATAAACCTGATAATAATTAAAGTTTTTTCATTTTCTTTGGTAATATTAGCAGATGAGATATTTTAAGGGAATATATGATTTATATTATAAAGGGGGAGAGAATATATATGAACAGTAAAGTATGTAATTTTTGACTAAAATTTACATTGAAAAAATTATAATACATTTTATTAAACCTTTCTCAAAATGAGAAATAAATTTTCTTTCATTGACACAGTCATCATGCAAAATGATAAGCTTTTATAAAAATTTTACACTAACATATGTGGTGCATACTGCAAAATATAATGTGGTGCATCAAGAAAATTTCCCTTACCCATCTTGCACTATTATTGGTGCTATTTTCTGGTAAATGATATCAGAATGTTTTCTTACGCTTCATTTCTATTTAAAATAGGAAATCCTTTACAAGATTTGTTCATATAATTCTGGTTAAGTTTGTAAATTTAATTTTCTGAAGTTTACTTTTTAAATGTTTTACTGATATGAAAAATAAAATTGCATAACTAGCACACCTTTCCTGCCCAGTCATAACTATGACGGTGAAGATGAATTACATATTTGTTTTTCTTATATATCTCAATTATGTTTTGGGATTACTTTTCCACAGCATACAAATAATTATAGATGTGATTATGAAGTCATGATCAAATTGAAATTGCTTTTATTTTTACAAAAGAAATAAATATATGCAATAATTTGCTGAAAATGTTGCGTTCAGTAATAACTTCTGATAATTTATTGAATGTGGAAATTCAGAAAAGCGTGAAGTAGTAAAATTATAATGGGAATAATGCATTGTTTAAATTTAGTCATATTATGACAGTTCTGTCAACAATATTTTAATAATGATGAATTTAAATTTTCAGCCTGAGCTCGAATGAATGTTTAAATAAAGTGACCGTAAATTATGAATGATGCAAAGTTAGCATTTTTAAAACCTCAAAATAAAAATTTCTCCTTCATTTACTTAAAAGTTGTATTAAGTTAAATACATATTACAAAAGTTAAATTTCTTAAATAACCAGTAAATAAATTTTCAAATGATATTTTTCCTATATTCTTTATTTTTAATTATTAGTTATTTAAGCATTTACATAAAGTGCATTTTGCTTTTACTGATTGTATGTATATACCAAATAGTTTCAGGATAGATATTATGGTATATATATATATTTGTTGAAATTTATTGATGACAAGAAGAATTTTATTTAAGCTGCAAAATCGAGGGGTTTTGATTTTGTTTGTTGCACATCTAGTGAAATTCTTTATTATTATTTATTCACGCGAAAAAGTGATACTCTTTAATGCTTTTATCCATTCTATTTTCCATTAATTGAATATGTATGGATGATTTGTTGCTTCATTACGCACTGTCAATCAAGTCTTGCTTATTAAATGATGCATATAATATAATATAATATAAATGATGGTCGTCTATGTTTCACATTACGAAATCTGTTATTGTTGTGAAGTTGAATTGGCAATAGTTATTTTCTAATAAACATTTTTATTTAAATAAAAATATGCATATTTATGATGTTCAAAAATTGATTGATGAATTGCAATGATGCAACGAGATTATTTAAAATTAATATCCTAATCAGTTGAGAAAAAAAGTATTTTCAATTTCAGTTTCAAAAGTTAATTTATTTTCTCATGCAACTTAAATGTATCCACTTTTCATAACGTGAAAGCGTTCAGTGCTGCATTTTGAAATTCTGAATCATTTTTCTTTTTAGTGAGTTAATTTGTATGTATTTATGTATATATATATATATATATATACATATATATATATATATATATATATATACATATATTTTTTTGTATATATATAAATGTATATATATATATATATACAAAAAAAATGATTGTTGAAGTTGAATGGTAGCGAAAAACAATGCGCGCAGAACAATGCTTTCTTCAGTCAAATGGAAGTGAAGTGGGTGAAAATTTCTGGAAAGAATGCTTACGAGATCAAGCAAGATTTCAACTGTTCACCACAACTGAAGCGGCATTTTTCACCGCCGCTTACAGTATAATTTGTGGTGTGGGTTTGTTGTCGAACGGTTTGTTAATTTATGTGCTCTTTGCTAGCTTGAAAAAGCGAAATCCGGGTGATGTGTTCATTATCAATTTGGCGTTGTCCAATTTTCTACTAGCCGCTTTGTATATACCTTTCCTCTGGCTACCGGTCAACGAGGGCGATTTTACTCACGGCTTGTTTTTTTGCAAATTCGCCAACGCGTTGCCAGGAAGCAACATCTTCTGTTCAACGCTTACAATAGCCGTCATGGCTGTGGATCGTTATTATGCAGTAGTGAACATGAACAAAAGTCAAATTTCGACAAGAAACAATTATTTCGCCATTCTTGTAGCCGGCTTAATATGGGTAGTGGCGTTGGCGTTGTCGCTTCCATATTTGTTGCATTACAATTTGCTGTCTTTTCGATTTCCACTCGAATATGCACTGCGCTTCAACAAAACAGAAGAGATCATCTTGTTCACTACCTGCACCCTGAGACCACAGTCTTGCGTGGATTCTGGCCTTAATGCGGAAGATGAAAAGCGTTGCACTGAGCAGGTTGAACTTGTGGTCAGTATCCTTCAAGCGGTTTTTCTTTACTTGGTACCGTTGTTGATTCTGGTCGTCTACTGCGTCAAGTTGACTCACTTTTTGCACAAAGCCGATCGACGCCGTCAACTGAGATTGCTCGGCCGCCGCAAGAACCATCCACCAATCACCGCCAACAGCGGTGGCATTGTCGAAGCAGGTCCGGTGAAAACGCCCACCAGAAGCACTCGTGCCATCAAGCTTCTATTTGCCATGGCCGCCAGCTACGCGCTTGTATGGATGCCATTTGAAGTGCTCAGCTTGTATATCCATTTGCGCTCTTCACACTGGACCGAAGACACCGTGACAAAAGTGATGCGCGTCGACCAAGCATTCAAATTGATCACTGTCCTATCAATATGCATCAATCCTATAATATATGGATTTTTGAACAAAAATTTAAACAAACGTTTAAAAAATATGTTCAAAAGAAAAATGCACTCCAAATTGTAGTGCATATTATTATTTTTTTTATTTCAATATGTATATTCTCTTTTTTTCACATCAAATAAATTTCACTTCACAACAAAAGACCAGTATAAATAAATTTACCACAACGGTTCATTCATCAAGAAATTCTTTCAAATTTTATAATTTCTTAAAAATATGGTCAACAATTGATACAGAATTCAATTTATTAATTTTTGACCACAAATATTCATACATAATTACTATTCAGAAATGTCAAATGCATGAAAACTAACGTTCTTCAAGCAAAACTATCTCGGACCATCATAGCAACTGCAACAACAGTACTGAATGAAATGAACAGTGAAGCACGGTATTTCACATTTTTTGCTACAACAGCTTCTGAATTTTCAATCACATGCATAACGCGTATCTATGCGATCGTCTGATGTGCACCATTTTCTAGCTTCAACTTTCTAACCAGCTCTTAATATTTTCTGGCACTGGCTGTAAGTTCAAGGATTTAACTCCCTTCCTCATTATGAGAAAAAATACATGCGCAAAATCTGCCGCGAGGTTTTGGAGAACAATGTCTACAAGATTCTTTTCCACTCCATCAGGTACAGTCTTCCACAGTGCGACTTGGTTGAATTCCATTATGTAAATGTAAATGTATTATGAAAAGTGCTGCGGCCGCGGAGTCCAAAACATTGAACCACAAAACCATCAGCCACTGATGCAAAAGCCAGTGATGTATCGGGGCATGTATACCTTCATACGAGACTATCTACGCCTGATTTCATTATAAGATAAAAAGCCTTATGGCTTGTCTGGTTACTGGGAGTGTGTTACGGACTTTCCGCCACAGCAGGCAGGTAGGCCTACGCCTTATTGTTGTGGTAGGCCCACAGTCACAGTTGACTTTACAGCCACATACTCTTTTTAAAGAAATGATGCCTCCATAAACACATGGAGGATAAACAACTCTTAGTATCAAGATGGGACAATTTTAAAGTTCCCATCTCTGTACCAGCAGTCACTTTCAGCGAGCAGCTTCACACGAGCGTCGATAGCAAAGATTAATATATCATTGGTCGGCGAATGATACATTAAAAATTGCTGACCGGGTTCCGTCATCCTTTGTTCGGCAGTGAGCTGCAGTTCTTGCCATGTTGCCGGAATTCGTAGAAATCTTCCTGTTTGGCTATTGCACCTCAAGATTCAGAGCGAATTGCACTCAGGAGAATTACCGACAGTTTCTAAGCTGGTAGAAGCAATGCTCGCTTGCTGATCACTCTCCTGCTGCTCTCCGGCTTTGTTTCTTCATGTCACCAATTGCTTCAAGCACTCCATCAGGTACAGTCTTCCACAGTGCCATTTGGCTGAATTCCACTATGTAGCACATGAAAAGTACTATGGCTGCGCAGTCCAAAACAATGAACCAGAAGACCATCAGCCAGTCTCGTTGCTGCAACTTGTAGAGAAGATTAAGATCTTCTGAGCACTCGGTCAAGTGATCGATTGTTTGAATCACTTGGGTGGCTTCCAAATCCGTAGGAATGCAACAATGGCAACGAACAGATCACTAAATCAATCTGACTTGTAACAATAATACGACATATTCAGTCTATATTCTTTACTTTTGTGTTTTAGTCGTCTGAACGCGGCCTGATTTCGTCGTAAATGCCTCCCTAACAGAAGCTGATCTGAAACGTTTAAGCACAGAATGAATAAAGCCGTGTCTTTCTCGATTTTAATTCATTTTATTTGATTCTCTGCCGTCAATCACTATATCGGATTTCAACAATTTAACCTAAACATATAATATTAGTAGACTCTTCCATTTAAAGAAAAACTTATATTTTATACTAACAATATCTAAATCAGTAAAATAATAATCTACACAATTTCATTCTGACAGGGATAACATTCATCATTTCAGTATTTATAGTTTTCTAACATTGAAAATCTTTTTCAACTTTACATAACACTTACCTTTCAAATGATAAAATGCATGCTGGAAAATGTCACAGTGATAAACTTCAACTGTACAAATAATTAGTACGTCAGCATTTGGTTACAGTGAGATAAATAAAAATAAGGTACAAATTGCAGTGCATCGTCATGTTAAAGCAAAATTTCAATTAAAATTAACAATAGTGCTTTACAAATTATGCATACACAAAAAATTTGTCAGAATTTGTTAAAATATTGTAATTCAATATTCTTTAACTATCTTAAATAAAAACTGAAAATTTTAAATTCACACTGCAGAATATCATTCTAATACTTTTCTTCGTGTAAAATTATTAGCTTAATTATTAAAAAATCAATTTAATTTAAGCATCATAATGTTTATTGTATCTTTAAAACGATAAAAATTTTCAATGATTATGTGATATTTACAAAAGCCATTGAAGTCTACAGAGAATTTATTAAATGAACTAGTAGTATGACAAAAAAATATGCACAATCTGCAACATGAATAATAGTTAAGCGTTTATAATTAACAAACAGAACAGTTTTTTACGTAGTTTTCATAAATTAGCAACTTAATCAAAATTCTTAACATATCATTTAAATATTTTAAATAAAAAAATACTTTTAATAATAATATTTGTAAAAATACAACAAAAATATTTAAATACAATTATAACAAAAATTAAAGCATTCTAAATTGCTCTATCTTTCACTGTTCGGCTTTGTTAGTAAATGTGATTATAAGGACTGAAGTCATACTGTAATGTAGACTGTTGGATTTGGGACAGGGTTTTGTTTTGTCAAGAAGTTTCCGTTGTTTGCTGTTTTTGATGTACGTTTTGCATTTTTTATTGAAAATCAGCATGCGTTTTTTGTCTGATATGCAACTGAGTTTTATATAACTGGCATTTATAATTAACATAGCGTATTAATAGCATTATATTGGAATGTTTTTAATATGCTTTTATTTTTTTCACCATAAAACAGATGAACATTTTTAGATTTTAAATTCAAGAAAAGGATTTATATATGCATATATATGTTGATATAATGCGAAATACTTGTTTTCCAAATAATAAACTATTTGATTGCTTGGCATTGCTTGAATTATTTTGAATTATGATTTTAGTTATATTTTCAAATGAATATATTCACAAGTTATTTTGAAGTTACATATGTTTATTTTATCATTTTTCTACTGAAAGTTAAAAACGCCCGTTTATTATTTACATTATTATTAAAAATACAAAAAAAGATGACTGTGCAATTAAATGTGCAGCATTTCATATGAACGTGAATTGCGATGTATTTTAATTTTTCACATATATTGAGAAAGTTGCTGTGATTTGTATTGACCATTTGCCAACGCTTTCATTCCTGATTTCTGTGATTGTGAAATGCGACACCATTGGGATTTGATTACATGAAAAATAAAAGCTTATTCAGTTATGTTACTAATTGATATTTTGTTTTTCAGTATTCGTTCGTGCCATTGTTTAGGCAGTGCAGCGTGTTCACGGACATGCGTTCTGAAAATTATGACGATTTTTCTTGTGCATATTTCAATTCTGATGTCTGCAACGGTACTGCTGAAAATTGTCCGACACCTGAAACATGCGAAAAATTAGGAAACAGCAGTCAAGGATGCTACGCTGTTTGGAAATATGTTGGCGAACAAGCTGAAGTAAACTTTTCTACTAATAGTACTGTTTTTATTCACGTTTTGTCTTGTTAAAGGTTATGTACAAAGGATGCTGGACAAATGAGATGGATTGTGATTTTGACCGTTGTATTGCTGAAGAACCTTCAGTAGATTCGCCCGTTCGATCTATAGAAGTTTATTTTTGCTGTTGCAATAAACCAATGTGCAATCGAGAATTTCAAGTCGGATCAAAATCATTTTCAGAAACGTTTTCTAAAATCGATAGTAAGATTTTTTGCTTGATTTCAGCATGGAAAGTAGCAGCGTATGATTAATCAGTATCAATTAATTTATATTTTAATGGATAAAATTTGTATTCTGAAATTTTTTGAGCAGTGATTTTTGATGGTGAGTTGATTTTTGTAACTTTGTTAAGTTTGCCATTACAGTTTATGATTGGCAGGTATCAGAAGTAATTTAATTGTAAACTTTGAGTTTTTATTAATTTTTTGTTCATTGTGCATATATATATATATTTATTTATTTATAATTGAAATCAATTTTTATTTATAAAATTAAAAATAGCATGTTTTTATTTATGATATTAATTTCAGGAACGAATACAACTATTTTAACTGTGGACGACTCACTAAGAAATGTTATATTCAGTTTAGTATCGGTTTTACTTGCTGCTGTTTTAATATTGATTGGCTTTTATTTTGTCCGACGATATCGTTTACGATTTTTGTTAAAATCACTTGAATCCCATTCTACTGTTTTACCAAAGCGTTTACCGTTGTCACTTTCAAATTTGCCGCAACGCCAGATACGGCTAAAAGAAGTATTTGTATTTTTTTAATTTAAGCTTTCGTTGCAATTTAATTTTGTTTTGCAGAAAATTTCTCGTGGGCATTATGGATGTGTTTATAAAGCTACGATGGGTGCTCAACAAGTTGTTGTGGCAGTAAAAGTGTTTTCTGCAAACAATTCTGATAGTTGGGTACAGGAACAAGAGATTTACGCTGTACCGGGTTTAAAATCGCATCCTAACATTTTACGTTTTCTTGGAGCCGAAGCACACGGCACTGGTCCAAATTATGACTACTGGCTAATTACAGAATATCACCAGCGTGGTTCACTGCATGATCATATTAAAGTATTTGTTATTTTTATTTTACATACTTGTTACTTTTTTAAAATATTCATTCTATTATAGGTTCATTCGATAAGTTTTCAGCAGTTGCTGAGTATTGGAATATCGATGCTTCGTGGATTGAGTTTTCTTCACGAAGAAGTAGTGGGCACTGACAAGTACAAGCCAACGATTGTTCATCGAGATTTCAAAAGTCGTAATGTATTGCTGAAGGATGATTTCACGGCTTGTGTGGCCGATTTTGGTTTAGCATTGAAATGCGAACATGGCCGAACTCCAAATGATACTCATGGCCAAGTGAATTTTCTTTTTATAGATATATTTGTTGTGAAATTTTAACATTGCAAAATTTTAAGGTAGGTACTCGTCGATATATGGCACCAGAAGTTCTGGAAGGAGCTACTGAATTTAGTGCATTTGCTTTTCGTCAAATTGATGTCTACGCGGCTGCACTAGTGTTGTGGGAATTAATGTCACGATGTTCTTTACATGGAGGTGACTGTTGCACACTGTTTGCATGACAAAATCATATTCTCGTAATTTATATTTTATATTCTTCATATTTGCAGAAGAGCCTGATGAATATAAACTTCCTTTTGAAGTTGAAGTTGGACTTCGGCCAACATTACAAGTAATTCAAGATACTGTTGCAACAAAGAAACGACGTCCAATTATAAAAGATTCTTGGCGTGTAGATTCGGTAAATTTAAAATAAATGAAACGCTGTTTTTTATAATTTATATATAGTTTTTTGTTTGCAGCATAGTAAAGTTGTATGTGCAACAATTGAAGAAATGTGGGATGGCGAACCAGAAGCACGCATTTCAGTTGGATGTGCCGCAGAACGTTTGAATGCGTTGTGGCACGTTGGCGAAGAGCTTGGCAACGACTCAAAAGATGAGTTAGCTCCACTTATGATTGCTGAACAGCAACACTGCGATGCATGAATGTTGAGAGAAAAATGCAAATTTTATTATCATTTAATGCAAATTTTATTATATGCATATTTGGAATATTCATTATAGTTTTTCTTAATCTCATTATTTGTTTTCAAACACTGTCCATAATTGCAGTTGTCAAAAACCTAGAAATATGTAAAATGGCACACTTTGTGTGTAATTTTACACATTTCTCTTTTGTCTGCATTTTATCTGTTTACTACTGCTTTTTAAACCATTTTGTTATCGACATTATTCTGGTAAATGGTTATCTTGTTTTATCATGTAAAATGCTTTTTTTTGTGCTGGGCATGCACGGGTGCTCCAGGTGCGCTATGCTGTTTGCGCACTTTTATTTGAATGTTCTTTGTTATTATTTGTTTCATATAGTTTGTATTATTCTTGTTTATTTAGTTGTTTGAATTAAAAATGTACTCGTATGTTTGATTATTTTAATATAAATTCTAATTATTGAAATAAGTTGCTAATGTAAGAAATTTCACCTGCCTGTGTGTTCGTTTTTATTAGAAACATACCATGCAAATATTATTATATATCTCTGTTGCTTCATTGACTTCAAGGTTCAACAGAAGACAGTTTTATTAGAACTGTAATTTTTAATTAATCATTTTTACATGCAATTTTGTATATTTATTCATGAAAGTGAAATTAAAATTTGAAATTTACATGTAAAATTCTTTAAACCAATTCCCAGGTTTGCATAAAGTTTTTCAATGTTCGACTTTTGAAATTATTGAAAAAACTGTATAATATGCTCAAGTTATTTGCTTCATTGTTCTTATAATTCAAGTTGTGAAAGTGAAAAAATTTATTTGGAGATTTCAATTCATTTATGAGTTTTATTTTAATTTGATTGCAGCGTATGGATTTAATTCTTGAAAATCATTTTTTTGTAACAATATAGTAACTGTTTTGTATTCATTTGTGGAAAAGTTTGCTTTATAAAATTAGATAATTAATTAATATGGACTTTTCGAAATTTACTGTGAAATGAAAAATCAGATAAAGGGATTGTTGATTTTTATTTTTTATGTCATAAGTATTTTGTATATTTTTCAAAACTATGCATATTAATATTATGCGGTAAAATATATATATATATATATATATATATATATATATATTGCTATTTAATCATTGGTATATAAGTGCGTTGTTTCAAATATTCAGTAATTCATATTTCAATGCTGCAGTTTTGAATTGATCGATAATGTCAGATGTGTCGGATGATTTGACCGTTTGGAAGATTGTACTTCAGAAGTATTTCAAATTTGTTTCGAATATTTTTTCATCAAGCGAACTGTCTGTCCAGTTGAAGGACAATCTGAGAGAAGTGCATCCGCGAGTAATGGTCCAATTTTGCAAGAAGCTTGCTCCACTTGGTGAAAACAACGACTTGTTGATGTCTTTGAGGAGGAAGTACATTACAAATGACGCGGACGATTTTGGTACTGCAGTTCCGCCATTTTGCGATGAACTTAGACGGCTTTTTGAGCGATTTATCAATGAAGAAAATATTCCTGAACTGTACAATTTGTTGTTTGCAAGAAATTTGCAAACAGCAAGACAAAATTTGCTTGTTGACCAGGGTAGAGGAGATGTCAGCGCTTCAGCGGAAGCGGAGATGTTGGATGTCGGGGATTGGAAAGATGAAAGTCGTTTCAGATTTTATTGTCGCACAAAGTCTGGCCATTCCAGCGTGACGTGTGTAGAGATGTCTTTGGAAAAGAATACGGTAATTTTTGCTGACGAAGTCGACGGCTTGGAAGTGGTTGAGTTTGGAGATGCCGAGGGGGATAAACCTTGTCTGAAGGTGGCGCATCCGATGCAGTCGGTGACCAGCGTGCGGTGCCTGAATCAACTGTCCAATCGACTGCTGGTTGCCAGCCACGGTCGAAACGTTCTACTGATGCAATGGTCGAACAGCGGTTCCATTTCACCGGCTCACGTATATTTGTCGGCCAGTTTTCCCGTATGGTCAGTTGATATAGACGCAGATGACCGCTGCTTTGTTGCCGGCTGTGACGACGGCAAGGTTCGTCTGTACGATTTGGAACGTCGTTGGCCGATCGAACTTTTGCACCACTGCAACACCGAGGATGCGATATTGTTGGTCAGCTTTGCAAGCGGCTGCAGCAATAGCTGCGCAAGCAACTGCTTCTGTTTCGTCTCGACCAGCGGTTCAATCAAAGTTTGGGATCGTCGTTGCAAACAGTTGGCGATTCACTTCCGGTGCCCGGAGATAATTTTTCCCACTGCTGTGGCGTACAGTGATCAGCACATTGCCGTTACTGGTTCAAGGAAGCGGTTCCAAATTTACGACCTCAGATCAGAGAAGCCATTTCGACTGCAGCAGACCAACTCTTTTGTACAAGCTGTTGGCTTTTCAACATCCGGCAAGAGGCTTTTTGTTGGCGGACGCAATCGCTACTTTGTCGAGCTTGATTTAGCCGACCAAGAAGACAACCCACCCTGCACACTGCCAGTTGGAAATGAGGAGACGAAAAAATTTTTTGAAATAAAAAAAATCATTTCATCTACTGTTGTGCGTCATCATCAGCATCATCCGCATGATCAGTATCATCGTCGTCATCAGCATCACATTGTCAGTGTTGTAGGTATTGCTTGACTGAGAGATTTTTCAGATTGGTTTGATTTTTTTCAGTTAAAATACATTTGTACTTGAGTGGATTGTTTAATAAATGGTCGATGTTCAATTTATGTAAATGCATTTCTATTTCTGTACTAAAATGAATAATATTTAAATGTAAAAAACGAATTTAAACTATTCAGCTGTTCAAAAGTAATTTTCATTCTTAGTTATCCATTTTGTCAGTGTCAAAGCTTAGTTACAGTTAATATCGAAGTTAAGACTTTTGATGGTTCGATGAATTTTAATGTAGAAAAATTTATACTTGCATGCATGCTTTTAGCTGGCTCTGCTTATCTATTATTTTTGTTCAAAAGCGAGCTAATTGAATGTAAAAATATTTCTATAAATACACTTGTAATTTAATTCTAGAAATGAACGATATAAATATGCAACGACAACGGAAAGTGTTACAATTTTATAGCTACATGCTTAAATGCATACACAAAAATATATACATATATATAAAAAATGTAGCACGTTAAAACTGTATGCATTTGCACATGCTGTGTTAACCGAGTATCAATTTGGTCGTTCATCTTCTGGCTATGAAATATAAAATACAACGTTGCTGTAAAAGTCTGTGAAGTGGAAACAAATTTTTTGGTCAACAAAAATATAATACGCTGTTGCCCTCTGTAAAGTTATTTATTAAAAAGAGCATCAAAATTTTTCTTCATAAATGCTTTAAATATTTAAACACAAATGTTACATATTGTTTCATTTCAAAGAATATTTTCTTTTTTTTGAGGATTTCTTAATTATTTTTTTAAATTTCTTCTGCAGCATATGTTTGCTTCTTGTCTTCAAAAGAGCATATGCAGCGGTTGCAAGAAGAAAAGTAGCAATTGAACAGCCAACTGCGGTCATCTTGACAAATGGTTCAATCGGGATGTGTTCAGTGCAAAAAGTGCCGAAATATTTTTCTTTACATTTACAATAGACTATTGGTGCAATTTCATCATTTTGATAAGTTAAACAAGTGCCACGCCCATTGCAAGGATCATCGTCATTGCAAAGCATCACTTTAATTTCAAATCGTCTCAACGGTCTTTCCGGGTAGCCGCAAATGAAATGATAGCCTGAAATTTCAGGCGATACCGTTAAAAGTGTTAAATTTGCTTTTTCCATCACTGCAAGTGTAGCATTATTTGATGGTATTGGATATGTCTGGTTATTTTGTTGAAACCACCAGCAAACAGATTCTTTGTCATGCTTGACACCACTGCTTTTGCAGTTCATAACCAATGGCCATCCACTGAACACTTTTTGAATTTCAGTATTCAAATTTGTTGACATTGATGTAATATTCGAATTACAATCTGGCAAACATTTGACGCGTAGTGTAAAAATAAAAAATACTGACAACCAGTGTAAATTCATTTCAACGTCTATTTCTTAAATTAAATAACGGAACAAAATTTCTTGTACATCTATTTATTTAACTTTAAATGTTCAAAAAAATTTAATTTAAAATGTTTAAGCAAGTTGTTTAAACAAAAAAACTTAATATAAATGAGAAATGTTTATTGCTTTTGATAAAAGCAAATTTAATGAACTTTGAAAATGATGTAGTTACGTCACTATTAAATGCAATAATAATAAAATATAAAAAACAAAAATAATTAGAAAGGTTTTTGAGGAAACTTTTTAATTCAAATTATCAAAATTAATCGTTTGTTTTATTAAACTGTGACTTTGCATATTATTATGAAAAATTTTTTTTGAATTTATGTATTTTTAATGATGTAATGAAGGTTAAAATTTTTAAAGTGATCAGAAAACTGTGAAATTTTATTTATTTATACATATGTTTACAGTAAGTGAAAATGCAATAAACAACAATAATGCATTATTAGACTAAATGTTGCTTTACTCATGTTTCTCAAAAGCTAAGACATTAAATGATATGAATGACAAACAGTATTATAAATAATTAGAATGTGTAGACGATTTTAATAGTGATCTATTAAATGTGCAACTATAAAATTATTTTATCCTAGTGTCATATAATCAGGATAATAACAAGAATGAGTGGCAAGAAAGATTTTATTTAAAAAATGTTCATGTGAAATGTTAACATGAAATACCAAACCAAAAAGCATTTAAGCACTAGTAGACAAAGAAGTAAAAAAAATGAGCAGTAATTGTAAACAAATCAAAGAGATACAATACAATATTTAATTTAAAAAGTGTTTTTTCATTTGATTTTATTTCTTCTAAATTTTTTTATTGTTGCATATGCCAATTCAGCATAATAACAATGGCTAATGAATTTGCTGATTTACACAATTTTGCTGTTTTTTGCTTAGCTCTTGCTAAAATTTTGTCATTAGTTTTCTTATCACTTATTTTAAATTCTTATAGTTTAAATTAAAATTTATTATTTCTTTAAACAAATTAAAGTTGACTCTTTAAACTGCAATATTAAACTTTGCAATTGGCGCTGCATTAGCAAAATCACATATTGTATTTTTCTATAGAATGCAGTTAAATTACCATTACGAGCATCGATTCTTGTCAGAGAGATTATTTTTCAAAATTCCACTGAATTATGCTAAAATCTTTTCCTCGCTTAAAAAGGAAAAGTATGCTATTTTAAATATAAACGAGATTGTCGACATTGCAACCAGTCGTCGAGATGCAAACGGTGTTTTAATTAATGAATTGGCGCGACTGCGCATTGCTTATGAATATTTTTTCTCTTCAAAATCAAAAGAAGACATGATCAGAAGAATTTTATTTCCGTTTGTTTCACTTCAGCTCCTATTTTGTCTGCAATTAAAATTATATTATTTTACAGGGCACCAGTGAAAGGTCTTTATTCTTTCCGATTGGTCAGCAAGAGGAATCCAAAAATTTACAGAATTGAATTATGTCCAATGTTGCATAAATTGTATGGAAGATATGTCGCTAATTTGCAAATGAACGCTTTTCACATCGATGTTGAAAATGAAAAAGTTGCCGTGATTCACGCTTCATCCGCATTTGGGAAACCATCCAACTTTTGCTACATCTATTCAGGAGTATTTTTTTTAATATTTATGTTATATAATGCTTTAAAATACTTTCCGTAGCCGAACGACAGCGATTTGGGTTTGGCAATAGATAATGCGATGCGATTATGCGGTTACCTGGGTGAAGATATCATTATGTACGATTACATGGGATACGGACTGAGTAGTGGAAAACCAAGCGAAGAGAACATGCACAAAGCAGTGACAGCTGTGTACAAGTTTGCAACGGAAGTTTTGAATATTCCTAAATCATTTATCATACCCTGGGGTGTTTCCATTGGCACATCTGCGAGCATTCATTTGGCCAGCAAATTTCCCGTTCGTGCTATGATTCTACAATCTGCATTTAAATCAATCAAATATCAAATCCTGAAACCGTTCTATTCCAAATCTCAACTATTTTGCAAGTAAACTAATTTTTATATTTATTACAGTTATATTACATTAGTTGAATTTCAGTTATAGAAATTTTATGAAATGCACTTGCCCAACACTGATTGCAAACGGTAGCAAAGACAAACTGATCAAAGCTCGACATGCTAAAAAACTGGCAAAATGCAATGAAGGAAAAGTCAAAGTAATCTTTGTCAAAGGTGCCAACCATAAAAACGTTGCATGTTATAAAACATTTTGGACAGCAATGATTGACTTTCGAAATGAACTAATAACTGAAAATGAAGCTAAATAATTATGAATTATTTTTTTTACTTTCTTAACTTTTCTCTTAGAAATCTGACACAAATTTTGCAATCATCACCACAAAAATTTATGCTAAATGTAATGTAAAATTTATACACTTACTTGTTGTATTATTATCTGTCATATTATTCAAATATATTGCAAAATTGACAATATAATAAACAAATCAACAAAGTTTTTATTAAACAACAAGACGATAAGATATACAACTTTTATCTTCACGCAATTCTGCAAAATTCGTAAATTCAGGAAAATCATCAAAAATTGGCGGCTGCTGTTTTGGAAATCTCAAGCGACGAATTATTTTAAAAACTTGACCACGAGATGCTCCATAATAACGTGCAATCGGATCACTGAGAAGAATTTTAGGCAAAGCCGTCTCTTTAATTTTATACTTCTCCAATAACTTCATTTTCTCTTGTTTCGACAATATAATGTGCTTCGGAACAAGTTCATGCTTAGTAACATTCTGCATCAACTCGGATTCGAAAAATATTTCAATTTTAAATTTTTTTGAAACTTCCAAAACTATCTTCTTTCCAGCAGGTGTCATTTCCTCTTGCAGAACAAGTACAATTCTATTCAAGTTATGCGCTTCCAAAAAATCAAAGCAGCATTTCACTGCTTCCTTTCCAGGTCTCTTTTTATTAACAAAACACACATACAATCGATTCTTCTCATTTTTTTTATGCTTCACAATATAAGATAAATCAGATCTTGACGGTCTATCTTCTGACGGTCGGTTACCAAAAACTTCAATAAAATCATTCAAAGATACGTCCATATCTTTCTGTGTTACTTCATAATTTCGATCATAACACATTTCCATTGTAGTTTTTCGCATTCGCCAAAACTTGCAAATAACACTTTCATCAGTTTCCATTGCAAAACATTACTAAATAATTCGTGACTACTGTAATATTATTTGTGAAAATTAAGTAAATTTATTACAGTTATTATTTTAAGCTTATAAATTAAATAATTTAGTAATGAATTATAAAATAACATTTTGCAATAAAAAAATAAGCAGTTAGTTTAACACTGCATCTAAGATGTTCTGAATGAAATCTTGAAAAATGCTATTTCGACATACATGATAATTCTTTTATACTAAAAGCATAATATATAGTAGGAGACCATTTCCGAATATTATTGTTATATTATATTTTACTTGAAAATAAAATATATTTCATATATGTAGAAGCATTTACAACAAATATAAATGCATAATGCATATTATAATCTCCATTATTTACTACTAATTGAACATTTGTACTTGATTGTTTTTATAAGTCTTACAAATTGTAATATTGTTTTGCGCTAAATATACGCGTTTTAAAAGCGTTTAATGCAGTTGACTACTCTGAATGATGGATTTTTTGGTGCATGTAGACAGTATACCATGGGAAAAAGGTCACATTTTTTAAATTATTTACTATAAAATGAAATTTATTATACTTGTAATTAGTTTTCGTAATAAAATCATGTGATATAATTATTGTTTATTTTATTCTAGATATATTGTATTAATTTACAATACATGATTGCTTATATGATGTTTTATTATTTACTGTATTTTATACTTGAATTTCATTTCATGTATTATTATATTTCTAACTTTGACGATACTGTGCACTTTGTGTTATAGGTAATTGAGGCCATGATTTTAGATCAAGCAGCTTAATGTGAGTAATATATTGTGCCAAATGTTTTGGTTATAGAATTTCTTTTGTTTAATGTGCTTTTTGGAGAATTGAGGAATAATAGGTTTATAATATAGATTATTTTTGGAAACTGCAAATTTAGTTTATAGCAAATTGAAAAATTTTGCAATTTGTCATTTATCATTGATTACTTGTTTTCTTTTTATTTCACCTGTTAATTCCATTCTTGGTTTTCATATTTGCAATATTTCTTTATTAAGAGCATCCATCTTTGATTCTTAGTTATTTTTTATTTGTAAATGGCAGTTGTTTTTATCAATATAATAAACATGAATTTTCTTATTTGAACAGCATATTTTTAATGGTTCATTTTTTGTAAGATTTATTGTTTTATATATAGTAGTTTAACAGCAGTAAACATTCGTAATGTTGTGGATGTTACAAACGCTAAAATGAATTCTACTAAGCTGAAGTAGAAGTAGATTACCTCGAAAAAATAAAGACAAAATTTTTTTGTTATACTGATGCGCTTTGTTAAAATTTCATTTTAAAATTATTGTACAAGTTGTACAAAATTATTGTACAAGTGTACAGAAATGAATTTGTTCAATAGTGATCATTTTAGTGTTAAAACTTTTTAATAAAGTTTGCTCTTGATGTTTTGATTAAAAAATAAATTTTCATTTTTCATATTAATTTTATAAAATGATTTTTTGAGGCGTTCTGAATATTTCTTATGATTGAAATTTATTTCGTTTTGCAGATGTTTGATTTTTAAAAAAAACTGATGAACATGATGGTGCCTCGACGTTCTGCAAGGCTTCGGTCTAGAAATGAGGTAGCCATTTCAAACAATAATGCGGAAAGAATTCAGACTTTCGGGCTGACTTCAGCAATAGAAGAAGAGAATTTTTTTCACTCAGATTTTCCGTAATGTGATAATTTTTCGTAAATTTAAATCTTTTTTTGTAGTGGTGTTTGTTTTAGAAATTTCAAAACTGAATTGGTAGATGGAGAAACGGAAATGAGTGTGGAAAGAGAATGCGAGAGGTGAATAAATTGAAATGATCTTTGCTTTATGTTGAATTGAAATATTTTTAAGTAGATAAAATCAAGTGCAGTGTGATTTATTTGTAAATTGTATTATATTGTAAGCAGTGATTATTCCTTTTAAATTTGTTTTTTAATATGATTAATATACCGTTTCAAAAATATGGATGAATATTTTTTGTTTAGAATCGATGAATCTTCATCACACTATCCTGTTCGTTATCAGTCCAGCGATTTTCAAGCTGGTAGAATAGAAATTTCTGATGATGAATCGTGTAAGTCTTTTATCTTGCGTTGATTAATAAGATATTAAATTGTTGAAATGCAACTTGCATTGCGTTTTCTGAAAATAGGTCCAGTAACAATAGAAAGGGTACAGTCCAAATGAACATTTGTTTTTCATTTTATGATCATTTGCAATTTCAATTTTATACAGTATGCGAAGCAGACATTAAAATCTATGGATGATACATTAAAAAATTTTGTTTCATGTGCAGTATCTGATAGAAAAATCGAGAGGGCACAATAGCTTATTTGGTAATTGTTTTGCAGGGTCTGATCAAAGGGAAACACGACGCAATCAGCGCTTGTTCCCACGTTATTATGGAATTGTCGCTTCTTGGTATGTTTACCTTTTGTGAACGAAATTATTTTTCCTATGAAAAAGAAAGAAGCTTATTTATTGAGTTTTTGATGAAATATTTGTGTTCCAAGGTTCAAAAGAACTGTTCAAAAGACGGGTAATGAGCAACGGTCTCCAGGTGGTGAAAGGATACTGTCGACGGCCGTTCGTCGGCAGCATATTGGTGAGTTTTATCGAAATCCTGTATCGCTTGGTGAATGGTTCTACACTTCTCGAAGTATCGTAAAATGTGTAAAGGAAGAAATAATGCACGAATGTTCAGCGGGAGGCGGATCGGCGGCTGCATCCGGATGTCGTTCTCGTCCGTCCATCCCAACTTCTTGGCTATTTCCATTGCTGTTTTTACTTCCATTACTTTTGGGTCCACTGGCTCTTTTGGGTAAATTAATTTATTCTTATAAGTTTATTTTAATGGAAATGGGAAGTGCTCGCTGATTTTGATTGAGGTGATTTTAGGTGCGTATTTTGTGGAAGTTGGCCCTCCGACTGCTCTGATGAATACACTTTACACAATTGTGAGTGTTTTTTTGTTGTTGTAGTTATTATTGCCTGTTTGATGTTTTGTATAGGAAAATTTTGGAAAAGTGATTTTGAGCCAATTTCTCAATCAATCTGTGAACAGCACCGTTGTTGTTACAGAGTAAGTGAGATGGAATTTTAAGTTTACAATCAGTCAATTTGAACAGTGTGTTATTATTAAAATGTATAAGTTGATGATTTTTTTTTTTGAAGAAGTTGTCCTGGAACCATGCTAGCACAGGAAGAACGAGACAAGTTGTATGCGCGTATTGAAAGTCTTGAAAAAAAGTACAATGAATTGAAGCTGCAAAAATTGCAATGGTTTACTGCATGTCGTTGTCCTGTTACAGAGAATGCAGATATCTAGTAATGAAATACAAATTTGTATTAGATGAATGGCCATTTTTGTTTGTTTTGTATTGTTTATCATTTCATTTTTGCTTCTTATAATTTAAAAATTATATGAATTATTAAGGATTTTTGGTTAATAATTTTAGATTAGTTTTGGAAAACTGTTTATCTTATTAATTTCTTAGTTTTGAGCAGTTGGCAATTTTCATTTCAACAGCGTTGATGTTTTCAGCTTGTTGATTGCAGGTAGGTAATGTTTTCCTTGATTACTTGAAAAGATATGTTCGAAGTAGCTTTCTTGTACAGTTATGTACAAGTATGGCAAGTTGATGATGAAAATTATTTAATTTTTTGAAATTTGAATTGTTCAAGTGAGGCTTTTTGATGTGATATTGTGCTCTGATGCAAATTGTGAAGCGGT
The DNA here is from genome assembly GCA_001447645.1 of Trichinella pseudospiralis. NCBI lineage: Eukaryota > Metazoa > Nematoda > Enoplea > Trichinellida > Trichinellidae > Trichinella > Trichinella pseudospiralis. The sequence continues at coordinate 384,531 of JYDV01000010.1, read as the reverse complement.
TTAAAGTGATTAATTAATGTTCAAAAATAATTTAATAATTTAATTATTGTTTCTGTGATGAAATTTGTGAACTGTACAACCTTTAGCTATCGAGATGAAATGCTTTCAACAAGAGAACAGCTAATGCAATTGCATCAGAATTTGAAAGAATGTGATCGTCGTCAGGTTGCATTGCAGACGTTGATTAACAATCATGAGGCGTTGTTCAACTCTATTGACTTGAAGCTTCGTGAATTGTCAGCAGTTTGTCAGCGTGAACAAACGTCGATAGAGGTGTCCAAAATAGACGGTAATATGTGAATAATTTTTTTTTGAAATGTAGATCAATTTAATAATTTTTGAAACAATTTCAATTTTAATATTTTGTCAACAATTTTTCAAGGTATTTCTGTGTCGGTGAGTGATGTTGACGCTAGAATTAATTTGGCTTTGAAGCGTTACGATGCTGATCGCACGATGATGCCGGATTTTGCATTGGAATCTTCAGGTTTGCTGCTTTTTTAATTGTTAATCTCAGATATGCGTCTGTTAATCTGTTCACGGTGGAGTGGTAAAGTTTTCAGTTGAAAATAGTTTTTTTTTGCAATTTCTTTCTATTTGTACGAGTGAACGTGATTATTACGATTGTAATAATTGCTTCTTTTTACTTCTTCTTCTTCTTCTTCTTCTTCTTCTTTTGTAATCTTTTCAATTTTCAGTGATAACTTAATTAATATGTTATTTAAATTAATGCAAAATTTTAAATCTTTTTCAGGAGGCAGTGTTTTAAGCATTCGCTGCACTGAGACATATGATCAGAGGGTGCGTGTGGTGACGCTGTTTGGTATTCCTCTATATTACAAGGCTTTCTCACCCAGAATTGTCATTCAGGTGGATGAATTGAAATGATATATATTTTTTGTGAAATTTTTTATTCATTAAATTTTTTTTAGCCTGGTATTGTTCCTGGAGAATGTTGGGCATTCAAAGGAAGTGTCGGAAGTTTAGTGATCAAGCTTAGTGGTGTGATCAACGTTACCAGTTTTTCCTACGAACATGTGTCAAAATTTATTGCTACAGATGGAAACATTGAATCTGCTCCGAGAGAGTTCGAAGTTTACGTAAGTTTATTTGAATGTATATATATATATATATATATATATATATATTTGTTGAAAATATTGAAATTCATCCTGATATATAATCTTACATTCTATAGGGTTTGATGTCTAAACATGACGAAAATCCTCAACTTCTTGGACAGTACACTTACGATGACATGGGAGATCCATTGCAGCATTTTCCTGTGACTGTAATTGATATAATGATTTTTTATTTTTGTTTAATATTATTTTTTTAATGAAATATACTTTGTTTATTTATGAGATTGAAATGCTTTTTAGGCAACCAACACCACGCCCGTACCAATTGTAGAATTTAAGATTATCCGAAACTACGGTCATCCGAAGTACACATGCCTGTACAGGTTTCGAGTTCATGGAGAACGCGTTAAACCTAAATATGGCGTTTTAAATAAATAAGCTTTTGTTTCACACATCACTTTGATCATATAAACAAATACATACCTTCACTCATTACACAATTGAGTTAATTTGTTTTGTTTTCATCTGTCTGTGATGTACATTTTATAAATGATGCTGCTTTTTCATCACAGAATATTGTTTTACTTATGCATTTTGTGTTTTGCGTTCAACAAGATACATTTAATTTAAAAATTTTGTTTTTTCATCAAATGTGTATAAAAAAAAAGAAATGCAATGTTAATGTTGCTGTTCAGTGGAGAAAATTTTAACCGATAGATGAACTGTTTTAATTGTCAACACAATTTTTGTCGTGTTGCGTGTCTTCCATTTGTTAAGTTGTCAGTTGTTTGCTAAAAGTGCTTGTCCATGTTAATTATTGTTAGTTTAACTTCCAATGACGCATTTGCAGCTTTACAATACTTATAATTGATTAATGGTTGTATGTGTACACATACCTACAAATATAAATAAATATATATATATATGTATGTTTATTAAAATCTATTTTTTGTTCTTGACTTGGCCGTGTTGCATGCAGTTGACGAAAGCTGTGCCATGTATTTATTATATATATTTTTTTATTGTTGAGTGACTGTTTAAAAAATTCATTTTTGAGGTATATATAAATATAGTTTATCCACAAAGCAATTTCATGGATAAACCTCAAACGTCAAGAGAAAGTATTGGTTTGAAATATGTGCTGTCTTGTGCCGCGGCTACGCTGGCCGAAACGGTTACATATCCGTTGGATTTGCTTAAAACCAGGTTGCAGATTCAAGGGGAGCATGGCAAACTGAATTCTCAATTTATGACCACACCCAAACAAGGCATGTTTACAATATTTTCAGACATTGGTATGTTGTTCTGCCTTTTTCTCTTATATTTGAGAATTTGAAATTTAACATCAATTTTGTGAATTATATTTAAAAAAAGAAACAAGTGTCAAAATTTTATCTTCTTAATTCATTACAACTTGTTGTTTTATCGTTGATATTCACTTTTTTAACCCTGATGTTCACAAAGTGCTGCTTTATAGTGAGAAAAGAAGGTTTCTTTCATTTATGGAATGGCATAGCTCCAGCAGTAACTCGTCATTATAGTAAGTTGATTAATTTATTAATAATAATATTTCAGATGTGTACTTTTTTTCAGTTTATACTGGAGTTCGAGTTATGTTTTATGAAACCTTTCGAGAAGAATTATTTCATCGTAATGAAGACGGAACATTCGATTTATGGTTAAATTTTTGATTGATTATTTTGTATAAATGTACAGTGTATATTTGTTCAATTTTTCAGGAAAGCAATGTGCTCTAGTATGGCTAGCGGAGCGATTGGTCAATTTCTTGCCTCGCCTACTGATCTGGTTAAAGTGCAGATGCAGATGGAAGGGCGACGACGCTTGGATGGTTTGCCACCGAGGTAAGGAATTTAAAATTGTTATTTGATTATTTTATTAATTAATGATTTATCAATTTGATATTAATTGGGGAAGTAATTGATAGCAATTACAATTTTGTTTTGTCAGCAGTTTAGGTAGAGAGTATTTAATAATGGGTTTTTGGTATTGTTCTTTTTACATTAATTTTATGCGCATTGAAGTAAATTTTCTTATTTACTGAATAGAATAATTTTTGAATAGAGTGGAAAATATGTTCCAAGCGTTTCGTCAAACGTATGCTTCTGGAGGTATTCCAGCTTTGTGGAAAGGATGGCTACCGAATTGTCAGAGGGCAGCGATTGTAAATATGGCAGGTGAATTGTTGCATGCATTCTACATCAATTTAAAGATACCTTTGCGTGTTAATTTATAAAAATATTTATAATTAATTAATTTTATTTTCTTGAAAACAATGCATTTTAAAGATATATCAACGTATGATACTGTAAAACACTTGCTGCTAAAACACACTCAACTTCCGGACAATTATGTAACGCATGGAATATCTAGGTAATGCATCATTTTTATTCATTCAATAAAGAGAAAAAGAAAATTTTTTTTTGAAATGCATTATGCTGTATTTGATATTGTGGTTTGATTTTTTAGTGCTTTTTCTGGTTTGGCAGCTGCCATTACATCGACACCAGTAGACGTAGTTAAAACGCGCATGATGAATGATGCTAAAGTTGCAGTCAGGTAAGCAGATCGTCTGTTATTGTTATTATTATTATTATTATTACAAGATGAAACTCTTACTTTTATAACAATGTATGTTATTTTTAGTGAAAGATTTTATAAATCCAGTATTGACTGCCTGCTAAAGACAATTAGCAATGAGGGGTTTTTTGCATTGTATAAAGGTTTTGTGCCTATTTGGGCACGTATGGCTCCATGGTCTTTAACTTTCTGGGTTAGCTATGAGCGTATTCGATGGATGACTGGTGCTTCCAGCTTTTAAGTTATTCTGCAATATTTAAATAGCGAGCGAAACCTTTGATAAAGAATTTTACGATTTTAAAGAATATGTAGATATGTTTTTATATGTTTCCAATTTTCCTGATTGCCAAGCCTTTTAACGTTATTCAAAGTGAAATAATAATGATACTGTATTACCCAAAAGTCATTTTTATGCATATAAATGTACTGACATAGGTGTGTGTATGTTCCAACTGATGCGGGTATTGTTGCAGTGTGTTTTTGTGCATGTTTTTGAGAATGTAATTGAAAATTTGTTTAAAAGACGATATTTTTGAAAGCAATGAGTGCATGTATAGCAATGATTTTGCCAAGTGTTTTATTCTTCTATATTTCTTGTTATTAACAACAGTGCCTTTTTGAAAAACCGTTTTTTCAAACGTTGAAGCTTTGAAAATTATAAAGAAGCAAAATTAATTTTTGAATATTTTTTTAGAAAATTTAAAATGCTGATTGTTTTGATTCAATGTTATTTTCAATATTTAAGAAGCAAAAGCTATTGTTGATAGTTGATTTTCAGGTTTCAATTTTTAAACGAGATTAGAATACATTATTAGAATATGAAATATACATCTTCATTTGTATAATAGGAATTATTGAAATTGGTGGATATGTGTGAAAAATGATAATTTGTTGCTGTACAAAATAATTTATTGATAAAAAATAAAAGTGTCTACTGTCCATCGTGGGTTGAATCGATAAGAAACAGTTGGTGGGGAAAGTGAAAAAGTGATTAATTTGAGTGCTGAAGCAGCATTCCAAGGAATTATTATTATTATTATTATTTTAAAGTCATATGCCACAAAAGTGTATGGCAGGAGATTTTAAGCTTCACTTAATCGATAATGTAACCATTTCAAATATTACACGATGACGTGAAATAAAAAAGACGTTTCCTTATTTCAATATTTTATACATTGCAGAAAAAATTACAGTATGAGTTTTTTATTTTATAAAAAATTGAAAAAATGATAAAAATACGCTGTTTAATATCGCAATTAGCATTTTGTATTTATCATTTTGCAAAAATTATCATATCTTAATTCTGTTTGTTTTTTTATTAAGTAACAAATGAAATGAGCAAATCTTAATAATTATGAAAATGTAATAGTGGAAAAATGACGAACAGTTTGTTTGGTTGAAGTAATAAATGAATTATGTAATTTTGTTGAAAAGAGAATTGAATATACTTTTTTTAAAATTTTAAAAAGTTCTTTAATATTTATGCATGCGTAGTTTCTGTTGTCCATCAAGAAAGAGTGGAGAAAACTTTGCCTTGCTAACCACAACATATTAGCTTATGATGAATGTATTATGAAGCTTTTTTGTTTGTTTGTTGGAAATTTGCCTTTAGGTTTATTCATTTTTTGTGAAGCCCATAGTAGAATATAAAATTAGCAAAAAAATAAGTTGATCATCGATTTTAAACTGTTCTAACAGTGGTAATTGACACTTATCAATAAATGAAAGTCTACTATATAATAATCAATATAACATTTCCAAGTGGCGCTGTGTTTCTACTGGAGTGTCGCTGCAGCTTTGCCAAATTTGAGCAATTTTTATTAGCATTAGTGTGCTACTTGTTTCAGTATATAAAATGTCCAGCTGAACGTTGTTTACTGCCATTTGCATCTGATTTTATAAAATCATTTCAAAGTATGTATTTGTACCATTATATCTTATTATCTTTTCATTTATATGCATGGCAATTTTTATTTTTCTGTTATGAGAATGAAAATGCAAATTTTTTTCCATCGTGCTTAATATAAGCTTTTGATAATGTTTTGTTTTTCAAGTGATTTTTCATCAGTTATACAACAAGCAGTTGGTCATTAATCTTGATTAAATAAATGGATTAAATGCTTATATTGTCATCATTCTTTTTCTTCAGATTTGTAAAAATTTTTCATTTGTCATGCAATGTTCTCTGCCTATGCAGCACCGCAATATTTCTTTTCCAAGTGTCACTCACTCCAAATCTGAACTTTCTTTAAATCATGACGAAAGTATTTCTCATAATTGAATAACATTTGGATTTGAAATGTTTTCATTATACAAACAGTAATTACAAAAAAATTGTTTTTATTTTAATATAATTTTGTGATGAGTTATTATTATTATTATTATTAATTTATTTTAATATTGTTCTTTAGTTATTTTTTAATGTTATAAAACTAACATATGACAATATTTGAATGGAAAAAGTTTTTCAAAATAATCTATAGAAAGTGAATTGCAATAGAATAGCATACATATATATATATATAAGATTCTTCAAACAAAAGATACAAGATTATCTCTGAAATTAATTAAAATTCTATTCCTAATAGTGCATTTCATGTTCTTCAACTTTGATGAAACAACTTTATGAGAAATATTAATTTTAACAAGAATTGTAAATTGCTTTAGTATTTTAATTGATTTCAAACAACGTGTCTCAGTTTGATCAGGATTTTTCACTCTTCTATGATCAATACAACAAACAGAAGATGCAAAAGGATGCGCAGAGAAGATTTTCACTTTTTCTTGTGTAATGAATAATTCGATTGGGTCCAGTTTGCCAATTTTAAATTTTAAAATTACAATTCAATGGCAAAATTTTCATCTCTCAGAGGTTGTTTTTGAAATTTGAATGCAAATTTAGAAAGCAGTTAGCATTTTGCTTCATGCCGAAATATTGTTCTCTTATTACCGCTTTGGGAATTGGTGCTTTTACCTTTTCAATCCTTTGGTAGAAGAATAAAATTGCAACATCAGCAGAGACAATTTCCATGCACACTTCGATCCGTCTTATGCTTTTAGTTTTCCAAATTTACCTTACAATCACTATCACTATTTTGAAAGTGCATGAAATTTTACTAATTGTTGTTCTTTTTTAATTCTATTGAAAAATAATATTTTTTCTCAAAAATAGAAAATGCTCATTATTTCTTCTTGATTACAGTCAAATATTTAGTCAATCAAAAAAAGAAGTAATCTACCATTTTTAAATAACAATTTTTTTTTCATCTTTTTCTCTTTTATTACTTTTAAATCTTATTAAACTTTTCAGCTGAAAAACAATTCAGTAGTAAAGAAAAATTAAGATAATTTAATGATATTAAAAAATGAATGCGAATCATCGAATTTGTGAGAACCATAGAAATTTTCTTTTCATAACGCACCAGTCAATAAATATGATGATCATGGTTAAAAACAATTTCAACTTCAAATGCGTGTAAAGTGAATGCACAAATTGCTCCAAATTAGGTGATTGATGATTTTGATTTTTTAATTTAAATTATAACTTAACACCAAGAGCTGTTTAATTTTAAAAAAGAAAGAAAACAGACAATACATGTAAGCACAAATTGCATGCATGGGATAGATTTATAATTGTCTGATTATAGTGCTGATTTCTTATTGATATGCTTTAATAATCTACATTATTGAGCCATTCGATGACAACATAATTCAAGAATGTAGAAATTGAGCAAATTGTGTTTATTTGGTAAAAGGATATTTGTATATTGTTTGAAAATTTGTAGGAATCAGTGTGTATTGTTGTTAATTTCAAAATTTGTCTTCCAACGATTAGTATATATCTGTGTATGTATATGTATATATATATATATATGTGTGTGTGTATGTGTATGTGTGTGTGTGCTTGACAGTATTGTTCCATGGAAGTGGGCAGTTTAAAAATAGCACTTCAGTTACCCTGAGAATCCAAAGTTGAAATTTACCACTCATTCACCGTATCAATCGATTGCAATTACATTCAAGAGCAATTGATCGTCTTGTGCTTATCCAGAAAATGGCAAACAATTGTGATTTTCACTCTTTGAACTGCTTGCTTCTTCTCAATAAGTCTTTAATTTTTTAAACTGTTTCTAGTGTTTTATTGAACATAATTAAAAACTATTTTAAATGATTAAGAAGTTATAAAGCTGTGTGATTTTTATCTCATATTATGATTGCTAATTAAACTTCTCTGTATCAATTATTACGCAATTTAAATTGTTAAAAATAGACAAATAATCAAATGCTTAATTCCTAAATCGATAAATAATAGCTATTATTAATTATTTTTAATCTGCATGCAAATACACATAATCTACAACATATATTATGAAAGAAGAAGTGCATTGAAATATCATTTCTAGATTTTTATATATGTTTTTTTGATTATAATAATCTGGAAATTATTTATGCTTTACTGTTCTTGCATCAGTACAATAAAAATGTAAGCAATGTCACGCTTTACTGTAAATTTTTTTTTGATATTCTAGCAATGCAATTTATGCTTTTCTAAAGAGTTATACATCAAAATACTTTTATAAACTAATGTTTTCGGTTTATTTAGCATACAAGGAAAAAACAATACAACTTTTTTTTGAAAATGATGAAAATTTGCCATGATATTATTTTAAATGCAACGTATGATATTGGAGTTACATCAAATGACTGATGAAATTGTTGAACAGATAGATTATGGAAGAAAATTTTTTGAAGCTTTACTTGTTTTAATTTAAACATTATTCAAGTTGCTTTTTTGTTGCACAGTAGCTCAGATAAAAGGAACAATATATCGTTTAATTTTTTTGTCCAATACAATCTTGAATTGAATCCTATTGACGAAGTGAATTGTTGTTATGAGTTTGTTGTGAGTTGAAAGTCATTAAGCTGAATTGAAACAAGCTAACGTGTTCCCCAATTCTGCTGATCACTTCCGGTAAATATCTGTCCTTGCAAATTATGAACGCATATTGTCAAAAAGTCATTGATTTGAACTTTCTTGATTAGCACAGTTGATTGCAAATTTGTCTCATTTCAACAATACTCATTATTAATGAAACTAAATTTTATTAAAAAATCTATATAAGAATGATAGTAATAATAATAATAATAATAATAATAATAATAGTAATTTGAATAATTTAAATTAATTCTCTGTTTAAAGTATCAACTTAAATAAAAGTGGATTAATTTGCTCATAGTTGAAGCTTAAATTCACTAACATTGGCATGAAAAAAAGCTAAAATTAAATTATTATTGTCTTTTCTTTGATTTTGTATATAACGCTGTGTAACTTTTTTATTTTGATTATTTTCATCAATAAATCAAAGATTTCGACAAAGAGAACTTACAATTGCTTGCTTGTGTTTGAACATTTTGTTTGAATTTTATTTATCAGATGAAAAATTCATCACTTGATTACCGTACATTGTTAAATTATGCATGTGCAAATGCACTGTTGAATAAAAAAAATTTCAATTCACTTTTAACAAGGAATTACTGTTTTGTAAAATTATAATTTTTATTTTAAATGAAAAATTTTCAAATTCAACATTTTTACTTGAGCAAGTTTTTAATTTAAGATTAATTGAATTGCTTCTTTTAGGCAATTTGATTTATTAAATCTTCTCTTTTTATTCAGTTATTTATAAGTAAATAAGGCTTTTTATTTTTTACTGAAAAAATGAACTGTAAAAAATGGTTTCCATAAGTTTATTGCCATCTATGCATCATTCATCTTCAGTAGTATTGATCCATCTAGGGTGTCATAAGCATTTAAGTTTTTACTAATTTTGTCCACATGACAGGACATGTAAATTATTCATTTATCAAATATTCAAAGCCCAAAATAAAAAATATCACTTCGTTTGAAAAAAAGGGGAAGAATGTTTAATATTTTCAAAAGAAAAATTAAATTCTTATTTTTGCAAAAGTTATATTAATTATGGGTATATTCATATGTGTAATATGAAATTTTAAACTTTTTTCTTTTTATCAATTATTATTGGAAAATTTAATCAGCATATCATGCATTCTGATGTTCAACTTTTTAAACATTTATAAATTTTGCATAGATAATATTTTTTAGTTTATAATTTAAAAAATTAAATCAAGCTTGTTAAAATTAAATTATTTAACTTAAAATACATTAAATATAATTTCCAGGCTATATCATGTTGATTTTTATTTTTAATTTTTGTTAATGCAATATACTTGAAGATCAAAGAAATACAAAAAAAGGAGGAATTATTTTTAAAAACCAAGGCATATTGAATTTCAAGTTTAAAAATTTACTCTGTGTAAAATCGATACTATTTTTAAACTTAAATGAAACTGTGAAAGATTTTTAAATTTGAAATAACCATTAAAAATAGATTTTCAGCATGATGCATTAATCAACCATTGATGTAAAAGTTAAGCTTTTATCTCATGATGTTTTGTTCTCTCCATTTATCAATTAGCCGAAAAATTGATAATCATGAATAATTCATATTTTGCATTCTCTGATATTTTTCTACGTCTTGCTATTAATAATTTTGAATCAATTTTCATGATCAATTTTTGCATCTTCTGAATTTTCTTCATAATAAATGAATAGAAGCAAAAAATGCATATAATAATAATAATAATAATAATAATAATCTTATGCAATCATACAGCTACTGCCAGTTGTTAGAATTCGAATCTTTTGTTAAAATATGAATCAGCACAAAAAATGAAAAGAATTCAAAAAGTGGATTTCATTTCATTGGTCATTTATTTCAATTATGAATGCAAAAAAGATATGCAATTCGTCATTTCAAAGCAAAGAAAAAAACCAAATCCCAGACATAGACGTTGAATGCACAACATGTGCGCTGGTTTGGTTCTTCAATTAAAAGTTCCATGTTGCGTGAGAGAAATGCAATTTCAAATGATGAAAGCAAAAAGCTGAAGCCAACAACAAACAATTTCACTCGACAATATTTTAAAATTGACGATCTGACAAAATGTTTAAAAAGTTTATTCTCATTCATAAAAACAAAAAATTCATTTTTTATTCACCTTTTTTCAAAATGGGTTTAAAAATTCCATTTTTCAAAATAAAATTGAATTGAAAATAATTATGCTAAGTTCGTATTATGAACTTTTTGAACATTTTCATCATACTACTATATTTAGATGTTGAATTTCTATGCAATTCAATGAAATTCATCCCAAAATCTATATCCTCTGTGAATATAACCTTTTTTCTTTAAACAGTTTAAATGTTGTTAATAAATATAGATATTTGAATTGTCCGATCCACTATAAAGCCAAGATCCCGTTTACATCAAAAATGATTAGAGCATGCTTGCTGTGCTATAGTACAATTTTGACCATAAACTGATTCAGTTGAAAAATTGTATTTTAAAGTAGATTGTTACTCTTCAACATGCAGTTGATAATTTGCAAAATTTTACCTGCAGCATTTTTTAAGTTAAAAATTCTCATTTAAAAATCATTGATGCAGTATTCATTTAAGTTCAAATATGATATATTTTTTAAAAGAATATTTAATTTCTTCTGTTCAAACTGTGATTTGAAATTATACTTCAATTTTTAAACAAAGAAAATATTCCATTTCAATAATTTTAATTATAAAACTTATTGTCAGTGCCACATAGACACTTTAGCAACTAGCTTGCAAATTATTTTATTCTGATTTTGGTTTTCCATTTTAATCATGCTGCTGATTGTGTTAGAATAAAAGAGCTACAGAAGAAATAAAAAACTGCAATTAACAAATAATTATTGACTTTCAGTAGATGTCTTTCTCATTGACATACTGTGTTAAGTGGGCTAACATGAAAATCCATTAGTTGAGCAAAATTGTGACTAAAGTTCTGCCTAAAGTAGTTGAAAAAGCGTTGTGTTTGCTAAATTCGACCGACTTGAATAATTTGTTAAAATTAAGAAACACACAAACATTCAGGTCAGTCTGACATATTCATAGTAAAAGTGGCCGTTGGTCAGCAGTTGGCCATCATGTCTTTGCTTGATTAAATTACGCTTGGTATTCAACGAAATGCAAATAGCTAGTTGCTTTTGGCTTATAAAGAAAGCTTCTTTGCTTAGCTCGACCTGCCTTCTTTCAATCTTGCCTTCTCTGGCCACTGGCCCTGCGGCATTGCAACTCTGCCATGATTTACCGCTGCTTCCGCATTGTGCCAGCGTCCGCTAGTCCCTGAAGCTAATTAGCTGTGTGATCAATCATGCAACGCCATCTAGTCACGTCAACTAACAGCTTGGAATGTAAACGTCAGTCATATGCAAGCCAAAATTTACACTAGCAATTTACCGGACCGTTGGCTGGCCAATGCCCAATCACTTTGACCTTTACCCTTTATAGCTACCAACTAATTCAGTACAATTCTAGTGAGTTCAAAATTGCTCTATTTATTCATTTATTTATTTATTTATTTGTTTATTGACTCTTTTTTGAAATATTAAAAAATATGTTTTTATCCACACGTTTTTAGTCAGTAAACATTTTTCACTAAACATGACTTATCTGTAACCAAGTGTACCTATTTTTTGTTCAGGTTACACCAAAATAAACTGCTAAATCATGAATCGTCATCAAATCATTATGTGCAATCAGAATACTGCAAAAATAACGCCATTTGTTAGATTATTATATATAAATTACATTATACATATATATTCCAATTTCTCTTTATCTCTTTCTCTTTCTGTCGCTATATTTGTATTTATTTTTTGGAAAAATTAATTTCGTAAAAGCATGAATTTAATTTCATGTACAAAAGAAGCAACAAGGTACGTTCAAGTCACCTCAGTTGTTGTGACACAAGAGTAGAGGTAGCCCTTGAATAATAATTATTGTTGTAAGAAAAATTTATCACAGGGATTATTGACTGAAATATCATGACTTGTTAGAGAATATGCAGATATTGGAAGTAAGTTAGCTGCACTGCAAGAGATTGTCTACTTGTTAACAGCGGGTAGTATTGAATGGTATTGATCATATCATTCAAATACAAGCAAGAGTATAGTTTGTTGGTAGTTGGCAAAACTTGGCCTTTAAATAACTAGTGAGTAGCAATACTTTATTTCTCAAATGCAGTTGTAAATTTTAGTATAAATATCTTTGTGCATATTACTGTAATTCAGTGGAAAATTGCCATAAATTACTTGAAAGCACATTCTGCTATTTGTGTGGAACTTATAAATTCACACATGGGCAATATTATTTTTTTTATTATTTTTTTATGTTGTGCAATTCAAAGTAAATCAAAGTAAATACGAATAATTTTATAGATTTTAGTGTAGAGTATTTTTTGTCATAAAAGAGGATAGCTACATTGCAGCAGTTGGCAATACTTTGAAGCTTTTCAAGTTTCCTTTATTAAAATTACTTCTCATCGATTTGTTTATTGCATATCAATAACTACTATTTTTTTTTATTATTTGTGGCAGTTTTTTGGCTTCTTATAGCTGACATATTGAAAAATATTCTGGTAATTTTAACTTAACATGGGAAATATTTTAAAATGTTGATGCTGCGTTGCCGCTGAGAGGGTAAACAATTTTGTTGAAGTGATGCATTGATTTTATTTTTATTTTACGATATTTTAATTTTTAAGTGCATACCTTTGATCTCTTTAAAGTTCTAAATTACATTTCCATGTACTATGCATAGAATAGAGCAGAAATGTTTTCTCTTTTTTGAGTAAGAAATGGTGCACATTTAAGCAGATTGTTGAGATGTTGAAGATGGCATTAGAATTTTGTAAAAAATTGTTGAAATTATGAATGAATTATTATTTTAAAATAAAGTCCAATTAATATTGTCTTCGAAAGTTTGAATGGTACTGGACAGCTGATTGGACATCAAGCCTGATTAAGGTGCATGTGTCGTTTCAACTTTTTATGTCAATTTACATCTATGGATAATCATGCCTGTTTATTTGCCTTTCTGAACAGAGTATACAAAATTAGTGCTGTTGATCTGATCATAGGGCATTTTCAAAAAATCAATTATCCAAGAAATCTAAATTTTTGTAAAACAACTCTTGTTTGAGTGACACTTTTGAATACAGTTTCATGTGTTCCAAGAGGCAAGCAAAAGATATGCTTAACCGATAACAGAATGGATAACTTGTGTGTGATCTGATTAAATGATTTCACGATGATCATTTTTCGCTTTGCCATTACCAGTTTGATCAATAAAGCGAATTAATATCAGAAGCTTGAAGAGTTGAAGATGCGCTTTGTCTACACAATGCTTTATGAAGTCTAAGTATTGTCAATTAAATTTGCATTTCACTGTATTGAATAAAACGATGCAGTTATTAGCGTAGAAGGTGGCAGATGATGTAAATAAACTTTCAATTATACTAGTGATTGATAGTGAGCTTTCAAAGATTTACAACTGCGTTGAAAACCAATAAATGTAAAAAGAAAATTGTCAACATTCCAACACATTTTTTTTTTTAGAAATAGTTGCAATATATATATATATATATATAATCATTATTATTATTGCATAACATGGAAAATAATGATCTTGATTTAGTGTTGTTTATCAATATTGGTTTATGTGATTTTTGTTGAAAAGAAGCTTTAAAAAGCTTGAGCCGATTTGATCGCACTCTATCCATTAGCTATGCAACAATTGTTAGTTGATTTGGCGTAGATTGAGTTAGCTCCGCTTATATGTCACACCATTAATCAACTTTGCTCACCACCTTCTTGTTCATCACAACTGTTGTAAACAGCAGTCACTATTTTCTGTTTAAAAATGCAATATTATAAATTATGTATACACAAGTTCATAAATCAAAATTGAATGTTTTGGATTAAATCAATTGGTTGCTTGTTGTATATGGTTTATATAATTTTGAAAATTCAAATCAATATACACTATTAATTTTTGTGTAAAAGTAAATTCCAAAAATTTTGTGTAGATTTTGAAATTTTATTAAAATTTATTGTTCAATTGCTTATTCAATACATGAAAGCTTTGAATATTATTATGAAGAATTATGATAAGAATTCGTTGGTGCATTTTAGACCATGATATATTATATTGTTTTGTACATGTCGTTAATATAAGATTTATTCAAATTTTATCGCAAACTAATTTTTTGCTTATTATTTTTGGCAACAGTTGTCAAAAATTTACAAAAGGTTGGGTAGTAATAATTAAATAATTATTTGTAGGTTTTGTCACTTAGTATTCTTATTTTCAAAGAGATGTATCTTCAAAAGACCACAAAAAGAATTGTACTGATCACTGATGACAAGATTTTCATCAGTTGTTAACTATTTTTTTTTTGATATTTCAACATATGCTGAACAACTGCTTTAAAAAATTGGATATTTTAAATTTAAACAATCTATTTTGCAAATTTTGGCATCTGTCTTTGAAAGTGTTTTTTGATGTTTTTGAAAAAAGCTGCGAGTCTATTGTTTTGAACTGATGTTTCAGAAAATGGTGAATATGAATTTTGAAAATAAAATTTTTTCTAATCCAGCTTGGAATAATCTCAGCTATTATTAATTTTTGAGAATGAATTATTTACTTGGAAAAAATTGATCGATCGGCCAAACATGTTAAAGGTGACCAAAAAGATTATTCAAAGCTTTTCCAACTTGTTTGCCAAAGTTCTGTTATTGACTAATAATGTTCTTGCCTTTTTTTGTCTACTGACAATCGTTGTTCTTTGATTTTTCGAAGTGAGCTATTGAACAAGCTATCCGAAAAGAGAAATCAATCTTCAAGCATCCTGCTTAAAGGTCTTTTTTTGTTTTAGCACTCTTTATTGCTCGTAAAGAAAAAAGAAAATGGCCCAAGAAATGTATGCTTTCCTGCTACTACTATTGGAAATTATTACTGCAAGCTTTGTGATGCCGCTTTGTGCAGTTTGAACCCTGGCTTGTATGTGACTATATACACATTAGGCAAGTTATGTTTTTCTTAATTTGTACAAAATGTTTTCTGCAATAACATTGAAGACATTCTTCACAAAATTTAAAATTTACATAAAACATATTTCTGCATACTAAAAGAAAGACATTTGTTTATTATTAATACCTCTAACGATAAACAATTTGTGAAATGTTATTGATTATTGCAATAATTTTAACTTCTATTGTTTTAATTGAAAATGGATTACTACAGCTAATCAGCATTCTTTTTTCTGCAAAAATGGAGTGAAAATATACGAAATTTCTATTTATATACATCAGATGCAGCTGTTCTTCTATTTTGACAGTAATTGCATGTTTATTTCTTTAAACTGTATTTAAAATCTATAAATATTAGAATCTGCTGTAAATTCATGATATGATGTTCCATTGTAAAATTGGATCATTTAATGTTACGCGGTTATGTTCGTCTTTTTTGTGGAAATTACTTAAATCAAGAATACTACTACTGCAATAACAAGCAAGCGGATTTTAATTATCTTTGATGACAAAATTGCATCATTCATTTAAAAAGAATGCTATTAACTCTCGAATAGATGAATCACTTGCACTGTGCATAGTGTAATTGAGTTTGTAATTCTTTTTAGTACATCTCGAATTTCGACATCCTTCTTTTTGTTTAAGATGTTGCAAACAAAAATAAGCAATTTGATGCTTTGAAAAATGCATACAATTTGAAATATTTTTTTTATAAAAGCAAAACAAAAGATTAATGTAAAATTTGCATTAATAAGGAATTTCATGAATAAACATTGAAAATTATTTCTTATACATAGATAGGTAAAAATAGCCAGCGTGTTTTAAGGTAAATTAATTGACAACATGATTCCACCCTTATTTAAAGTAATATTCTTCTGTGCAGGCAAATAATTATGAAGGCACTTTATTTATCTGACTCACATACATGATATTCTATTTTTTGTTCTGTTTATGATGATAGCATTTCAAATTGAATTCTTTTTTTGCCTTTGTACTGAGAAAGTATTTAACACTCAGTTTATTATTTTATTCACGTGATATTTTGAATTTTTGTCAGTTTATTTAAATTTTTGTTTTCTCAACTTTACTACATTGATTTTTTTAATAACTGATATAAAAAAAATTCAGTAAATATTTGCAGTTTTATTTACTCGTTGAACTCAACTGAATTCTTCAATGTTTGGCAATAATATAATTTAATACTTCAATGACTGCTTGTTTTATTATAATAACAATAATGCGAGCTCCTCGGTAGTGCTTGTTTTGCATTTGCAAACGTTATTTGACATAACATTATTTGACATATAATATTCTTTGTAGGTTAAAACTGTCATATCATTAAGCGAAATGTTTAATGTTTAATAACGCATTGTGAAAGCTTTCAAGTTGAAAAAAAATTTATGCTTACTTTTATTTAATTATAATAAAATTTCTTAGTTATTTAATAATAAAATAATATTTTTTGCATATTACAAACTTCATTGGTGTCTTCTTTGTGGAAGCAGTTAATTATTTTTTGATGTAAATTTAAATTATATTGTTTATGCAAAAGTGAACTTTACATGAACAGTTTATTATTATTTCATATTTTAAAAATCATAGTTAATTATGATGTTGTTGTGATATTGCTTGAAATTACATAAAGTTTTGGTCTTGATTTAAACGCACATTTTTATCAATTGCATTATTTGATCAAAATATATTTCAATTTTTAAACTTTCAATGTTTTTTTAAAGAATTGTTGAATTTTAAGGCGCTACTTGAAGTATTGCTTCTTCAAAATAAATAAAGTAGAAGGAAAGTTTTAATGAAATTAATCTTAAATAGAAGCTTAATAAAAAGGATTTTAGTTATTAAAATTTTGACAAGATGAACATTTTTTGTTGTTTTAAATAAAAATATACATTATATTATGCAATTTTTTGCTTGATTATTTATTGATTAATTATTAATTGCATCTTATCTGCCTAAATAATGTGTTGTATTTTTAAATCTTGCAACCCTTAATACACATCTTTCACATAACTGTTGTGATAATTTTTAATCTTTCGTTCGAAATGTTAGTTGTGCTTACATATTTATGCTTACACATCTACAACGTTCATTACAATACAATTTATTTTATAATGTTTTTTTGATGGTTAAATTTGATTTTTTAAAATATTTTTACAAATAAAGTGATGCATTCTTTCTTCAGAATTTTAAGCTTAATGAAGTTGCTATTTTTTGATCCAAGCAGTTTTTTTATGAGTTAGTAAAGTTTTATGCTTCATTAAAGAAATTTTCCAAATAGAATAGAATTGTTGAAGCATTGTTCAATTATTTCAATTTTTGGATATATAAATGTATAATGTATATATAGTGTATTTTTTTATTTTTTTGATATGAATCAATTGAATTCTGTTTTATTCTTTTTTGGTTGGTTCATTTGAATTTCGATTGATCAAATTTGCAAAAATTTGCAGCAAGCAATTTACTCCCACCATTTGAGATGTAACTTGTAAGAAAAATGCTCTTCTAACAGCGATGTTTTTCACTGACTGGATAGCAGAGAATAGATTTGTTTGAAATTTGTTGTTCCTGGTCAATGCAAGGGCATTTTGAACAGATCGATTTTCTTTTTTAAAAGGTCTACTGCATTCATTCTTTGTCAGAAATAATAGTCAATTTAGAAGACAGTATTCCAACCTCTTGCCCCCCCCCTCCCGTCCTTGCCTCCCTTCACCGTGGAACATTTTATCTTAGAGTCACAACGCATGTTGCTTGTATTCAAAACTATTGAACCGAAAAAGAAAAGAACTTTATTAAAGCATTGAACATCATTCGTATTTTGGACAAAAATCTCTTGACATTATGCAATCTTTGATTTTTGTATCACTTTCACTTTCATTCTCTCATTATTGCTAACTATGAGAAAGAAAAATTAGCTTTGTTCATTTCTATTATTTATATATCATAGTTGAATTTTATTTTAAAGATTAAAAAGTATTGATAAAAGGCATTTTCATAAATAAAGCTCATTTGATTTAAACTCATGTTAGTTGAAGTTTGTTTGAAAAAGGAAAAAGAATTACTTTTCATATCAGTTTTTAAAATAAAATATAGTTTCATCACTGATATTTTTTTCACAAGTGAAAAATGATGATCAAAAAATACTACGAACAATTCTGAAATATAATGCAAAGTAACATTGCAATCTACTTTTGTCAATTATAAAGCAACAATTTATGAGCAATTAAATGCTAATAATATTGTTTTTTTAAAGAAGAATAGTAAAAATTATCTATTAATTTGTTTGTCAACTTTTTATGACCATATAATGGATTCATAATTTCTTTTCTTTGCTAACAGGATAAATTGTGAAACGAAATAAGCTTGATTTTAAGTCGAAACGAAAAACCTTCGACAGTAGGGTCTTACATAATCTCAGACGTGATCCTTTATAAATTCTAGCTCAGACAATCCATTAACGTCAGACGAGCACATGCCCACAACGAGCGGCACCTGTACAAATCGTGATAGTTAATTGATTTATTAGAATTATTCTTGCCGATGACGTGGAATCAAAACTGACGCATTGTTTTCAATATTATTATTATTATTATTATTATTATACATTTTTTGCTTTGCAGCTTCAACACAAATATTTCAGCTTTGTCGTCTTTGCTTACGAATACTGAATCTTCTGCTTGACAGGCTATTTTACTGCTGACTTCTTAGTTATGTCAACCAGTTGACGCTACATTTATTATCTTATGCTTCTTTTCATCTTATGATTTCTTGGCGAAAAGTGCGAAAAGCATTTCACACAAATAAGCATTTCAAAAGTTGCAGGCGTAGCCAGCAGTTTTACAATTAATCCCAGTTGATAAGTTTAAAGAAAACTTGATGTTCACGTTAAAAAAAAGTGAATCTCTTTTCAAATGTAAAATTCTATTCAACAGAGGTTGAATGTAATCTTTTTTTTGAAATTGATTTTTTAATTTTTTACACAAAAAATTACTCACAATTTACTGTACTTTGCATATTATTTGATTTAAATTTGCATTGCAAGTATCACTGCAAAATTTTCAATATATGATTGTAGTTGAATATTGTAAAAAATATATTTGCTTTAGATAACAAGCAAGATAACAAAGTTATGACGAGTTGTGTAAAATTATGATCATGCAATGTTTGAAAACTATCAAAATTCAATATTAATGTTAGAATATTTTCAAAGTGAATTACTCCAACTCCAACTTCAGAAGGAAAATAAGCTTAAAAACAAACTGATTTATTTATTGCAGCGGAAATGATTTTCAAATTCATATGGGAAAACGGACTGCCCATTGCCTTTCTTACTCATTCGTTATAGGCAAGCCAACAACGTAGCATAGGTTCTTTAGCAAATAAATATCTTTCATACGACAACAATTTTTCCATTATTTCTAACAACAATGCAACATATCAGTGTTGTTATTGGAATATACAAGCAGTTTTATGATGTGCAGCTGTAGAAATTCTTTTATTGAAAAATTCAAAACTAAATTACATTACTTGGTATTGAATTATTCCACATATCTTCTAACTAATGCTGTTTTGTAGTAATTGGAAAATTCATTGACATTCCAAGAAATAACATTTCATGCTAATTTAGTATTCTTTGCTTATAAATTAAAAATAAGAAAAAGACAAGAAAAATGTAAAAATCATTGTTACATTGTTACTTTTTCAAAAGTAAAATGGTCATAAACATTCATTTGCTTTCAAATGAAATCACAATTCCAATAATTTCCGTTTGCATATCTTTCATTTGAATTTACATATTTTTGTTTCAACAAAAAGCAGCTGCATTTATTGAATAGATTAATTTTCATAATTTGCAGTGTAGTTTTCAATTATTATTAAATGTTTTTAAAATATTTACTTCATTTTGCATAAGTGTCAAAATGAAAAAATTTTTAATTTTATCATGCAGTTGTTGGGTTTAACTTTTTATAATTTTTTGAACCTTTTTAGCGACTATTTTATTTTATTTTATTGAAAAGAAATTGCATTACATTATATTTTTATTTGTTTATTTTGATATTTCAAATGTACTAAAAATAAATACTGCATGTGGCAGTATAAACGTTTTTTATCATCATGTGATATATTATATTATATTATATTTATTTTATTTTATATTTTAAAACTGAAATAATGAAAATTTAAATACAAAAAAATTATGCTTTATATAGAAATTAAAATAATCCATTCACAGCCCTGATTTTTTGCTTTGACTTCACTTTGAAATTGTGCATTTCAAAAAAATTCAAAATGCTCATTTCAATTGTTTTGATGTTTGATGATTTACCACAGTGCAATTTGGAAATTATTTAATATGTAATTTGTTTGTTTATTTTCAATTTCAGCATGTTATTAAACAAGTTGTTTTAATATTGCGCGCGAGAATGGCTTGTTACTTCAACTAGCTAATATTTTCATTTAAATGACGGGAAGTGTGAAATTTTGTGTCTAGTTTTTATTTAACTAAGCAAAGCGTGTGTAAAATTTAAAATCCGACTACACTTTAGCATATAATTTGAATTGTGCAAAAATTTTTTTAAAAGAAAAGATTATAGATTGAGATAATTTATCAAATTAAGAAAGAAAGGTTGGTTGAATCTTCTTCACATGAATATAGTCATATGCACTGATACTTATTTTCAATGGGAAGAGAACGTTGAGAAGAGGTTGTTGTAATTTTTAAAATTTGCTTAAATATTCAGAGAAGAAGAATGTTAATGTTTTCACCTTTGTAATTCAAAAAAAAAAAAAATAAATAAATAAAGCACGTTTACAAAGCAAACTGCACAAGTTGCCGCTCATAGTTCAAGCATTGCAAGAATGACTTCCTCAACTGTGCAGCCAGCCAGTCGGCCCTTGGAGATCTAATTAGCGTCAGCTCTTTTTCAACTAATGCAACTAGCAATCAAGCTTCAGCTATTCACTCACTAGGTCAGCTGAGTTGTAGTGAAAATCATCAGCATGAATCATGTTAGCCAAGTATGTACAAGGTTATATTGATAAGCAGAACTAGCACGGCGTTGGCATCTCTACGTCAACGGGCATCAATTACACAACCGCAGTGGACAACGGCAATTGCGTCAATTATTCGAATTAAGAGTCGAAATGTTGGCGGTCACAGTCCAATGTCAGTCATGTTTATCCTCCTATGCAGATTTGATCGATTCAATTCAGTTTTCAGAAAATTTCCTATGGCTTTTAGGAGCCGCTGATCTCAACCTGGCTACAACAAGTCGGTCGATCAGTAAAGCAAGCAATAAGAGAAACATACACACAATTTTTTTTTACATTCACAGTTGTTCAAGTCAGTGTGGCGCTACTTTTTTTTCTCATCTCCATTTGGAACACACCGAAAATGATTGTGGTTGGCTGATGAAAATCAACCACTCAGCTAGGGTGAACCAGCCAACTAGCTAGCTAGCTAGCTAGCTAGCTAGCTAGCAGGCAGCCATGTGGCCAGTTCACTGCACGACTATCTTCTTTTCAGTTGGCAAAATCTTATTGAATTAATTGTCTGTTGTCAGGGTGCCGTCCGTCAACTGGTCGTCGAGAGCAGCTGCTTAAAACTCCAGAACAAGCCGGCAAAGAAGCGGGCGGGCTGAAATCGCTTCTGGAGTGTAAAGGTGGCCGTCAAATTAGTGCACTAAAGCATCTTTCAATGCTGGCCGGATATGAGCGTTGTTCCAAGATTCGATAATGCATCATCATCCTCGCAGTCGTTGGCGTTGAGCTTTGGTTGAAAAGTTGAAAATGTGGGAAGGGCCACTTCCGGCTGAACTTCGTTCGTTTCGTTCTTTGTCCAAAGTTAGCCGAGCTTCGATTCGACGTAAGTCACGTTCATCGGTCGCAGCTCCCCCAAGTCCAACTGGTAAATTTGGTGAATCTTCACCTGGACACAATGTCGACTTTGGCAGAAAGCGATCAGCATCTACAGCAGCATCAGATGTCCCAGAGCACAACAATGACCACATTCAACATATCGACGATGTCGAAGATGTGCCTTATCCCGCCTATGTGACTACAGCGTTGCGATGCTTGGATCAGCGGACACCGGTTCGATACTGGTGTTTACGCATTGTCAACAATCCATATCCTTTCATTTGATATTTTATTTATTTATTTATTTATTTATTTATTTATTTTTCATTTTAATTATCCTTAAATTATTCAAACTTATTCTTTAATAGTCTTATTTATTTACAATCAGATTTTATACTTACTAGTAATTCTAATAAATTCTGCGGTGGGTTTGAATAGATTGGTAGATTTTGAAATTGTTGCTTAAATACAATTTTAATCGACTTGTAAATAATTAATTTCCTTAACCGTTAAGTTTACGTGGTTCGAAAAGCTTAGTATGATGGTGATACTGATCAACTGCGTTACTCTTGGAATGTACAAGCCATGCGACGAAGACATGGAACTTGCGATCTGCAACACCACCCGGTGCATTACGCTCAGCGTAATCGATCATTTAGTATTTGCCTTTTTTGCTGTTGAAATGGTAAGCAGTTAAATTATTTTCATTTTATCTTAATAAAATTTCTGATTAGCCTGCTTCATTTTCAATTCAAACTGGGATATTTAACTAGCATTTACTTGTTTTTGTCTAATTTAATGTTACATTTTGAAAAGTTGCCAACGTTTCAAGATTGAAATACATTTGAATAATGAAATGTATTGAAGTTGCACGAACGTTAAGAGAAAAAAATATATGCATAGCAAAATTGATGCATTCATTGTTCACAGACTTTCCCAGTGCTTCATTGAATACTCTTCCTCGTGAAGCTAGTTTCCAAATATCCAGTTGCTTGCTTCACATCACAGAGGCACTTCTTTTCTTCACCTTTTCAATTATTGTAAATTTCATGTTATTTGCTTTTGTTTTGCTGTTAACACTTCTTGCGTTAGTTGTACATTTAAATGAAGTTTGCTTGTGAAAACAGTTTTATTATTTGTATTTGATTGTTTTTTCCTGGTGCTTTAGAAATGTAAAATTGTAGATATAATTAAAATATGCCTGCTGTTTTATTTAAGCAGAAGGGTATAAACAAGAAATTTAAAAAAGAAATCATCAGAAGCGTTAATGATGTTAAGGATTTTAAAAGATTTTATTGGTTTTTATTCGGTATATATTGTCAAAATGTTTTTCAGATAATAAAAATAATTGCAATGGGCTTCTACGGTCCAGATACCTACATGTCAGATACTTGGAACCGTTTAGATTTTTTCATTGTTATTGCTGGGTAAGAAAAAATTTTTTGTATTGTAATAATAATAATTTTTATAATACTTGTACATAATAATTATTTTTAAAGAACCAAATGCAAGTCCATGCAGAAATATGGTTTTTGATGATCTTTCTTATAATCATTGTTTTCAAAGCAGTAATTTTTTGCTGAGTAATAATTAATTATTTTCAAATTTTATGTAAAAAATTTATTTTTAAAATTAAATATATTTTTTTCATATTTATACATATATGTATTTTATGACTATATAGGAAAAAGTGATCAACTGATCTTTGTTTATCTGAGTGAATTTTTGTTTCAGTTGTGCTGAATACATTTTCAAAGAAAGGATGGGCGATATAAATCTGACGGCAATCAGGACAGTCCGGGTGCTTCGCCCTTTGAGGGCGATAAATCGCATTCCAAGTTTGCCTTGTTGCACTGAATTTATCATTTGCAATATTTTTGAACCATCGAATTCTAGGCATGCGCATACTGGTCAATCTTTTGTTGGATACTCTGCCAATGCTAGGGAACGTTTTGCTGCTATGTTTTTTTGTTTTCTTCATTTTTGGAATTATTGGTGTGCAACTGTGGGCTGGTTTACTTCGCAATCGCTGCTTGCTGGACCTGCCTTCCAGCAATGAGTATTTATTGTGAAATACTTTTTTTAAAATTAAAATTAAATTAAATGTCAATATTTCATATTGTAGTTCTTCTCTGGAATTAATGGGCCTCGTGCGATATTATATGCCTGACGAGACAAGCATGGAATACATTTGCAGTCTTGAAAAAGATAACGGCATGCATTCCTGCAACAATCTCCAGCCTTCCACATACAACGGTCACATGTGAGTGAATGGAAAAGTTTTTCCATTTTTTAATCGTTTATAATAGAAGAATCTTTTTTGTTCTTTAGTTGTAATTTGACCATTGACCAGTGGCACGCTGGCAATTACACTCTTAGTAACAGCTCTTGCATAAACTGGAACCAGTATTATACAAAATGTGGACCCACATCGCACAATCCATTTCAGGGATCAGTTAGTTTTGATAACATTGGCTTTGCTTGGGTGTCCATCTACCTTGTGATCAGTCTGGAAGGCTGGTCTGATATTATGTATTATGTGCAAGATGCGCACTCGTTTTGGGATTGGATTTACTTTGTTTTGCTCATTGTGGTAAGTGATGAGTTATTTTGATATTGCTTTGGTTTTTTGGTTTTTAAAAATGATCATTATTTTTAATGTTCATCAATTTTAAAACCCTAGGGCATAATTTTACGTGCTCCCTGTTTTTACAAATAAGAATTTGATTTTTTGATGACAGATGTAATACTTTATAAAATCTTTGAGAAACTTCAGAAAGGTGTTAATGGTTAATTTGCTTTATGCTTTCAGTAAATGTAGAAATTAGCGTTGTGACTAACAATGTTAACACTGGAGCAAATAAATGTAATTTCAAAGTAGAAATTTCAAATTTAGTGAGATGCATCATATATTCTGTCAATTGAGATAAATTTACATAAAAATATATTTGAAGTTTGTCATTTTATCATTTCTTTTTTTGTTTTCAAGCATTACTTGATATTATTTTCAGAGACGCTTAAATATTTTAGTTGAGAAGGCTAAGATTGCTAATTTTGGAATGAAAATAAGCATCACAGTGATGATGTTTATCAGATGATGAAAGAAATAATTTAAAATATGACTTATTTCAAGAATATTTACGAATATGATTGTTAAAAAAAATTTTCAAACTGCCAAGTATGAAGCATAAAGCCAAGTTAAGTAAAATGTGCATTTGGCTTTCAATTTCTTTCAGTATCAAATCAATGATCTCTTTTTCTTTAAATTGAGATGCGAACTCTTTTCTTTTTTTAATCCTATAAATTGAGAAATTTTTAAAGTTTTTGCGTTTGAATTCTTTCAATACATTTGTTGCTTTGCAGCATGCCGATGCTAACCAACTAAAGTGATCACAGTGCATGATTAATAGACAGTGTTTAAGTGTGGAATTTGTTTGTGTGCTTATATGTAGGAGGGGTGTCAAAATGCTTGAAAAGTTGAAATATGTAAATAAAGTGCATCAACTTCAAGTAGTAGATTGTGCTATCACAGGATTGTAAAGTTGTATTCTGGCTTCGATTAAAGCCCTTTCAATGTTGACTTTAATTTTGTCGCACCCTTTCAAATTTGACCGGATGCTAGCTTGCTTGCCAATAATAAATTGCCAATCGATCCCTGACAAAATCAATGAGAGTTGAATTGCTTTTGCTGTCTTTTCAATTTTAGACTTTGTCAAACAACTTCCCTGTGCTATTTCTTGCATGCAGTGTTGTCAGCAGTGCTTTTTGTCAATCATTTTGAGCATGTTGAGTCAACTACAAAATTCTAATTATGTTTGCTTTACAAATGCTTCACAAATGGAGAATGACTTTGATTCAAATTCAATCCCAAAATACTTTGAATGCAAAATTTTTCTTAAACCATCCTTGTAGCCTCTAACTGAATAAAAAACACTTGACGTAAAATAGATGTATTGAATGACATTGATAGACTAAAGATACATTGATAGACTGCTTGTATCCACGGATGCGTTTGAACGAAAAATTCAAATTCTTTTAAAACACTACACATTGCAATTGAAAGATGTCATTTTTTAGGAAATGAATTTTTTCATTTGACTGTGACGTCGGACTGCTTGTTGTTGTTGTTGTTGTTGTTGTTGTTGAAAATTCTCATTTTGAAATTTTATTTTTAATTAAAAAATGACCACGTTATTTTTCTACTAATAGATAATTCTTTGCATAAATTTATTGATAGTAATAGTAATAATAGTTTAGTGCAGTTTTTGTTAAACAATAAAAACAGAATATATACTTTAAGTAATGCTGTTTGGAGTGTCATAAAGTGATGTTTTAATTGAACGTGCAATTGTGATGCTCAATCATCACATTTGTGTTGTGGTGGTGGGGGCTGCATATTTTTAGATTTGCATGAATTTAATAAATTTAAATAAACGGCGGTTGTCAACAAGTCAGCAGATTTTAAACAATTCGCAATAAAATACTACTTCAACAGCTAAAGAAATTGTTCTTTTTTTTTTGGTAAAGCATTTGATATTCTGCGTTACCAGCTGGCGTTCAAAAACTGTAATTCATCATCTCAAATCTTTTCTTTTATTCTGGAATGCAATTTAGCCGTGAAAAATAACAATTACATTTCTTAAGTTTTTTATAGTATTCATTCAAATCTACAATTACAAAGCTGTGCATATTGTTGATGAAGTCAAAGATAATAAGTGTCTTTGAAATACTTTTCCACTTTTTGCTGCAGTTAACGAATTGCAGAATGCTTTGCAATTTTTTTGCATTACTCACAATGAATGATGTAAAAATTTCACATATTTTTCTACTTTGTCATTAAAATGTAATTGCCATTAATGAGTCATTACTTTTCAAGAAATTCTAAAATTATTGTACAACAATATTAATGTTAGATGATGTTTTCATTATTTGCCATAAACTGTTTGGACTTACGTTTGAATTCTTTTTCAAGCGCATTTATTTTTATAATACTTCTTGCGAGATTTTGAAATAATTTTTTTAAATTCTTTTTTCCTAAAATTGTTCGTTTCATTTGCTTATTGTAAATGATAAAGCTAACAACGTAGAACACTGTTTACATCGAATTTTGCACTGATCTAACTGCAATACATGCAATACATGATATTGTTTTGTTGTGAAACTTTTAAAAATTACTTTTAAGAATTTGAAGCAGTAATGCAAAATGTCTCTTTTAATCTTCTCTCCTGCACTGATTAATGCAGTTTTTAAACATATTTTTTAAATATGCACGTTTTCAGTGAAGCTTTTAATTTCAATTTTTTGCACATTTTGATATTATAAACTGATATCTGCATTGATGCATTTGATTTTACTTTTTGAATTTAGATCGGTGCTTTCTTTATGATCAACCTGTGCCTTGTTGTGATTGCAACGCAGTTTGCTGATACAAAGCGACGTGAAACAGAACGCATGCTTGCTGAACGTGCTCGTTATCCGTCAACAAGCACGCTTAGTAAGTTTGTATGATTTGTATTCTGTTTTATTATAATTGATATTAATTTTGATCATTAAAATGATCGATTTATTAACAATACCAATTCACGAAGAATGCAACATTTATTTTGTTTCTTGCATATTTCATTAGAAACGCTTTCACGTGTTTCACTTAAATTTTCAAAAAAAAAGAATGAGGTTTTTTAAAATAAAAATATTTCAATTTAAAAAATTGCAATAATTAGAATATTGAAAAAGTTGAATGTTTACTTATTCTTTGAGAGCACATTCTATTTTAAAGCATATATTATTTATAAATAAAGTGGTGCAAATTTTGTTGCAAAGAATTTTTTTATCTTTATTTTCAGCGACACTTGATCAACAATCAGATAGCGATGGTGTTTATCGTGCTATTGTAAAATATATTGCTCATCTGGGAAGGAGGGCAAAGAGGAAAGCTATTAGATATTACAGAGAGTGGAAAAAACGGCGTGCCAACGTTTCAGAAATTCCATCTCCACATTTAATTACCAACAGTCCAAAGCCTGCGGTCAGTCAAGAAGCAGATCCCAGTCAAATTTGTCTTGTTCCAAAGCGTTCCACGTACAGCTCACCACCTGGCGACTCGCTTACCATTCCATGCAACAGTCCTACTGGATTTCATTCCAGGGGCTCGTCAGTCAGCTATTATTCCACACTAGAAGATCCAGGTTTAACAATACCAGCAGCGGATTATTTGCCTTACTCTCCAGCCAGACGCTATTCATCCCATCGCAGAAGTCGACTTGTACGTTCGGCTAGAACAAGTGCTGGCTCTGCAGATATTAACAAAAATGGACGAAAGATAAAGCATCATCGGCTGACCAGTTCAAAAAGATATGACCCACGATTTGCGCTCAATTATACGGAATCAGCTCCGGTATGTCCTCCAAGTGTCACCGGTATCCGACTCAGAATCCATCGTGAAGCTAGCACTTCATCCAACAGTTTATCACTGGACAGCGAAGACGAGCAAACTGCTCTTTATTTGGATGACGAAAGTTCCAACAGAGATGAAATGGATCTTGAACTCAGGAAACCATACACAGACATGGACAGCGAGTTTGATCATGATCGAGTTCGATTTTACACTGATCAATTGCATCTGCGCAACAAACGCCAAAATTCATCATCTGATCTTTTAGTCAAGTGTTTTGCATTTTTGAAAGTCGGTATAAAACGTTTTGTCGACAGTGATCACTTCACTCGTGGTATTTTGGTCGCAATATTAATCAACACGCTCAGTATGGGCGTCGAATATCACAATCAGCCTGAAGAGTTGACTGTCATATTGGAATATAGCAATGTATTTTTTACGGCTTTATTTTCGATAGAAATGGCATTAAAAATAATCGCAGATGGACCATTTACTTATGTCAGCAACGGTTTCAACCTTTTTGACGGAGGTATAGTAATACTCAGGTATGTGAACAATTTACTATTTGCATTCTACAATTAATTTATAGTAATAATATTAAAGGTTGTAAAAATGCGCCAAAATTTTTGTTAGCATTGAGCAACAATTTGCATTTTTAGAATAATTCTTTTTTAAATAAAATCTTTGAAAACACTTTGAAATTTACATCATTGGCCCAAGTAAAATCTATTGGAAATAAGTAGTTCCTTTCCTTTTAAGCATTGTAGAGCTCTTACAAGGTGGCAACGGTGGCCTTTCCGTTTTAAGGACGTTTCGACTTCTTCGGATATTAAAGTTGGTTCGCTTTATGCCAGCTCTGCGCTACCAGCTCGTTGTCATGCTGCGCACAATGGACAACGTTACTGTATTCTTTGGCTTGCTTTGTTTGTTTATATTCATCTTCAGGTAAGTTGGAAAGATTTGTACTATTTGCCTATTAGATATTAGTTATTTTATTAAAATGAATTGACTTTACCATTTTTCAATGTTGCCATTGTATAGTGCTGCAAGCGGTTATAGTTCTACATTGCCTTTTGTCTTTGTAGTTGGTGCTTGTATGATAGATAATTCTTGCTGTATGCTTGCTTTGATAAAAGTTGAAAAAAATAGTATACATGCATTTTCATTTATTGCATTGCTTGACTACAAGATTTTTATTTATTTGAAAAAATTGTTTGCTTTATTTTAATTTAGTGTGTGTTATTGCTTTTCATACCAATTTCATGTAATTTCCTTCCTGTATGTTCCGTTGTGTGTAAAAACAGTTTCATTTGCCGTTTTCTTCTTGAAGAGCAAGAAACTTATGCATTTTTTTACGTGTTAAGCTTGCTTGTATATCTGCTTTCTGCTGTTGTTGCTGATTGTTTTTTTTTGGCTTGCTATTTTGAAGAATTTGTGACGGAATTTAAAATGAAGAAAATTTTTACCTTGTCATAAAGTTTTCCATTGCATCACTTTGAAAAAGTTGTAAGTAAAATGTTATCAGTGATTCTAGTTCTGCAGGTATATAATTCATAGTGATGTTGAAATTTTCTATTATAAATAGACAAAACGTTGAATATTTTCTTGCATAATTTTTAAATTTGTTCAAGCTGCACGTAAAATTTCAGACGTAAAATTGAACCTTACTAACTAATCAAACATAACTTTGCCGAAAATTAATGGACGAAGCTTGTTCATAAAGCATAAAGAATGATTAATTGATCATGTCAAAAGTAAAGAAGTGATAATGAATAAATTTATCGATTTAGCTATTCCATAGCATTAGTTTGGATAAATTCCAAAATGATATGGACACATACACTGCTAAAAGTTTTCAGTGGACGCGCGCATTTATTGAAATTTGCTAGTATATAATAAATGAATAACTTGAGATGAGTTTAACAAATAAAATTACCTTCAAGTAACATTGTTAAGGATAGTGACAATGAGCAATGAGTTTTATTATTATATATTTGATTTTTATTCATAAACGAACGCAATGCCATTTTTGGAAAATATTAATTCAGTGATTAATAACAAGATACTTTTTAAAGTTTCAAAATGAGAACAGTTTTAGGTTAAAGCATTATTTATGCTGTTCGTTTGAGTTATCATTTAATGCACATCGTAAACTAAGATTTCTTCAGTACAAACTTCAGTAGTTAGAATTGAAGTGCTAATCGAAAAATATTTTGTTATGAGCCGATCATTTTTGGGAGTTAATAGTGATGGTATAAAAGTGAGAAAGTTTTTATAAATATTTTTGCTATGCTTTACTATTGGAAATCTTCATTGAAACCTACCTCTTTGACAAATATGTGATTATTGTTTGTAGTAGATCTTGAAAATTTTGTTAGGAAATATTCTCATATTTTAAAATGAGTGCATAAGTTTGTAAGTTTATTTTGCTTATTTGGTTTTGTAGCATTCTGGGGATGAATCTCTTTGGCTGCAAATTTTGCAAGCAAGAAATGAATGCCGACGGAGAGCTTGTGAAATCGTGCGACCGTAAAAACTTCGACTCGTTGTTTTGGGCAACACTGACCGTCTTTCAGGTTAGCAAAATACAAATGAGCAATGTGCATCTGAAAATTAGGCAACTTTTCAATTAATCTAAAGTTCAGTTTCTTCTCATTCAGTCGATACGCCAAAACGCGTTGTTTAAAAAAACTATTTTGTGGATTGCTTTTTCTATATGCTTTTTTAATGCATTTATGTAAATGGTTACAAGGATGCGTAGGAAAACACTCGTGTTACTGTTGATTTCAAAACTCCACCAATCATAGCTTAGCAGTTCGTAATTTTGGTTTTGTTACTAAATTCTTCTTAAAAATTATTTCTTGAGCAGTTGCGTTTTCAACAGTTACAGTAACTATTACAGTACAGGTTTTACAGTTCAAACGAGATTTTTTATAGTGAAAACAATCTACTGTATTTGCTATTGTTTTTTGATATAATTGCTTCTTTAAATAACTGCTCAATTTAAACACCTCACATAGTCAAAAATTTGAAGGCAGTTTTTAAAATTGTTTTTACAATAGAATGCATCAGGTGCAGTGCATTAAGTGCATTATTAACAATAGGCATTATTCATGTTTCACGAAACTTCATTTATTATTTTTATTTTAAACTATTTTTTAATATGTGTTACATTGTATGCTTTTTTCCATTTACATTAAAGAATCTGTATAATTTTGCATAAAGATAATTGTTAAATGTGGCTTTAATATGTTTAATGATTACTGGAAAACTTTAACTATTTTTTTATCTGTATGATGTTCATGTTGTACATTATTGTACTATTTGCGGAATGCTTCACAATTCACAGATGTTGTAGAATGAAGCACCATTGCATATATTAGATTTAGAATAAAGGCAATATTAAATTTCTGGTGTAAAAGTAGTTTGTGTATTTTTTCAAAGCGAATAATAAAATAGGATATTGTATAATTAAAAAAAATTTCAAAATGGCTCCATACGTTATTCAGCATTTGTGTGTTGTTTAAATTCAGTCTGTTGGGAATGGAATTGTTTGCCGGGCGTTTCTGCCAGATGCCTGATGGTACACCATGCCATTGTAAATCCAAGATTCCAGCCTGCAAATGTCCTCGTCGTAACTTCGATACCATTATCAATGCAGCCTTCACAGTGTTTCAGGTAAGCGGTTTCAGGACTCTCTTGCTCTGCCTCAATATTTTCCTGCATTTTTGCATTATGACATTTTGGAGCATCTTCAGATACTTATTTTTTCAATTTTCCTTTACTTCAGTCAATTACATCACAGTGCAATGTAAGCAATAGAAGTGTTAGATTCAATCACTTTTAGAAGTTTTGCTTGCGTGCGTGTTTTGGCGTATCGAAAAAGATTGAACTGAACTAAACTTAATCACCCGTGACTTTAGCTATTTTATGCACCAAAGCTTGTTTCGGTTAAATCACTTTTAAATATATTTTTTATGCATGAATAACTTTGACACCTCTGCACATTTTTGTTTAAAATAGATTTTGACACAAGAAGATTGGAATGTTGTACTTTTCAACGGTATGGCGCAAACGTCGCCTTGGTCTGCCCTTTACTTTATAGCACTTATGACATTTGGAAACTATGTTTTGTTCAATTTACTTGTTGCTATCCTGGTTGAAGGATTTCAAGAAAGCAAAGCGGTGAGAACTTTTCTTTTGGCTTTATTTTATAAAGAAATATAATGTAATTACTTTATTAAAAAATTATTTAATTTTATTTAACAACTTGAAAAACTTGCAAAAGTTCTGTAGTTGACTAATTAAGGTTCATTGTTATTTTCGAGGTTGGATTTAGTGGAATAATTTTGTTTCTTGATATTTTTTAATGTCATCAATATATTTAGTTTTAAGCTTAGTGGGTTTTGCATTTCAATAGAAATTTACAATATACAGATAAAAATAAAAACTTAAATCTACATTTAAGGAAGAGCGGCGATTAATGCAAGAAGAAATGGATAAAACTGAAATTGATCCTTCCACGAAAGCCAAGGAAAATATGTTTGAAGTGTACAAAAGTGAAAATGAAAAGGGAGAAAAATCAGCAATTACATGCACCTGCGCCGCTGGTGTTGCGGCTGCAACTCTTTTGTCCAGCCGAAGCAGAGGTTTTATACATTTTATTAACTATTAATCAGATTTAATTCAAATCAGAATTTATTTGTTAATCTTTTTTTAACCATGTGATAATGCCAATAGCTAAAATTATAATCTCAGTCATTAGATGTTTTTTAATGCTTTATAATATTTGCTTCAGATCGTCTACTTTCGTTACCTATAATGCCGGTTTACGTTTCTGGATCAGAGTTAGTCAACGCTCCGCCTCCTATAATTCAGACGTTACCAACTCCAGTTGGTAGTCCAGTCATGAGTTCTCCTTCTGCTAGAAATTGCCGAAAATTTGGCTCTAAATTTGATGAAAATGACGATCACAGCAATGGAAATTCACTTTATTTACCAAATTCGAATGCAATGGTATGAATAAACATTCGATAAATTTTTCTAATTAGATAATGTAAAAACATTTTCAGAGCAATTCGACAATTTCTGTAAAATCTCATCCACTTTACAAGGCTGGTTTTCATCGTGACCGACAGATTAAAAGAAAGCTTACTGGTCAACAGTCGATAACATATTTGGACATTCCAAATCCAAAAAGTGGAAGCTGTCTTCGACGTCACTGGTCGTCATCGTCTAGCACAACCACCTTCTATTCTTGTATGAATACAAACACTGAAAGTGTCGCAACATCAAGTTACAAAAGGTTTGCATATTGCTCAGAGAATTGCATCAGATAATTGCAAGCTTTGTGATTTTAATTATCCCTTGATTATTGAGCATTTTTAGTTTTTTCCAAAAAGAAAATTTATTTACAGATATTTAAAGTCTTTTGCTTTGATTATTTTTTATATAATTATTTTTAACTGCAACCGCTAAGAATAATTATCCATATGAATGAATGAATATGTGTAATAATTTAGTCTTGAATCGTCACAACAAGAACCTGTAAGCGTGAGCACTGATGCGTCTACAAACAATCAGTGCAACGGAAGCGTAATGATGCAAAGTGAAGTAGAATTTTCACCACGAAAAGTGTCATCTCAATTATCTCAACAGATTTGCTCGTCAGTAAATCCTCATATCTTTTACCCATACTGCAGAATTCACGGATATCGACTATCACTGATTGGTGATGGTCAGAAGAAGGAAGCTTTGCTTCAAAGCAGTCCACTTTTTATTCACGATGAGATTAATCAATTAAATGCCGCTTTACGACAAAGAAAAAAATCCGTAATTATAGAATTATTTTTTATATTTCCTTTCTATTTTTGTAAGTGAAATATATTTAGTTGAAAGCGCAGCTGGTGGCTAGATTTCATCAGTGGTTCCAGCATAGTTGGTTTCAAACTCGTATGGATGCTTCGCTTTTCATTTTCATGCCAAAAAATAAATTTCGTGCTCAGTGCGTTTATCTGAGTCAGCAGAAATGGTTTGATTTTTGCATATTAACTTTTATTGGCATCAACTGCATAACGCTGGCAATGGAACGTCCCGGTATTCCTCCGAATAGTTTTGTAAGTATTTCTAAATGAATAAAATTTATAATGTTTGAAATGTTTTTTAAATTACAAAACTAGTCAACAATATGATTAAAGAACTCATATTAACATTTTTTATTTTAGGAAAGATTGTTTTTAGACATATCAGGCTACATCTTTACTGTGATTTTTGCATTAGAAATGTTTATTAAAGTTATTGCAAAAAGTCTGGTTTTTGGCGATGGTGCATATTTCAAAAATGGTTGGGACTTTATGGATGGTACATTGGTATTAATCAGCTTAAGCAATCTAATTTTTGATTTGCTTGTCAAAAGTCATGCGCCAAAGATATTTTCAGTTGTTCGAGTTTTGCGTTTATTACGGGCACTACGACCATTAAGGTAAAAATTTGCTCAAAAGTAATTCTGAAAAGTTTTGTTCTGTTTTATTTAATTAACAGAAGTTTGGTAAAACAATCTATTATAAGCTTTTTTTATTATAACTTAATCACTTTAGCATTAAATATTTTATTTTCAGAGTAATCAACCGTGCTCCAGGAGTGAAGCTAGTCGTTCAGACGTTGATATCTTCTTTACAACCTATTGGAAATATTGTGCTAATTTGTTGCACATTTTTTATTATTTTTGGAATTCTTGGTGTTCAGTTATTTAAAGGAAAAATGTGGCACTGTGTTGGTCCTAATGTTGCCAAAGTCGTCAACAAAACAGATTGCTTGGCTGATCCACACAACAGATGGATCAATCATCGTTATAATTTCGACAATCTTGGTCAGGTAAAAACTAAAAAAGCGATCATTTTCAATATTTGTCATTGTATTGTAATTTAATTGTTGTTTTTAGGCGTTGATGTCGCTTTTTGTGGTCTCCAGCAAAGACGGTTGGGTCAGCATCATGTATCAAGGAATTGATGCTGTAGGCGTTGATATGCAAGTATGCAGTCAATCAAATATATATGCTTTATCAAGCAAAGGATCCCATGCTTATGCTTAAACGCTTTTTAAATATTTATCAATTTTATCAGTCGAGAGTAATTTTTTATCCATTTCAGCCAATTGTGAATTATTTCGAGTGGCGAATGTTGTATTTCATCAGCTTTTTATTGCTTGTTGGTTTCTTTGTGTTGAACATGTTTGTCGGTGTAGTGGTTGAAAACTTTCATCGTTGTAAAGAAGCTTTAGAAAAGGAGATGAAAGAAAAAGAACGTGAAAAGAAAATGCGCAAACGGCTGCAGAAGCAACTCAGCCGCCAGCAGTTGCTTATCAAGCGTTCCAAAAAGCTTCCGTATTGGTATCATTATGGACCAGTTCGAATGTATTTACACGGTATTGTTACAAGCAAATATTTCGATCTGGCAATTTCTGCGGTTATTGGTGTAAATGTGATTACCATGGCAATGGAATTCCACATGATGCCACCAGAGTTGACTTACGCGTTGAAGGTGTTCAATTATTTTTTCACGGCTATATTCACTTTAGAAGCAATACTGAAAGTTTTCGCTTTGAGCATTCCTCGATATCTTAAGGACAGGTAAATTTTTAAATGCATCTAAAAAAATGGTGAATTATTTTTACATTGCTTATAATCTATTTTTTGAGATGATTAATTAATTGATTTTTAATTACAGTAATTGATATTACAGTAATTTTTGTTTGTATACTTTAGGTGGAATCAGTTGGATGTCATTATTGTTTTGCTGTCTATTGGTGGAATTGTACTTGAAGAAATGGAATCGAATATATTGCCAATTAATCCAACAATCATGCGAGTAATGCGCATGCTGCGAATTGCACGAGTTTTGAAACTTTTAAAAATGGCCAAAGGAATCCGATCATTGTTGGATACCGTAATGCAGGCATTGCCTCAAGTTGGAAATTTGGGTCTTCTCTTCTTTTTGTTATTTTTTATTTTTGCTGCCCTCGGTGTTGAGCTGTTCGGTCGTTTGGGTTAGTTACCTGAGTTTATCATTGTGTATTATGCAAATGTTTTCAAATACCTCATTTAGAATGCTCTGATGAACATCCATGCGATGGTTTGGGTGAACATGCCCATTTCAAAAATTTTGGAATGGCTTTTCTAACTTTATTTCGAATTGCCACTGGTGACAATTGGAATGGAATCATGAAAGTATAGTTTCTTTTTTACACTTTTCCATTTTTAAATGAGCAATAACTGTAGGATACTTTACGCGATGACTGTGATAATTCAGAAAATTGCACTTCCAACTGCTGTGTATCCGCCATAATCGCACCCGTTTACTTTGTTGTATTTGTATTAATGGCACAGGTATGGTATTTTTAGTTGAAAAGCATTAAACAGTCATCGTGATGCATATAAATAAGACTAAAAAAAAAAAAGAAAACTATCATCTCTGTAGTTTGTGCTTGTCAATGTTGTGGTTGCTGTACTTATGAAACATTTGGAAGAAAGTAGCAAAAAAATGGCAGACGGTTCCAGTGAAGCAGGCGGCAGTAATGCTACTGATACAGATGAAAAAAGTTGCACTCTCCGTGGTGACAGTGATGATGAAAGAGCTTTGCATGCAGTTTCATCTACAACCTCTTTGCCAACTCCTCAGGATTTATCCAAGGTGAATTATTTTAGATAAACATATAGTATATTGTTTTTAATGCATTTTACCATTTTAGATTGAACTGCCAGACAATCCTGCAAAATTTTGGATTCCAGATCAGTCCATCACACAAAGTGATACTTTAAAGAAGCGCAATGATGAAATTGATTTTGATCGTCAATTAGATGGTTTGATTGAAAATATTGTCTAATGGACAAACATTTCTTGTGTAATGGGTAAATTATTTTCACATATTTCAGTGCTGTTTGTGATTGTGAATGTTTTTAGAAATGGACAGTCAGTGCATAAAACCATGCAAAAATGATAAAAGGCGTCTGTGAAAAAGTTGCACATCGATGAAGAAGCGCCGTTTTAAGCTTCAGATGATAAAATAAAATTGAACAGCCGATGATACACAATAAGGATTCGTCGACCAGTGGCGAATAGTTGTTATTATGTTAATTTCCATCCTCTTTGTCGTCTTCCTGGACTTAAAAACTTTCGTGCAAAATTTACCACTGAATATTGTTTCATTTATTTCAATGCGCCGTTGTTGGTGACGGACAACAAATGCTTTAATGGCTGAAAGCTGTAGCCTCATTTAAAATTAAATTTCATTTCAATTTAAATAACAGGTGTTTCTTTTTTAATATTCAAATTAATTTAACAAAGCAGAATAAAAATTAAAAATAGTGTAGTAACTTGTAATGAAAAAAAAAACGCTATAACACTCATTTATCCATAAATACAAATTGTGCCTGAAAAGAGATTATGAAGTTTTTGGAAGATTAGGTTCAGTAGCATTCGTAGGCCACAAGTAGAAGCTGACACCTTCATACATGTAGCTACCTGGTTTTCCAATTAAATTGTTGAAAATTGCATCCAAAGTTGTGCTGTTGGTCATCATGAAGAAAGCCGATGGAGGTCTGAAGAATCGATACATGCTAAGAGTAGCGTTGCACATCATGTAGCCAGAAACCGCTTTGCCAACAATACCCTTCGATTGATAACCTTCTTTAATTCTTGCATCGTATTCACGCTTGTCGAGAGTGTAAATATTTTGGTAACGAATTGGTGAATATACGTGATAGATGGGTTCTAAGAATGGACAATCTGCACTGGTTGCATCCTTTGGCAGCACCGCACCCATGGCACCAAATTTGTCAAAGCGAGTAGGTTCTTTTGAAAGTGTTTCAGGAAAGCTGCTTGGTTCAGATTCAAAAGACAAAATATTTGATCCCAAGCGTTTGTCATAATATCGGAACACTGGCTTCAGATTTTCTGCAATAATTCAGTTTATATATGTTTGTGTTTTAATTTAAAATTTATAAAATGTAATTTACAATGATAAAATTATAAATGTTTTTACATAAATTATTGTTTTTCAGAATTTAGTTCTTACTTGGTTGACTTCCGCAAGCACCATCAGTAGCAAATTCTCCAATAAATGACAAGTCGCTTGTCGGTGAAGCACCTCAAATATTTTGATAAGAATTGTTTTTAGAAAAGACTGCTAGCACATGATTATTAAGATTGCTTACAGCATAAGTGCATGGTAGAAGAATCACACAGAGATTTTTGAGTAGGACAGATATAGCATGATTGCGGAACAGCTGGGTCTGCATTTGGCGGGAATGGTCTGCTATTTGTAACGGCTCTACAATTTTGCACAAACATATTAAAGATTTTATTTTTGTAAAACGAAATACTAAATCAATTTTTCACCTGACTCTATAAAATGTAAACATGAATTTAATTTTTAAAATTCATTAAAAATTTTAAAAAATAAAAATTAAAAACAATCACTTTAATTAGGTAAATTAAAAAAATTAATCAACTGTTTACTTAAAATCGTAAGCGCAAACCACTTGATAACCACTGTTGACGTTCACAGTTGGATCTGCATTAGCGATGGAATCGCATTTTGCCACTCCACATCCAGTAGTATTCATTTCCATCCAATAAAACTAAAAAAATGAATTACTGATAAAGTTTACAGTTTGTGAAAATTTAAAAGTTTAGTCTACTTGTTTCATTGAATTACAGCTTGCTTCATTGTACTGCAAAGCACCACTGTTGCATGTATTATCAGTTGGATTGAAACTGTTCAAGATTTCTGCAAAGCCTTGCAACAGTTCGTCTGCCGCTGGATTATTAGGATTAGTGACACCTCCAACTAAAGATATCGCTAGTGGATATTTTGCATTAGCAGGAACTGCAGCATCGCAGGTGTTAGCTATTTCTTGAGCATATGCAGCTAATTTACTGTCCCATGTTTGCTACAAATAGTTTTAGTTTAATGTTTAGACATATTTTCTTTTTGAATGAATCTTTTTCCAGCATTTATATACGACTACATGTGTAACTTCTTGAAAAATAAATTTATAATGTTAGAGATGCGCATAAATTCAAAATTCAAAGTAAACATGGAGTAAAAAGAAGATAAACTTACAACACATTCCATTAAAGCAACTTGGAGAGCTGATCGTGCTTTATTTATAGCTGTCATCATAGCAGAAGCGTTTGCCTTGTTAAAAGGCATAGCTACAACTGAAATTAAAAAAAAAATATATATATTATACAAAATTGTTATTATTTAAAATATTTACAAGTTTGTTGTGCTTGGTTAAGGTGCACCAGTGAAAAGATTAAAAAAATAGCAGTATAAAACAAGTAAGCCATTGTTACAGATGATGCAAAATTTGAAGTCCGTCGATTCTGCAAATGAACACAAACCGTCTTCTCACGGAACAGCTAGATGATGATGCTCAGCAGTAGTAAAAACTATTCAATAAGCAGCATTTTATAATTGCTTAATGTCCTAAATGGATTCCGGAACTGAATGAATTCCTTGGACTGGGTCAAATTTTTGGCTAACCCAGAAAAATTGTCAAGGAAATTTTTTGAAAGGTATCTTTTAACAATTCTTTTACAACACTAGGCAACGACCCGGATCTGACGTCCTTTTCAAAATGACAAATTGAATAAACTAATAAACGCTGATTAAAACCAGCTCACGTCAACAATGTATGATTGAGCATACCTCTCTGTATGCTAAATTATGCAATTTCTGTTTTTTCTAGCTTTTTATAAAAAAATAATTTCTTTACATTGATTGCTTTTTTTCTAAATAAAAATCTGCTTCGTTGCTTTTTGATTTAATTTATTTCCAGAAAGTGAAATTTAATTATGCGTATAATT
The DNA here is from genome assembly GCA_001447645.1 of Trichinella pseudospiralis. Lineage (NCBI taxonomy): Eukaryota > Metazoa > Nematoda > Enoplea > Trichinellida > Trichinellidae > Trichinella > Trichinella pseudospiralis. The sequence continues at coordinate 343,732 of JYDV01000010.1, read as the reverse complement.
CTCATTTTTTTACAACAGCAACTTCAAAAGCAGCATGCTCTCATTTATTGTTACAGATTGGTTATTTTGACCGCTTTGCTAGATTGCATAACACCTTTCTTAACTGGAACGAAAATATTGTCCTTGTCAGAAGATGGCCCATTTGACAAAAAATTCATTACCAAAAAAGTATTCCAAGCAGAAGTGGCAAACTTGCAACGCTTTTATTTCACTGATTAATGCTAACTTCATGTTCATTTAAAATTAAAATAAAAACAGGCAACTAACATCAATTTTCAAAGTATTCTGACATGGAAAATTTAAAATATTTGATTAAAAAAAGTTCAAAACTGATATAGTTTTCTTAAATTGTTTGCTCGTTGAAGTATTGCTACTACTACTACTTACTGATGATAATTTTTGCTTTTCAAAATTTACACAACAATTTTGATTTTTATTCAACTAAACTTTTGAAGCTTAACAAATATTTCAAATTTAAATTCATTTCAGCAGTATCAATTCCACTGTACATCTTAATATTTCTCACATTCTCCACTTAAATGATGAAGTTTCATTTCATACAATCCATTTATTTTACATTTCTATTAATGAAAATGTAAATTATTGTTTTATATTAATATTTCCTCAATAGAATAAGGTTTCCATGTAATAATTTAATTGATTAAATTGTCACAACTGTAATCATCAAAAATTTATATTCACAACACAATCAGATAAAACATAACGAGGTCAAAATTTCTTATTTACATTTTTATCTTAAACTGATAAAACTTAAAAAAAACATTAAATTGTATTACTTTAAAAAATGAAAAAAATTAATAACAAACAGATTAAAAGATTAATGTATGTGAAAAATCAGATTTTTACATAAATGCTTTTATAATGGGTATTTTGCCAAATTTCACATGAACCACATTTCAAATTGTATACATTTTCTGTAAAATGGCAAAGCAAAACAAAAAATTATAATAAATTCATTTTTTTATTATCAATATCTTTTATTCGAAAACTGATTTTTATATACACTAATTGAGTATTAATTGATTGTCAAGTATAAGCATACTGTGTAAACTTTACCGTTTTTTTTATCTCGAACGGTAATATAAATTTTAGTCCACATATTTTTTACACATTTTTTGACTTTTTAGAACATATTTTGTAATTTAATTGCTAACATCAGTTTTACAGTTTCAAATTTATCTCATTGTTATAAACAAAGAGATTTTTATATGCTTTATCTAATAATACTGTTGGTTATGTTAAAAGATCGATTTCAGTTAAAATTACAGTCTTGAATGAATGGTTCTGAATGAAGATTTCAAATTTTTAAATGCCATACTAGATTCTAGATTTGTATTTTTGTTTTTGAAATGGAAAAACAAAAAACTTTTGGTTATTGTACTGAAGAAAGCAATGATGCTGAAAACAGATGGCATGAACTTATCAATTCTCGAGTTAGCATTTAAAGTTGCACATGTTGTATTCATTTTCATTACTTCACTTTTAGAGATTCGGTGGGTTATGTTTCGTTCATGAGAAAACAAAACGAATTATGCAAATTTGGTCAGAGTATGTAGAAGAACTTGGGTAAGTTGAAATTAATTTCATTTCATTGACACTTTTTTCTTGACTTCAAGATGTAAAATCAAATATAAATAATACTAAAAATTTAACTGTGTAAAAATGTATAAAGTTCGTGTGAGTTTGCATGAGAAATAATTCCACTTTCTCATATTACATTTGTTTTTTTTGAATTATATTTCTTCTTTTTGTTCTAAATAAATAACATTCATTATTTAAAGGAACGTTAATGTTGAAGCATTTTACGGCCACTGTGAAACGTTTTTGCATTCCTACTCTGGTCTTATCTCATCTGAAGGACTTTCAAATGAAGTTTTTCATCTTCTCGCTTTCTTTACAAAAATGCGATATTTGACCCCAGAGCATTTTAAATCCCTTCTGAAAATACTTCATGCGTAAGGTTTCCGTTTGTTTATTATGCTTTGTGCTTAATTATTTCTTTTGTTTTATTTCAATTTTAGTAATCCACTTCAAGGTGAAAACTTTTGTATAAACGCTTCAGAAATTCAACCAAAGTCGAAAAAGATGATATAGAAAGTTAATTTTCTCATTTTATGTTCAGATCATCAATTTTACGTTTGTTAGTTAAGAATATTGAAAGAGATACACCGTCGTATAAATTTATTAAATGATATGCTGAAAAAATCATCGTCTTCAATATCATTTTAATCTGACATTTCAGAATTCTCACTTTTCATTTATATGAATGAATAATTTTTGTAATTAATTTGTATACCATGTTTTATATTTGAATAAATATCTACTAGTATGATGTTATTAAAGCAAACGTTTTTGGTAATTGCAAACGTCAATTGAATGCAACAGTGAATGCTTTGCGAAGTGAAAGTTGAAATATTCCGACAACTATAATCAGTTGTACATTGTGGAATTTTTAGAAATTCCAATTGAAGATGAACTGATAACAGTTGGTAGTTTTTGTTTTGAAAAAGTTGAAATTTGCTTTAAGGTATTGTTAAAACACTTGCTTGACCTGTTATACGGTATTACAGTATCTTATTTTACTGCAATTGAATAAGTTTTGTTGATTTAGTTTTCAGCTGCTAAACTGAGCACTTTCGTCAGTTGCTTGAATGTTGACTTTATTTATTTAAAAATGACTATTTTTAATTATTTTTGAAACATCCGTTGTGAATACTCTGCTATAGTCGTTATAGGTATAGTTATACATTACTTGTTTCATTTTGTTTTTCTACAAATTTGAACAAATACTTATTCCATTTCAATAATTTTGAAAACATTTTCATGCTATACTTTTAGGTAGCAGTAATGTTGAATTCAGATGAATTTGGAGTAACACTAATTGTCATTAATGATTTTTTCTGGTTGATTAGAATAATATTTTTATATTGAAATTTAAAATCTTTATTTCCTGTGAATTGAGGAAGGCTATTCATCAAGCGAATGTTTTTTTTTTATTGTTAACATTCAAGTTTGATTAACTGTATTTAAGTTTTGTTAAAAGTTTGCTTTTTTTAAAAAAAAATTCTCCCTCAGCTTTCTACTTGTTAATTTTGAAAAATGAATTTCCTGTGGTAAAATCGTGGGTAAAGCATGTCGAATGTGGATTAGTTCAATCGAACGGCATTGTTTGGCCTTCTATTTAATCAACAGTAAATAATTGATGTTGTTTACCAAAAAAATAATAAAATTTTTTTGTTCGGTAAGCTAGTTTCCGTTGCTACTTTTATGTTTGAATTTGTGCATGTGCGTTGATGCTAATGTTTTCAATGAGAACGCGTTTTTCGTTCACTGGATGTAGCATCGATATTGTTTACTGCAAGTTGCCTGATTGTCCTGTTTTGGTATGGTAAACATGTTTTGGACATTTGCACAGTTAGCCTACATTTTCCAATTTCCAATTTTGCATGCATTTCACGAATGCTATGCTACGTTAGCTTCTCATCTTGAAAATTGTTTATCGTTGTACATTTTGATTTGTTTGTATTTTTATTGAATTTTTCATGAAAATGCAAATATGTATGTTTGTTTGTTTGTGTATGTGTGTGCGTATCTATTATGTATGCAAGAATAACATTGGTTAGGCAACGTTTATCAGCATGATGATCGATTTGTATGCTCCTAGCAGAGAGAATGAGAGGGAGTATTGATCTGTACGTTCTTTCTGATGGATATTGATCAAATGGAAAATAAATTTGCCAGCTTGCTTTTTGCTTTGCTTATTGAAATGTTCAGCTTTTGGTGTTCTTCTTTTTAAATAGCGTATAATTTGCTATTTGAATTGGAGAAGCAATTATTGCTAGTGAAGTTTTTTTTTTGTTTAATTCAGTAAAGCATGAATTGTTGATATATGCAATTTTATTTAACTTGTTTAAATTTTGGCAATGTTGTTTGCAAGAGGAGAAAGAATTCGCGAAACTGTTCCAAAAATATTTGAACAGCTTGTTTGAATTTGTGTGTTATCTCTGTTATTGTGCTTGAAAAATGCTCTTCAGTTGTTTGCAGAGTAGTCGATGGCGACCGCGTCGGTGCAAAACAGCAGCGCGTCGTTTTTTCAGCCCTTGAGCAGCAGTGAAGCTTCCATACAGCATAAATTGTCAGTAGTCAGAGATTACAATGCTCAACCTCGTCTTAGTAATTTTATAAATTTTTTTTCTCATTTTGCTCTTAATTTAATCTAATTTGATGATTGCATTCAGCTTACAAAACTATCAGCGGAGTAAACGGACCGTTGGTAATTTTGGACAATGTCAAGGTAGCTTTCAAGATTATACCGATAGTTGGAGGAATAAATTAATTATATTTGTACAATTATTAGTATCCACAGTATGCTGAAATTGTTTTGCTAACTTTGCCGGATGGAACTAGACGCAGTGGACAAGTTCTCGAAGTATCCGGCTCAAAAGCGATTGTTCAGGTGAAGCAATTTGTTCAAATATAAAAAACAATTTCTTTTACAATAGTTGAAGCAATTTAGCTTTATTATTATTTATTTTTATTCTTTAACTTCAGGTGTTTGAAGGTACATCTGGAATTGACTCAAAAAATACCGCCTGCGAATTTACTGGCGACATCTTGCGTATTGCTGTATCCGAAGACATGCTTGGTCGTATTTTCAATGGTTCTGGGAAGCCAATTGATAAAGGACCTGCAGTTTTAGCCGAAGAATTTTTGGACATCATGGGTGCGTATTTGCATATTCATTGTATATGTTTCTGTTTGACTGTGCTTGATTGAAACAACTGACAACTGATTGAAACAATGACTTGAAAAATTGACAATTGAAATTCATCTCTTATCAATGAACTTTTGCATTTCAGGCCAGCCGATCAATCCAGGTGGACGGATATATCCGGAAGAAATGATTCAAACCGGCATCTCAGCAATAGATGGAATGAACAGCATTGCCAGGGGACAGAAAATTCCAATATTTTCCGCGGCCGGTTTGCCTCACAATGAAGTAATGAATATTTATTTTATTTAGCTCAATTATTTTACAAGTGCTTTTATTTGGTTTTTATTGGTCGTTTGTAGATTGCTGCGCAGATTTGCCGTCAAGCAGGGCTTGTACGATTCAGCCAGAAAGATGTTCTGGATAGTGATGACAATTTTGCTATAGTTTTTGCCGCCATGGGCGTCAATATGGAAACTGCCCGCTTTTTCAAGCAAGACTTTGAAGAGAACGGTTCAATGGACAATGTTTGTCTGTTTTTAAATTTAGCAAACGATCCAACGTATGTTCTTTTTCATCTTCTTGTTACCGTTTTCAAAACTGTGAAAAATGCCAAAAGATGAAAATTATTAAATATATTAAATAATTGATTTTTAGAATTGAACGTATTATAACACCACGTTTGGCATTGACGACGGCAGAATTTTTAGCTTATCAATGTGAAAAGCATGTACTGGTTATTTTGACGGACATGAGCTCCTACGCTGAAGCGCTTCGAGAAGTAATTTTATTCGCGTGAAAAATTAATAATATTAAAAGTATTTTTTTAATAATAAATAAAATGAAACACAGGTATCCGCTGCAAGAGAGGAAGTACCAGGCAGGAGAGGATTTCCAGGCTATATGTACACTGATTTGGCGACAATTTACGAACGAGCTGGCCGAGTGGACGGTCGCAACGGATCTATTACTCAAATTCCAATTTTAACTATGCCGAATGATGGTGATTACTTTTTGCTTTTTTTTAATTTTCAAATTTAATCATAAGTTATTTAAGATATCACTCATCCAATACCTGATTTAACTGGATACATTACAGAAGGGCAAATTTATGTCGATCGACAATTGCACAACAGGCAGGTGAGTATGCAAATCAATAGTTTTAATTTTATTTTTTGATTTCTGTTTGAAAATAATTTCAGATTTATCCACCCATAAATGTACTTCCGTCATTGTCTCGTCTGATGAAATCAGCAATTGGCGAAGGAATGACCAGAGAAGATCATTCGGATGTTTCCAATCAGCTGGTGATGATGAACATTTTTAAATATATTAAAAGTTTTATGGTTTTTCTTACAGTACGCTTGTTATGCAATTGGTAAAGATGTGCAAGCGATGAAGGCAGTAGTTGGCGAAGAGGCGTTAACGCCGGACGATTTGTTGTATTTGGAATTTTTAACAAAATTTGAAAAAAATTTCATATCGCAAGGTTAAAGAAACAAAAAAGCAAAACTATCATTATTATTATTATTATTATTATTATTATTATTGATTTATGCATATCTTTTATTCAGGTAGCTACGAAAATAGAACAGTTTTTGATACGCTGGACATTGGTTGGCAATTGCTTCGCATTTTTCCACGTGAAATGTTGAAGCGCATTCCGAAGAAGGTGCTCGATAAATATTATCCTCGTGATTCAGGCCGTGCTCGTGAAGAATAAGTCAAATAAGTAGCGATACTTTTTTGGGACAATCTGATGCAAATTGTTTTTTATTTTGTCAATTTAAAATATTCAGTTTTCTACATCTGCTTTATTCTATCTTGTTTATTGTTTGAAAGTTATCTGAAGAACAATGCTGAAAAGCTGATTCATTTTATGATGAATAATATTGATTGATTGAATCATTGATTGATTGATTGATTGATTGATTGAATTTTGTGGTCAAACGTTGTGGTTTGTTAATTTTTATTTTTGCCTGCCTAACTATTTGTGAAAATGCAATTTATTTCTGATCATCATCATCATCATCATTGGAGTTGATTGTTATTATAAATAGGAATGATTGTGACCTGTGTTGTTCTTTTATAATTTCCCATCGTTCCAAAGTATGATGAATTTCTTTGAGAAACTTGAGCAGAAAATGATAATAATAAATCTTTTCTTCCCAACATATTATCATTATTATGCAAATTATGTATATCTTGGTTATTCATTTTTGATTTTTAATTATTATCCAAGAAAAGCAATCAGAACAATCAATCTGAATCAGATTCAGGAAAATCGACTTGGACGCTGAAATCTTTCATTTCTGGCAATTGATTTGCACTTTGAATCCACAATGATTCGGATTGCTGCTGCTGATGTTGATTGTCATTCAGCTTCTGCTCCTCTTCTCCGTTTGGCATTGCAATTTCTGGCATTTCTTTTTTAACACTGAAAATGTACAAAAAGACAAAAAGGAGAAACCAAATGATGCTTTCTTTTTCTCTTTTACAATTTCAAAACTGCAAACTCAACTTGAACAGTTATTTATTTAAATTGTTGAAAAAATTAATAAATCTTGAATAAAAACTAATTTAAATAAATTTGCAAATTTTTGTAGTTATTCAAAATTGTATTTATGGATGAAAGAAAGTAAGACATATTTCTTGTTTGTTCAAATTTCAAATTCGCCAATCATACATACATAAATAACATTGTTATAGAAATATTTATTGGCAATGCAATGTTATCAAAATGTTCCTCATTTTATTGATATTTTTCCGTTTTTTTTTTTTTAAATCACTAATAATAATTCATTCTGTTGTGTTCAACTTTCTCATTTCTTATTAAAAACAAAACTGATTTTGGGCTTCATTTGAAGCTTTTTCAGAGGTAGCTGAAAATGTTTCTCAGTTGAATAAATTTCAAATTGATTTTTAATTTCATCATTTGAAAAAATTGTTAGAAAAGTTTAAATATTGTAAAAAAAAGTTTATTTTTGCTTTTCAATGCTTTCCAAAGAATAATAACAACTATTCAATATTAAATGAATAATTTTTCCATCCATTCAAAAATTCAATGAAATTTATCATTCATTTTAGGTTTTATTTTGAAAAAAAAATTACTAAAATATTTTTCACAATTGTGTAAGATGAAATTATGGTTTATTTTGGTTCTGGAACTGATCCCTTACCTGGAACACGTGTTTGAAGTTTCAGTTTTGCATGAACTGCCAGTGTTGGTTTCTGCCTTACTGTCATTTTTCTTACTGTAAAGTTCCATTTCAAAAGCTTCTACCCGTGAAGTTGGAAAAACGTTGTCCAGTTTATCATTGTCGACTGTTCCGTTGTCCCAGTCTTGGATATTGTAACTCGGCTCAACTTTCTGCTCATCTTTGTCATCTTCAGACCAATCGGCTGGAGCAGAGTTTTTTGCTCTGCGCTTCCAGAAGGATGTTTTGCTTTTTGGTTGTCCTTGCATGCCGAAGTCGAAGCTGGTATTGTAATCCGGCATCAAGTCCAACGGTGAACACGGTCTGGATGGGCAGTTTTCACAAGTGGCTTGTTCATCGTCGATGTAACGCAACGCTGGCACAGGTTCTGACGGTGTTGAGGGAGGTCTTTCAGGTAGAGACTGCTTTTCCCACCATTCCAAAAAATCTGATCCTCGACGTTCACTTGTTGTTGTTGTTGTTGTTGTTGTTGTTGTTGTTTTCTTGCTTGTTGTTTTCAGTTTTGCTGTTGTTGAATGCGTTTCTTGTTGGACAATTCGCTTTGAATCTTGTTTCAAAGCTGGCACAGTTTTGGTCCACTCTTTGTCCAAAATTGGGATCCTAGTGAAACGTTGCTGCTTTTCAGCTTCCACTTCGGCTCGCTCTTTTTCCAGAACCCGTTCAATGGCCAAATTGAGCTTGGCATCTTCTTCTAAATCTTTCTCTTTTTGACGCTTTTTCGCCTCTTCACGTGCTTTGATCTGTTCAAGAAGTTCTTGTTCATATTGTTTTTTATCCAAAAAAGCGGCCGACGACTGCTGGCCCAAATTCAGAATACTTGCACAATTTGAACACTGTGATTGGTCACTGCAGGACAAATCAGGTGACGTACTGTTGTTACTGTTGTTGTTGTTGTTACTGTCACTCTGCACATACAAAATGATAATTGTCTTTTATTATATTTTTATTTAATGAAGTCAAGATTTTTCTATGAATACTTGCTTAAAGCAACAAATTCATATTATTAGCACAAATTTTAATAAACAACAAGAAAAAACATCTGATGAGAATTATTGGAATGATGGAATGGAATTATTAATAATGTCAACTGCATGCTTTGTTTGCAATAATGAGCGTCATGTTCTCTTCTTTTAAATCCACTACCTAACAGAAGTATAATGCTGTTCATCATGAAAAAAATTTAATTTTTACAATTTGAATACACGAAGAACATTTCTTTAATAATTGTCATTTTTAAAATGAAAAATAATAAATGTCACCAGCAAAGCTTGCATATTAAATATTGATTATTGAAAATAAAAAATAGCAATTTCCTGTTACAAAATTTGAACAATCCCCGTTCAGTTTATTAGCAAATATGATATTTTTCTTCAATGTAAGCTTTTCATTTTATTCAAAAGAAAAAGACAACGTTCTGACTTTAAACAATTGAATATAATAAAAAATTAAGTTATATTCTTTACTTCAGTAAAAATTACGCATGCATTTTTTCATTTCCATTGAAGTCTCCATGTCAATAATTTACTTTTTTCTTCTACTCATCACATTTCATGGACAATAAATTTATTTAATAATGCAATAAAAAATTCAAAAAATGCATATATTTATTTTTTTGCAATTAGTATAATTGATTGTTCGTCGTCATTCACAACATCTGAAAAATGCTGGCAGCTCTGCAACAAATTTGTATTTTTTAACATTTCTATTCATTTTTATTTTTGTTAAGCTTATCACAAGAAAATTATCAGCATTCGATCAGTGGAAATTGACTTTGGAGAATCATTTTGCTTTTGTTATCCTACATTAATTAACAACACAACATCATATTATTTTTTAACTTATGAAATCGACTACATTTTTGAAAGTTCGAAATCAAAAATGTAAGAGTCTTAAGAAAACCAAAAAACCCAAAAATATGAATTTCCTTTCAACACAAATTTAAAAAAAAACAATTCTGTTTCAAAATGCAATAAATTTGATAATAAACAAGCCAGTAGATAATAATAAGGCGTATCAACTTGTTAATAAGATAAGGCAAATAAATTTTGCATAATTAAGCAGTTCATTTAAAATTGTTGATCATGTTACGGTTATGGTTGCTAGAAATTATTGATTTTTCCAATAAATTAAATTAACATTACATCAAACATAACAATTACTGAACATTACAATAAAATAATTTCAATTTAATAACTCTTATCTTGTGCAATAAACTGTGTTAAAAGTAGTTTTATTTGTTAAATGTTAAATTAGTTAAATTTAAATTAGTAAAGTTAAATTTATTCAAATTATGCACAATAATAACAGATGGAGTCTAATATTGGTATATTTTTCACAAATTCTAAGCGTATAAATAGAAAGATTGGCGTTTGCATAATTTGTAAAGAATCTCAAAGAATAAGCATACTTGTTTCTTGTTGTGAATTGCATGGCAGTGTTTGCAGGTTGGATTCCGACACTTGCAAGAAGACCCAATGACCAGAGGGCGGGGTTCAGGGTTTGATTCAACCACAGATTGGAAATGCTTGCAAAAATCACAACGGGTCGTTGTCCGGTTTTTGCATATTAATTTCAGCAGCTCACACGTATGACATGGTTTCTTGTTTTCTTGGATTCTCAAGCGTTGCTCGTTCACTGTCGGTCGGTTTGTTGTACAGCGACATTGATCCCAAGGGTGAACGAAGCAGCTCGTCGACTCAGACACCGTCTCAGAACTGTTCTTGGTACCGTCAGATGATGCTGGGGAAGTTATGTTGTGGCTTTTTGCTGACTTTTTTGGTTGTACAAATAAATAATGCCCGTCATCAGTAGCAGAACTCCAAAATGGTACGTGCTTTTTTTGTACAAATGTCTGCAGTGTATATGGTTGAACCGGAACAGCGGCAGTCGCTGGTGCTAGCAAAGTATTGTAAGAGGTAAACCCGTTTGGGTAGAAACAGTACCCTGGTTGAAGTATATTGTGGTTGCATTCCAATGGCCTCCATTGTGCTTGCCATGGATATGTTGCTTGGCTGTTGATGCAGTTGTAGTGATGTTTTAAACTGTCCTTCTCTTGGAAAACATTATCACTGCCAGAAGTGCTATCCAATGGACACTGCTGATGTGGACACTGTGATTCTTCGACCGAATCTTCGAGAAAATTTTCAACATTGGATACAGACAATTTGTTGTTAGATTCATGATCGAAATTCAAATCCGACCTTTGACTTGCTTGTAGTAGCAGTTGTTGTTGTTGCTGCTGTCTACTGCTGGCAAGCTTTTCTAGATCCGTTTGCTTGGCCAAGGTGAGAAAATCATCGGCACATTTTGCATGATTGAAGCAAAACGTACTGGTCAAGGCAGGATTGAAAGAATAAGTGCGCACCATTCAGGGCCTTCTTTTTCTAAAACCACACTTACCCAACGTAGAACAAGAGCGTTCAATCTGGGCTTTTCCACTTGGACAATTTGCCGCGCACGTGACAACATTTTCAAATCAATTGAATCGTCACCAGGTAACGCACACCGGCTTATTGGGCGTGAGCAAAACAAAATCAACCTCGCCAAGCTATAACGAAAAGCAGTTGGCAATTATCCAATATATAATACTTGCGGTGCTATTTTAACCTGATCAACCGGCTCTTGACTCTGAAATTAACTGCCATTACGTAATGGCGGTATTCTTTTGTCGCAATTCCGCTTCAACAGATTCTGACTTTATCTTCATGAACAGATAAATTTGATTCATTTCAATTTCAAAGGATAATTTCAAATTTGAAAACATTCATTCAATATCATCCATCTGATGATCTATGAAAAACAAAAAAATGATAATGAAAGAACCACCATCAATAATCATGCAAAAATATAATTTGAATCATTGAATAATAAAATTTAATCTTGAAAACTATTTATCTGAATTTGTTGTTCACATAAATAATGAATGAAATATTGATTTGCTCATGCTTGCTTCTCCTTTCAAACGTTTCAACAGCATACTTGTACAAGCACAATTCTTGCCATAATTTTCAACACCGACAATCATGGCATTGTTTTTCAAATTATGATGTATTAATGGAAAATTAATAATTCATTTCATATGATAATTTAAAATACTCTCCAGGATTTTTGTATGTTTTATGTGACAATTCTTTATATTTTTTCAAAAAATAGTAAATGATTTTCAAATAAGGTTATTGCACTGAATTTTGCATATTTGAAATTCTCTAGTCATATATTACATTGTATAAATAATTTATCAACATATTACATTTTGATTGTTAAACAGTTCAAATTCAATATTATTTATTCTGATCTTCTTTTAGTTATAACTGTTCAATTTACTGCTGAATTTGGAAATTGTTATTATTTACTATTTAGCTTGTTTGTTCTTTCACAGCACAACCAATGTCATGCAAGCATGACTGACAAAATTAAAGATTCTTTGGTGCAGAATAAATTATTATAAAATGAGAAAATGTGAACAAGATACACATTATGAAATGCCTTTTCTTTCAGCTGCAACAGGGGAAATGATGCGTGGTTAATTTTATGTTCAACGCAATTCAAACGAACATCTTCTACTTATTTATATAATAATTTAATCAATGATGAATAAAATTTCTTCAAATTTTCAACACGTAAACAGCATGAATTCATTGCTGCTCCATTTTTGCCATTCATTTCTTAAAATTTTACTTTGCAGTTTTAACAACTGAAGAAAAATGGAAATAAACTAAAAACATGATTTATTTATTTGATTATTAATACAAATATGTTTATAAAATATTTTATATTCCAAAATGTAACAACAAAATGTATTTCAACCTTTTATGAACTTCGATTTTTTATTCCTATATGTAGTTTATCTTGCTTTGATATTATTGAATTGGAATAAATATATTTTATTTTTATTTAACTTCGCATTCAAATTTATCACGTACTTTGTTATCAAATTATCTTTATTTATGTCAGTAATACTTTAAAAATTTATTCATTTAATTATTTCATAGTTAGTAGAAAATTTTTTTTCATTACTTTTTGATGTTGCATAATTAGCTTTCAAAAAAGTTTTGCAGGCTTCGTAGTTTTGCAGCGATTTAAAAATTTCAACATTTTACACAAGTTGTTACATCTGAATAATTTATGCAACGAATAATCAAAAAGCAAAATTATCCAAATTTACGGTTATTCAAGCATTTGCAATGAATACGTTTACTCAAAAAAATTATTTCACTAAAAGAATATATTAAAATGCAATTTGATGCATCTGTCAATGTAAATATATATCATGAAATATCACATCGACGTTGAAAAATGAGAGTTCATTTATTATAATAATAAATTTAAATTGACAACATGCTGTTTTTTGCAGTTTTTAAACAGTTAATGCATATATACAGTTGTAAATCATAATACATTTTACAATAGTTTTCAACAAAGTAAAAAAGTATATTTTCTAAACTTGAATTAAAAAATTCTACTTTTTTTATTACTTTTTAATCTTTTTCAATGAAATTATTTTATTTTGTAATTTTATAATAAGAATAAAGTATATCACAACACATTATACTTTATCAATAATATGATTGCTGATTGATAATTTGCTATAAAGTGTAATTCTGAAATAGCGTTAGTACTATTAACACAATTTATATCAAAAATTTGAATTAAAGTTTAACAATTTTATAGCATGAAACAGAATAGCAATTGACCATTGAGCATTGAGCAGAGTAGCAATGCTGTGGCTAATTCCATCCTCACAGCGTGCAAGCATTGTGAAATAACTTGTTTATAACATTCCTGCAACTACACAGCTTGCTTGCATAGTTAGTTGATTGATTTTGTTTTGTTTTTTTCTTTTAAAAGTCAGCTTATGCTTGTTCATCAAAAGCAGTTTGATATTTTTTAGTTAATGAAAGTGAATGACAGTTGTTTAGATTCAGTTTGTTGTTTATGTGATTTTCATTTTTAAAAATTTATAATCACCATTTTTCACATCTACTCGTAAACAAACAAGATACTTATTCAAGCCAATTATTTCGAAAAATAAATTTTGCAACATTTTACTTAAAAATTTATTATCAAACGTATAATATTTTTCAACAAACACAAAAAACTGAACTAAATAAGAATAATAGCATAAATAAGAAAGAATATAGCAATTGCAAATAAACTATAAAGCGTGCTTCATGCGGATTAGTTGGATTTAAGTTTGTTCGTTTGATTTTTGACGTCACTTGGGTTATTTATATTCAAAATATTATAAAATTAGATAAAATGCTAATTGGATAATATCATGCTTTTTCTCAGAGCATTTCAATTCATAGATGAAGAAATCATTGACACTTGTTATGTTTATCTGGAACCTTTTATCGCACTTGCAAACAATTTTATCAACAAATCGGCAACAACTTATTATTATGTAATTAACAAGATCCAATGCTCTTATATAACGTTCATTCTATCTTATTTTCAAAGATGAAAAATGTTGAATTTGAATAATTTCACTATTTTACATTGAATGCGATGTTTTATTACAACTACATGTTCACCGTATACACAAACAAATATAATCAGTATACTCTTATTATAAGAATATATAATAAGAATGTACTAAAACATTTTCTTTTTGTGCAAGTTAATAAGGTAAAAATATTCAGTGAAAAACAACTTTATTTATCGCTGAATTGTTCATTTTGCGCAGGCTGGATATTTTATGAAACGTTTGAATAAGAAGGAAAAACTAGCTGTAAAATTTATTTACAACATATAAAATTGAAAACTAGCTTCGATCATCGTAAGTTTTGAACTATTATAAAGTTAGTAACTTTTACACTGCTGATGGCATAAAGCAGGCAGTTAGCAAGAATGATGCTGATGATGTCCAGAACTATTTTCCATTTTGCCAACCACTCAACGAAACTTTCGTAAAGTACACTTGCTTGAAAAACGCGCTTAGATCTTGCTTCACTGCTGCTACTACTGCTACTGCTACTGCTGCTGCTGCTGCTTTAGCTGCTGCTGCTGCTGCTGCTACTACTACTACTACTACTACTACTACTACTACTACTACTCACAAACTCAACCAGACTGCAGATGCTAATATTTTCTATGATCTGCTTCAAGGAATGTATACAACAAACGTTAGCTTCTCCAGGCAGAAGAATAGGTTTGCTATTCTCTGGTTGCCAGCTGCGCGTCGGCTGTCCAAGCAAAAGCGCCGAAGTAAAACTAGCATTGCTAGTTTCCCTTGTGACGACAATTTTAACGTTTATTTGACGGCCCAGCAAGAAAATATGCATCAGCCGTTAGTTGAATAGCAAGAAGCAAGGAAACAACAACAGCAAAGAAGCAAGCAGTCAAGCCTTCATTCAACTGCGAGCTTTGTAACGTATTTGTTCTCACTAAGCCGCCGCTCTCATTTCCCGTTTGTTTCAAGCCGTTACAGCTTAATAATTGCTGCAAATTTTGGTAAGCTCTTTTTTCAAACTCTTTTGGTTTGCTGCTTGACCACTGTCCACATAATTACTTCT
Organism: Trichinella pseudospiralis; assembly: GCA_001447645.1. Lineage (NCBI taxonomy): Eukaryota > Metazoa > Nematoda > Enoplea > Trichinellida > Trichinellidae > Trichinella > Trichinella pseudospiralis. The sequence goes on along the minus strand of JYDV01000010.1, from coordinate 328,268 downwards.
TCTCTCTTCCATATTTCATTCATTTACTGCTTGCATCGCTGAAACACATCTTTCAATAGTTGAAAATTTTGAATAATCTTCTAAAATGTTTGCAGTTGGAAAAGTAGTTTTCTTCAATATTATTCTCAACTAATATATACCATTACTTGTACCATTTATGAACATTTACTTTGTTTTTAAAAGCATTGTTGTATCATAAAATGGCGAAGCGTTGAATTATTTTAGTGAATAATACATTTGAATAGTTTTAAAATTTGTAATTTATAAAGCGTTAAAAATTCATCTTTGCTTGCACACCTCATTACACATACATCATTTAAGACAAGTTTTCAGATGCTTTTACTGGAAATTAACAAGATCAAATTTAAAATAGAAGTTTTGCTTTTGGTATTTTATTTTCTTTTTTTGGCATTTCAAACTGCATCCATTTGCAAGAAGAAAACTCTTTTTTTTAATGTAACAAAAAATCAAGCAAAATTTATGAAATTGTATATGTTTTAAATTTTAAAATATAACAGAATTTATATCAAAATTGATGACTGAAAATTTTTATAACAGCACACAATTAATTGAGTTTCAGTAAATAACTAATTGCTTAGATTATTTTCACACTATTGACGAGAGCATTTCTCATCACTGGACAGCTGCTCACTGCGTCATTCACAGCAATGTTCTACCACGCTTCCATGCATGACACTGCCAAGCAGTGCTTAACAAACCAAAAAGTTGGATTTTTTGCTTCCCATGTGTGTTTTTTCTTCTTAGATTGTTTTGAATAATTTAAAATAAAAGTTGCATTTATTATGAATGACCAACTGCATGTTTTACGCTTTGCGCATTCAATTTTACTATCAAATCATAAGAATTTCTCTTTTTTTAAGTATTTTTTCACATTTTCTACGCAAAATATGCTCAAGCTCTAATAAAGATGCATTACAAAAATTCAAATATACTTCATCAAATTAATGATGATACTTATTAAATAAATCTATTTTTATCTTACAATTTTTACATGATACGATTTGTCTGTTTTAGAACATTATTAATTAATATACATTTTTCAATTGTATCAAATTTCAAGTAGATTTATATTAGTGCAAATCAAAAAATTCCACAAATAAATTTAATGTTTATATTTTTTTAAGCTGAATTAAAATAAACAAAAATTACATTTAAATATTTGCAAACGGAAATTAAAAAAGTCAATCCTTATTTTCTTTAAACATGCTTATTTTTGCTTTTTTGTTTTTCGTCATGAAATGCATTTCCGTCCAATGAATGACGAATGAACATTTTTTGCAAAAATATTATTGCTATTTGTTTCTTCTTCTTCTTGTCAATTAGCTTGCACAATAACTCTGCTAATATTAAAATTTACTACAATTTTCATCTGAAATATTTTATGCATTAAAAGTGTGTTGCTTTTATTGAATTTATAAATAAAAGTTGCATTATTGCATTACGAAAAAGACATATTAGTTAATTCTATTTTTGCTTGTTTTTGTAATGTATTTTTAATAAAACTGTTATGTGTATGTTGCTTTGCTTCGAATCTGGCTACGCTATTTTAACGCTTTTTCGTTTTTAGTCTTGTGATCATGTCGGAAGAAGAAGAAGTCGTTTCGTAAGTATATATATATATATATATATATATATGTATATATATATATTCATCGTTTTGTTCACTTGAGCAAGTGTGTTACGCATACGGCTGGGTTGTTGCCGTTGTTATTGTTGTTGTTGTTGTTGTTGTTGTTGTTGTTGCATACTCACCTGGCGTCTCTGTTGTGTTCTGGCTTTTGCCAATGCTGTTTGGGTTGAGTTAAAAATAAAGCAAATCAAATTCAAGGAAGCGCACAGTTGGATCAGGGTTTTAAGGCGGGGTAAAAATTTGCTTTGCTTAGCTTTGAGCTCTGAGCTTGCTGATCGATGTCGTCTCAGGTTAGCGTCGGTTTAAAGTCGACTTAGAGGCTCGCCAGTTGCGCAATCCTGTGTGCATGTGCGTGTTTGTGCTTGTGCATTAGAGAGGACAAACGGGCCTGGACTCGGCGAAGATTTTCTGCATTTTCTGAGCTTCATCTACTACTGAACTATATTCAAAATGACCACACCTCGAAAGAGTTCAATAACATTGGACAACATTGGCAACATCCATGCTGTACTTAAGAACTTGATTCGTATCGACTCTCAGGAAAGACTTGAACGATCCAGGGAAAAGTTGACTGAGTTTTACAATCAGAAACGACGCTTTCTAAATCGATGTGCTTCAATCACATCCGCAAATAGAGAAGAATTGCAAGAATCTTTACGCTTGCAGAATGCTCAGTCACAGTCGAGATCTCTGAGTCTTACCAGTGCACAGTCCAAGCAGTTCGATGCAAGCCAACCACTGCTGTTGAACACCATACACGAAAATTGTTCAGCTGATTCTTCGTCGCTAACTCGATCTACTAGTGGTCAATTTCGATTTGCTTGTACACGACGACGATCACTGGCTACGTCAGAGTGTTTCTGGGATCCAGAGTTGAAGTGCAAAAAAGCTGAAGTGGTCTTGTCTTGTTCTTCTCGTCGAAGGAAGCTTCGAGAAGATGACCAAGAAGTCAGAGATGATCCAAAAACCGCTCGCCTAGCCACTAATGTGCCAATCATTGAAAACGCTATTCAAGGTAGGAACTTCATTCGCTTTGTAGTATCCTATACAAAAGCGAATTGGTGTAGGAAATGAACGGTATTCGTCCAGCCGGAAAGTGGACAGCGCTGGCGTGGAGGATTTGCGATTTGCTGGTATCCGTCTGAGACCAGTTTCACCACGTCGAGATAATCCAAGAAAGCACAGTGTCAACCAGACAGTGATTTCAGTGCAGCTAAGACGTACAGTAGCCGCTTCTTCTTCAGTGAAGCTACCAGTTCGAAAATGGCAGTCTGTCGATTTGGGATATCTGATGCTTGACAAACCGAAATTGCTTGGTCGTCTTCTCTGGCTATCAAGGTAGAGAGAATATACCGGTCAGGCAACTGGAACTCGGCGAGCTGACTGAATGTTCTCCATAGCTGACTGGTCGTCTTCTAAAACAAAAAATAATAAAAATAGAAATAAATACCATCCCATCCATATTACAATAGTTCAAGCTTGTCATCACGCATTTACTTGGCAATTTCACGAAGCAAGATGAAGTCGAGTCCAAGCCCGTCCATTACTGTTTTGTCTTTATGGTCGGAAAACTGGGAACATTCTCAGTACAGCTGGTCACTGAAGAAATCCTCTCGCTTTGTTGTATTATTATTATTATTATTATTATTATTATTATTATTATTATTATTATCTATCTGCTTTTCTATTTGTTTTTTCTTTTATCTTCAAAAATGTTATTACACATGAAACGGTCAGCAGAATTTGACTTCCGGCCAAGCAGAGAACACTCAGCCAGATCGTCGTCAGTGACAGTTGTGCTGCAAGGATGTTCCCATTTTTCGTTTTTTTTTGCGTGACTAACCCAGCGCATCTGTTTGCTCAGCTATAAAACTGCATTACTAAAAGAATTAGCTATTTCAAACAAACTTGGTACGAAGCGAACTATTAACCTATAACTGATCTAATTATTATGATATTTAAATCATTAATTATTGTATTATGAATTATTGCTGTAATTCAGTTAAATTTAAAACTAATACAAATCTTATTTTTCTTATCATTAATTATAAATAAGTCAAATTAAATGGATAAAATTATCTATATGTTTCTTTACTTAAATTTTACATATACTTTTAAACTTTTGCATAAATTTCTTGCAGAATAGGATGTGTATAAAAGAATATATAAAGTTATAAAAAGAAATCCTGTCACTTTATTCTAATTAGCGTTTACTAATGAAATTACATAACACTAAAACAAATATTTTCAAATTTAAATTCTTCTTTAAACAGAATTAAAAAATTTTGATAACTCCATGACTAATACTATACATAGCTTGCACTTTCTATCCTTTTCAGCTAGATGTTTATAAAACAAACTTGTAAAATCAGCTATGCTGTACTATCTGTTTGTGATATAAAACTAAATTATGATTTGCAGTTAGCTAGTTAAAGTGACAGGATTTCTTTTTATAACTTTATATATTCTTTTATACACATCCTATTCTGATTTAAATGATTAGCTGAATAATTAACTGTTTTGAGAAATTTCATCGAGCTTGCATTGTTTTATTAATAATTGACCTAACAATAAAATAAGTGAAATGGTAAATTTGCTTCATTGTATAATTATGCTTATTATTGTGCAACATTTTATTTAAATTAAATGCAATTTATCTCTGGAAAAAGTATATATATATATGTACATATAGTTATGCTAAATATGTAAATAAATTATTCTGGTACTTTCAAAGTGTAAATAAAATTTTATTTCATGCATAACATCATCAATTTACTTTCATTGTATTAGATTTATGCTTTAAAATTCAAAATTTTCATCACTAAGCATAGTATATGGTGTTTATATTCTGTTTCCATCATACGAAATTGAACATTTTTGATGCTCTTTAAGTTTAATTTTATTGCATAATAGTAGCATTGAAATAAATATTTTAAGCAGAACAACGCGTCGCGTATATGTATATTTTTAGTTCAGAGAAGAAATTCCTAATGTGATTTAATGACATCTAATAGTTATACAATGAGACATTTATTTTCTTCATTTTCCATGCGCATGGTTATTTTAAATGTTTATTTCAACATATTTTTGATATTTGCTGAACATTTGCTCACCCCTTTCACAAAGCACAACCTTGTAAGCTTTCGAGCGGTATGAAAAATAAACACAACTTCCGCGTTTTTGCAGCAAATAAAAATACTGCTTTCATAACAATTGACGCAAAACTTTTGCTGTCATTGCAATATTTCTTCTTTCATGGCAATATTAAATAACAATGAAGTAGCTTGTGCTTTGATTTTTCAACAAAGATTTGACATTTTCAAAAGTTGATGCTATTCGAAGATTAGCTGCAGTAAAATACTAGCACAACGCGCGTTGAATGTGTTGTTGCCTTTTGCATGCGCTTATAGTTTTGAAATAAATTTACTTAGCCGTAAGCTTATTATTTTTCATTTTGTAATTGTTGCTTGTTTCAGAGGAGAAGAGGAAGAAGAACCTGAAGTTGCCGAAGAATCTGGCAGGTGCGTACAAGTGATACAGAAACAAGTGTCTATATATTTGCTAATTATTTTTGTTCAATGCATGCTTAAAGGAAATTTTGTAAAATTGTTCAATTCAACTAGTGTGATATATATATATATATATATATATATATTGCATTGCCTTTTTTATTAATGCTTTTTTAAAATCTTTGAATTTTTATGGCTGAGATTATAAGAATTGATTATTAAACGAAGAGATTTTTTAAAATTTATTTACTAAATATTATTGGCTTTATGGATTTTTATGAATGTTATGCAAGATGTTGTTAAATGGTGTGCAAAAAGTTGCCGCTGTTGTTTAATTGCTTTGCTTTGCTTTGCCACTAACCATTGAGCAATTTGTAGCGAGGAGGATAATGCAGAGGAAGATGATGCGGAGGTGGAACATGAGTCGTAAGTGTATATTTTACTTTACATTTTAATTTCATTTCAGATTGTGAATGGATTGATTTATACTTTATAGTAACAGTAACATTATTATAAAGCACATACTATTTTTTTAAAATAATTTGAAAATGAATAAACTAATTAATGGAAATTTTTTTCTGATTATTAATATATTATATTATGTATTGTGAAATTGAAGGAATTGTCCAAAGAAATGTAAAAACTGTCGAAAAACGATATTTTCAAAAGATTTCTTAAAACCTTCCGGAAAGTGTATTCTGTGCCGACTCAGAGTTAAGGTCAAGATGTGTTAGACTTCGCGGTTTGCTATAATTTTAACAATGCTGAATTAATTTTTGATTATTTAATCAGATGATGAATTACTGAAATTATGAAAAGTTTGCAATTATTTTCATTTTTATTATTGCATTTTTTCTGAGATCATCATTTGAAATGCTTATTTCTAATTATCTTCATATTTTTCTTTTCAAATCAATTTATTGTATTTATTATTTGAATATTTGTTTTTGATGTTTTTGAATATTTGTTGTCAAAAATTTCATCAGAGGTATTGAGTGCAACTGAATCAATGCTTTCTTTTTCAATACAACAAAATTAAGGTTAATGGGGATGTGAACAGCTTCTGATAATTTATTTTTAGATATCTCACTAGATAGGTATGAATTGGAACTCGTAATTTATAAGATTTGTTTTATTTAGAGAAGAAGAAAAACCACGGTAAGCTGCAGCAAAGTAATTGGACTTCGAACGTTTCTGCGTGATAACACGCATCTAGGTTTTCTTTTCACTGTCATTTAGTCACATTTTCCTTCCTTCTTCTGGTCTTCTTTTTTCTTTCTTTTCCTATTATTCTACTTTTTTCTTCCTTTGTCTATATTTTATTACTCTCTCTCTCTCTCTCTCTCTCTCTCTCTCTCTCTCTCTCTCTCTATTACTAGTTCTGATAACTAGCTGATAATTTATAAAGAGAAAAAGAAGTAACGCATGCGTGCGCTTAATGCATTGCTTTGCATTTGAGCTTGCACTGCTATGTATGTGTATCACCATGTTGTTTTTTTTAATTGCACAGTGCATTATGATGTTCAAGTAGCCTTTTATTTTTACATATATATATATATATATATATATATATATATATATATATATATATATATATATATGTTTTTTCTGTTTCACTTTTGGTTTTGCTCGATGCTTAGACAAGTATATTTTGCATGTCGGATGATGATCGTAGCGTACATTTTACAGACCCAAACCCAAATATTCCATTGACGACGAATCAGACGTAAAAGTACTGAACGAAGCTGAAAAAGCAATGCTAGTAAGCTTTATAATTAGATGTATTTAAGAGAACAAAAAAGACATTTTTACAACAACTTATTTAGGCAGCAAAAAAGAAGCACGAGGAAGAGGAGGCTTCAAAATTACGTGAATATGAGGAACAACGACGTATACAGCGTGAACGTGAAGAAGAAGAGCTGAAACAGTTGAAAGAAAAGCAGGCAATATATATCATGAATTTTATATTCTACATACCGTAGTGAAAATTATTCTGTTATTCAGGAGCGACGACGTCGTGAACGTGAGGAAGAGGAACGTATCCTCGCCGAACGCAGACGTGAAGAAGAGGAACGTCGCAAACAAGAGGAAGAGGATCGTAAGCGACGAGCTGAGGATGACAAAAGGCGAAAAGAGGAAGAAAAGAAAAAACGCCAACAAATGATGGCCGGCTTGAATGCTTCCACCGGACCGAATTTTCAAATTGCCAAGAAAGATAAGAACACAGAGAAATTTGACAAATTCGGAAATATTGTCAAAGCTAAAGCTGAGATGGGACTCACCAAAGAACAGCAGGAAGAACAAAAGCGCAAATTTTTGGCAGAACTTGTCAAGCCGCTTTCCACCCAAGGCTTGGATATTCAAGTAATTTGAAAAAATTTTACTTCATTTGTTAATTTGATTCAATTGAAGGGTTTGCGTTCAAAAATTAAAGAATTTCACCAGCGTATTTGTCGTTTGGAAGCTGACAAGTACGATCTGGAAAAGCGGGGAGAACGTCAAGATTATGATGTACGTATGAAAATATTAGTTTGTTAGCAAATTTGTATGAAATTGTTTGAAAATGAAATTATTTATTGAACTTCAGTTGAAAGAGCTGAATGAACGTCAACGTCAAATTTCCCGCAACAAAGCACTCAAGAAAGGCCTCGATCCGGAAGAAGCTGCCAACTCTAGGCATCCGGTATTTTATTGTGCAAAGTGCAAATTTTATTCTACGAATTCTAAGCTTTTATTCTTTGTTCATTAATTCATTCAGCTTTCAGTTCTTCTTCCAATTGAGTCTGTCTGCTGCTATTCAAAGATGATGCTTTTCTCTTGATGATAATATAATTGCTGTTTTGTGTTATAGCCTAAAGTACCAATAGCGAGCAAATACGATAGACAAATTGATCGAAGATCTTATTCTGATCGTCGTCATTTGTTTGAAAACGTAAGATGATTATTATTATTTTTTCTTTTTCTAGCCTAAAGTTCCTGTGACAAGCAAATATGATCGTCAAATTGATCGGAGGTCTTTTCATGAACGAAAATTAATATTTGAAGTTGTAAGTGTTCTAAAACGGATCCCAGTTAGGAGAAAAATATTTCCCGGTGTTGGATAGCATTTTTCTCACTCATCCATTATTCATTCGTAATTCAATAGAATTATCCTGCAGTAATGCATGCTGCTCGTTTACCTTGAAGAACTTAGAAATGGTGAAGGCTTCATTCAGTTTTTGCCCAATATGAGATACAGAGATTTAGCGCATTTGTTTTTAAAGCCCAACGCGCTGCCGCATTTCCCAAACACGCCGGTCAGTCTGTTGATTTTGGAAAAAATTCCCCAAGACGTAAAAACAAATGATACTGACAACAGCGATGTGGACTTTACGTTTACCGTGCAGCCTTCTAAAGAGGTGCCATCACAGCATGTTGTAATTCATTTGTTTATAGCTGTTTCATATTTTTCGTAAATGTATATAGATACTTTCCAATGGTGTTTTGGAAAATTCTATTCCAAAAGAAGAGAACGCAAATGATGATGAAGATACTTCTGAAGCATCTGACGTATCAGAAGAAAATAACGACTCTGTGAAAAATGAAACTAAACTTGGCGAAAAGTCAAAGTCTGATTCTGAAAGTGAAGAAAATGAAGAAGAAGAAGAAGATGATGATGATGATGATGATGATGATGAAGAGGAGGGGGAGGAGAATGAAGAGGAAGAAAAGGAGGGGGAGGAGGTGGAAGAAAATGATGAAGAAGAAGAAGAAGAAGAGGATGAAGAGGCAAAAGAAAGCGATGAAACTGATGACCATAAATAATGAAGTGCAGAAACATAAAATAACATTCTGAAACTAAGATTTACAACAATTATACCATTTATGAAAGTTAAGAAACCATTTGACGATGACCTCCGATGGAATAATAAATAATATTTTTAAAATAAAACAGTACACTAACTTTTAAAAAGTTTTAATAATATAAGCTTTATTAACTTGAAGTAAAATCTGTTAACATTTTAAAATTCCAGCCCTTAAAAAAGAAGCAGCAACCAATTTTTCATGGCAGCGCTAGACCACCTCTCAAGTGGGGCAGGAAAGAGAATGAAGAGTTGGAAAATCTTCGTCGCAATCTTGAGCCTCCAAAATATATTGAACAAGTTAAAGTTGAAGGTGCTAGACCTCCTATGGAACCGATACCGGTACAGATGCCTGACGTTTATGAAAATGGATCTGTGGTAAATTGAAATTATTTATTTTGTTTTAATAATTGTGACTTTTCAATTGTTTAGAATTACGCAAATGCATATGAAGAAGAGGAAGAAGAATAATTAATATATTTGAATCAATGCTTAGTCATATTTTCAATCTGTCCTTTGCTTTTATTTTGTTTATAAGTCATTGTGTGGCATTGAAACCACCTAGAATTTCAGTAGGCTAACATTTAACCAACTGGCTGACTGTAGAGGAAAAATTAATCACATGCTTATTATATTCAGTTTTTTATTTCTTAAGATAAGATGCAGTAATTTGCAAATGCTTTTTTTGAAAATTCACTCAGTCAGCTATTAATAAAATATTGTTTTTTTTTCTGTTATTTTGCTCACATTTGCATTTATTAATTTTCTCATAAAAACTTTTTGAGGACTTATACATTGATCAAATTCATTACATAATACTATTTTTAACTAAATACTATGCATTACTTGAATCATTGCTTACGAAACTAAAATAGTAATTATGATGTGCAGTTAAATTATATATAAAATGAAGTAAATTGAATGTGAAAGTAATCGTCCATGAAAACAATAATTAAATAGTGATTTTATTAAAAAAACTTTTTATATATAAGATGTAAGATTACATTAAATTTGTCCAAATTTTAAAACATTCAATACAAAGCATTATTGATAATTATAAATAAATTTGGAAAATTTGGCATATTAATGTGTGTATAACCTGAAAATAAATAATTTATTATACGATTTGGTAAAAGAGATGTCATTTGGGTAAACGTAGTTATCATATTATCAACCAGTACTTTTTATATTATTATCTTGACCAATATTTCAAATAAGCTGAAACTAACAGATTTGAAAAATGTATTTACAAAAGTTTTCCTATTTTCTTATAATTTTATTAACATTCATGTTAATGATTATTTTAATTAATAAATTTGCATAGTTGTATAATGTTCGACACGAATTATAAACATTGCTATTTCAAAGAAAACTAACTTTTCAATTTTCAATTCAATTAAACTGCATTTATTAAATAAACGGAACTTTAAAGAAAAATAATATTTAATTTTCCAATTCTATCAAACTTTAACTATCAGATGACAAAAACAAATATCTGTAAGTTATATAATTTTTAAATGTTTGCTTCTCATAACAGGGCTTGTTGACATTTAATAGTTCACTGAATTTTCATAAAATTTACTAGCTATTAGTTTTCTATAAAATTAAAAATAATATAATGTTCAACTTTCATTTCAGTTTTCGTTCTAATTTCAGTATTTAGTGGCATGAACTTCGTGATCAAAAAATGCTCCCTGAATGCTATGGTGATAATTTTCATGGGAATATTTTTGTTATTCTTAGGATGGAATTATTTTATATATAAGGAAAAAAATCAGTTTTATTCCTTAAGCAACTACCTGCTTTATCAGGAGAATATTTTTTATGAGTTTAACAAACTTCAATGCAATTCTTCAGTTAAGCAAGCAATCAACCTAATTGAAAAGGTAAGTATAATTAATTATGAAAATGTTTTTGCCGTAAACAGTTTATGAATGAAATTTTCTAAAGGATGCATTACATTTATATTTTACGTTTGGCTTTTTTTCAGGCTCAGAAGTTGCAATTCAATCACAATGGATTACAAATAGGGGTGCTTATTTCACTGCCTTCTAGGGAAGATAACTTTTATGTTGTTCAGTTTATTACGTTCATTTATGCATCTTGGAAGTATGTAAATGAACATAAATTTGAAGTTGTAAATCAACAGACTATAAATTCTGCGTCACTGAATGTGATAGATTTGTTGGTATTTTGCATGAAATCGTCCTGCTCATTTATGCCGCCGGACTGTATTGTTTTGCAAAATGAAAAAATGAAGACTGCTGACCAAACCTATAGAAATTCGCCTACCTGTTATATTATTCCTACAGAAGAGTTTAAGCATAAATACAGTAGTGTAAATTCTTATGCATTTTTAAATGCTCCTGTAGTTAGTGATCTTGAAAAACAATATGATTACTTTATCAGAACGGATATAGACAGTTTCTTAAGTCCTGCATTATTACTTTTTGAGTTAGACACTGAAACACCTATAATAACAGGGCATGGAGGATATTGTACTGAATATACGACGCACCGTCTTCATGCAGTAGCAAAGCGACTTCAACTTAACCATCAGAAAGTTCATTGTCCAGGCTCAACTTGGTTTGGAAAAAGTGATGTAATTATTAAATTAGCAAATCTGAGTGCGCATTTAGCAATGATAATTTACGACAATGAATTCGATGCAAAAAAATATCCAGAACTGCGACCATTCTTCAAAAATTCTGCATTCGGGCAATGGCCTGAATGGTGGAAGCCTGTTTCATCGATGTATGCTCAAGAACTTGCTCTGAATCATCTAATTAAAAACTTCACTACTCACTTCATTCAGAAAGATTTGCTTGATGTGGAATCATGTCGAGAGAGCAGCATTTTCAATCATTTGCACATCCACACATGGCATGATGATTGTGAATTTCAGAAGTTTAAATTCCTCAATCCTATAGTTGCAAATTTAACACATGGGAGACCGGTGTTCTTAAGAACAGAGAATGCGTTTCCGAAACTTGCAAAGTGCATGTCAGTAAAGGAATATTGTACCCACATAGCTTGGAATGGACTTTATCGTTACTTTTCTTCCCTTGCAAAGACATCATTATATTTTAAAGATTGATCCACAATTTGCTATCCAAGTTCAAATAAAGTATTCAGTTAGTGTTGAAAGTATGTCTAATACGTTTATACCATTTAAAAGATGGTCCAAGAGATGTAATTTAAATGCTAAACATTACAATGCAATGCAATACAGTACAAGCATGATGCGCAACTAATATTTCATCCGTAATTTATAGAACAGTTCAAGTGAACGCAGTTCAAATTGAAAGTTTAAAATTACTTAGGAAACTGAGAAGAAACTATTTACCTTTCGTGTAAAAGTAGCTACTAATTTAATGAAATACTATTTTACTGATTTAATAAAATAAATTTTATTTAAATAAAATTTAAAATTAATTGTGTTATAGTTAACATTTTATTATTTTATTATTATTGTTTTCACATTTCAGCTTTTTGTAAAATCTTTAACTTTTATTAAATACAATTCAACTATTTCAAATGCATTATTTGCTCAATATTCCTGTTGCTATTTTCTGAATAAATGCGCGCAACGTGTTATCCATAGAGGCTGGCGGGTTCACCTCCGCTTCTGCACTGTCCCTATGGTAACTGTAAGCCGTGCAAGCAAGACCACATTCATATTTCGATAAAAACATTTGAAATAATAAAAAGAAACAAACACAATGCAATCAGTTAAGGTGTTTATTAAAAAGTGCTACTGACAATCACCGTAATAAATTACACCGTGGTCAACAACCAACTTAAGAGTCGATTAGTGAGCCTGAGACAGCGGCACGTAAGCACATCATGGCTCTGTGGAAGGCAATAACGTGCCGCTAGATGACGACACCAGACCTTGGTGGACGACCTCACCAAACACTTGGGATGTCTCACGCCACTGAGCATGGATACGTTCACTGGCGATTTCCCTGTGAATGAGGCCGTGATGCCTGTCTTCAAGTAGAAGTTCCCGTATGCGTTGCAGAAGACGTGAGATCTCAAGGTGATTTCAGAGCCAGGAAGTGACGACGATTTGTAAAAATTCCTGAAGATCACTCAACTGCAAACGGGACACACTCACCACCAGCCCCGTAGCGTGGTCACTTTCTTAGAAGCGGCAGAGGAAATTTTGAAGAGGGCGTGTGGCGTTGTAACATTATTTGTAGTAGTTCGTAAGTCCACTTGATATACATTGGTAATTACTTGCAGTGCTTGCTTAAACGTGCCATGGTAATTTAGTTGTTACCATGGTTTTATCACACGACTACAAGTAATTGATATGTTTGTTTAATAAAGTTGCAGCCTAGGATTTCTAGCTTTGTGAAACCGTCGCAAAAGTTCCTCATTAGAAATGCTTTCCAGAATCGCTGGCGCACAAAGGAAATTATAACATAAGAAAGGTTCATGCGTGCGTGAATCACTGACCAGAGATAGCAACCTAGAGCAGGTGCTGAAACTTGCTTCTTCTTCAATATTCAATGTTCTTGTTTTCAATTCCATGTAATCTACATGTCCGACAATTTCAGAATCATATAGTAAAAATTCATTTAATTTTCTAGACAACTTTCGATGCCATTTATTGCTCAGAAATTCACCACTAAGCAGTTGTAAAAAACCATCATCATTGCACAAGTTTTTCATCATTTCTTGAACTGCTTTTAGTACAACCCAAGCGGAGAGCACACGATTGCCCGATCTGCTAGCTCCATTAGCTTTAAAACTGAATTCATCATTTTAGCCACTGGCACTGTCAGTCTTCTTTGTCATCGATATAAGCGACGTTTCCACGAATTCCATACCAAGCCGGCTTCATCCACGTTATATACAAAATCAAGATCAGACCCTTCTTTCTTAATCAAATCATTCAACGTACTTCAACGTAGTAGATTTTGCGTCACTCTATCAGCAGATAACTTTTCACCGTAGATTTTAAGCTCGCCTAGGCCATGGCAACTTTTAAAGTTTCTCAGCCATCCAGAATTGGCTACAAAATCATCAATACCAAGCTTAGTACTGAATACTAATGCTTCTTCTTGCAAAATGAAACCACTAATTGGTTGGCCCAGTGCACGCTTCTAAAGCACATGTAACTGCTGAATCAAGCGCATTGTTTCACGCTTTTTTCATCATTTGTCGTGAAAAACAGCTACTCGAATGACAATAATATCCATGAGTGATATTAAGTCAATTAGCTGTCGTCGACTGCGATAGATATCCGAAATTGTGAACAGACAGTCACCAAAACTCTCAGCGATTCTTCTGAACGACTCGCCGCTTTCCACCAGTCTACACACTTCTAGTTTTTGCTCTAAATTCAAAGCTTTCTCCTTCTAGTAGTGGCCATACCGGATATAAAAATCAGCCAACAACGGAATGTTACAGTATTAGTATTAGTAAAATGCAGGTTGAATAAGCAATGCATTTTATCTAGTTGGCCAGAAAGCTTGGAATAATCCAAGTTCCACTGTACTTGATCACTTCTTGTAAACGAGTATCTCTGACCAATGTAAATTCAAACATTCTTAGAAACAAGCCAAACAAAGGACACGTTTCACTTGAAGAAACTGAATATGATTCATCGTCACCGCGAACCGAATGTTCATTGGAAGCCAGAAATTTTACGATATCAAATATCACTGAACGTCGTAGAAGCTTTTCAACCGTTGATTCTCATTGACCAAACTTGAAATTTCTCGATTTTCTTTCACATGCATCCTTTCTTCTTCCCATTTATACATTGCCCACATGCTTGAGCTGTTAACATTTCATGCCTTGCAAAACCATTTGATTTATCAAGCGCGCATTTCCAACTGTAGTAACCGCTTGTACAAAATGACAATTCAGCTTTTTTCTCACCACAATCTGAAGACTTTCGACAATGGAAACAAAACGCCGCATCTTCTTCAAGATGGATGCTGAGGTGAGTCATTACCAAAGTACCTATCCGTTTCCACATTCGATTCACCTTTTGGATAAAAGTTCATGAGAAATTTCAACCTTTACAATTTGGATGCATCCTTCGACAATAATTAGGGAAAAATACAGTAGACAAACATACAGTAAGATTCTACTAACTCAGGTTCAAACTGGGGTCAAACAAAATGTGTTCGGGTATGCATTATTTTGCACTCAAGCAAACTTATGCAGTTATTCCTTGCGCACATTGCATTGAGGATTGAATTACCTAAATATTTTATGTGGAAAAAGGTTGCATCAATGTTTTATGTGACACCTGATGGAGTTTCACCAACTGCTCGGGGCTGCTCAGGGCACCTGTGAAAGGAGGACTTTTTGAGTCCGAGGAGAGGAGGAAAGACAGGACATCTCCGAAGAAGTGGACGTGTTCGAAACAAAGCAACGGAGTTAGCATTATGCCGTCTGCGGCCGCGTTGCTGGCATCTATCACCAAGAGCGGTTCCTTAGAACCTGGTGACTTCCATCCCGTCATAAGGAAGAACTTGTCCGAAGCTCCGTGACTTACCGGATCGTAGGAGAGCGTTGGTCCCGTGACGGTCATTGGCTGCGTAGGGTCAGAGCATCAAATGAGGAGGGTTTACTTCCAGCTGAGGGCTGAAAGTGACTCAGACTAGCTGGTGTCGAGGCGTCGCGTGCGAGCGGATGTATGGGAAGATCCAACAAGATGAAGTCAACCCATGGGACTGGTTGCGCGGGGAGTCAGTCCAAGGAATGGCACAATGGCAAGGGCATCCGCTGGTGGAAAAAAATTGCAGTTCACTGGTTCTCAGGTGACAGGAATTTGTCGCCTACATAAATAAAAAGAAAAAAAATTGTTTTTCATTATTTTCTTTTATGTATGTTTAAATATTTTTATATAGCATTTTTATCATTGCTAGGATTTAATAAATTTGTTTATTTTTTAAGTTTGTTCACACTGAAATAACTTGATTTTCAAATTTTTCTTATGCTTTTGTACAGTTAGAACGCTGATTAATAATTTCTTTTTTATTTAAATTCTAATTCCAAGTATTGTTTTCGATCATTGAATACTGTAGGAATTCTATTTTACTCGATGAAACTTTTCGGTCAATAACACGTAATGAAAAAAACATGAAATATAGCAGCCTTTGAGTAGTTTCGGTCTTTCTGAAACAAAATTGGTTGACAACAGTCCATTACAAAAATATTTTAATTTTATTACATTTCTATTTTTTAGTGATAAATCCATCAAAATAATTAAAATTTCTCATATTAATGGTGATTTTTAATAATATCTTAAAGTTCGTTCTTATTTTAGTAATAATTAATAATAATAAGTAAGTAATAAGAAATTTTTGTTCGCATTAATTCGGAGTATCATTTTATTGGTACTTGATTTCCAGTAATTTATACGTAGGGTATTTTGTACAATTCATTTTGCTGATTACTTTTTTAATTTTTTTTTTTAATTATGTAATATCAAAGTTATTTAGTGAAGACTGAATTAAATGATAGATACAACACTGTGTTCATATAGCTATTATAGTCTTCATTAGCATATTATTTTTGTATCGCATTTTACAGCATTTACAGAAGATTATTATGATTTAAAGTATTTGAAAACAGTATTATTAATTAGTAAATTTTGATTTTTATATATTTTCATTTCCTGTAAAATTTTAGGATGCAAGAACTGTTGTTAGCATTACAGGGTCATGGTAATGAAAATCTTTGGGAAAGTTTAAAAGCTTGTGATGTACTTAACCCTGGAGAACGAGAAGTTGTGAATTTTGTTCTTAAAATAGGACAGAGATATGCAGAAATTCGCCATTTCATTCGAGAGCAAGATCGCCTGAATAGTGAAGTGATAAACAAAGGCAATTCAACGCCCATGCGTAATACTTACTTGGTTGAAATTGCCGTCGGTTTGTCGCACGCATTACTGAAACCGTATGAAGATCGGATATGCTTAGCTGATAAACGTTTCTCTGAGGAATCGTCGTGGAAAGTTATCAGACTTCACTCTTGGTTTCAAGAATATAATAGGATTTTTGAAGTTGTAGCAACACTGTGCAAATCCTCCTCTGAACTTTTTGGAGGGAAAGTATTCATTTTCTTGAAAGATGCATTGGAGACATGCCCGGATGGATTGACATCTTGTTTGGAAAACTTAGTTTTGCGTTGCCAAATGGTTCTTCATCGTCAAATAATTTCTTGGCTTGTTCACGATCTGCTTCCACCAAATGATGATTTTTTCATTCAACAACGTGGTGGTAAATCAAATTCAGTTAATAATTGTGAAATTATTGAATCTTTTTTGCCTTTCTACATTGACCTCACAACTGCGAACCAAATTCTTTGCATCGGTGTTAAAAATAAGCTCATGTTGGATTGTTTTCAAGAAAATGGTGAAGAGCGAAATTTAAAACTCAGCCAATTTAACGCTAAACGATATATTTATGCTGAAAAGTATGTTTATAATTTGCGGTGAATATTATAGATATATTTTCAGCAATTTGATTCACTATACTTTCTGCAAATTTATAATTCACTTTAGAGCGAATTAAATGGAATATTTTGAAATAAAAATATTTCATTTGATTACAGTAATAATTTATGATTTTCATGTTATATGAATTTAAGTTTTACATCTTATGTGAAAGTTGATTTAAATTCATTGAATTATCAACGCTTTTTAAACTTCTATCTTCAATTTATATTTATTTTGCATTTTGAAATTTTGCAATTTGAAAAAAAGGCAAATGATAATTTAATTTGTAAAAATTTTTATTACAGATTGAAGCAGATTTCAGTGCAGTGTATTTTTCCACAAATGGAAATGTCATTACTGATCGACAGCTGGCATAAAGATATAACGGAACAATTGTGGAATCAGGCTTTGCTAGGTCAGAGTTTTCTGAGCGTATTTCGAGAAATAAATAAATTTTATTTCCTTGGAAATGGTGCTTTATTTCAATATTTTATCGACTTAGCCGAAGAAGAGTTGCCCAAAACTGTCGGAGAGCTTGGAATTATGGATTCTCTGAATGCAGTTTTTCGTGCTGCACAGGGAAGCTTCGATTGCAGAGGCGACGTTGAACGTGTTAAGCTGAAACTTCGAGCTGGTGCTTCAGAAGATCAATCTTTATTCAGTGCTGTGGAACTGAGTTTGGATTTAGGGCGGAATAAAATATTTGCACATGTATTCTCTTCGTCATTTTTCAGCCGTTGCAACGATGTGTTTCGATTTTTGCTGAAAATACGTTACGCTCAATTTACTGTCAACAGATGTTGGTTTCTTTTCATCAAAAGTCGACAAAACACTCCTGCATTGTCGAAAAAGCAGAAATTGATGAGTTGCATGAATTTTATAATGAACAATTTGCAATGCTATTTTCAGGTGCACTCATTTTTGCAAAGGCACATTTAATCATATTCACTGTTTGAAATTTACTAATTTTAGATAGACGTCCTGGAGACTCTTCGAGGTGGATTTTTGTTAGCTGTGCAACAGAACTGTGATATGCATCGATTGCCGCTTTTGTTGGAACAATTTATGGACATGCTTGAGAAAGCGTTGATGATTCGCATGGCTGATCTGTGCGATTTGATAGATCGACTGTTGCTGATTTGCGAGTGTTTTTGTCGATGCACTAAAAATGAAGATGCCAATGAGAATGCTGATGATAACGATGATGATGCGGAACGCGTGCACAATACTTACGTCTCTTTGGAACGATGCATGATGACTCTTTATCAAATATTAGCTAATCCGAAGACCAGACAAGCTTATCCACTCTTTTCTCAACTGCTGCTCAAACTGGACATGAACAATTATTTTTCAAACTCCACTGCTATTAAATATGCCAAAGAGGAAATCATACAATCACCAATCAATGCTTACAGAACCTTGTTCCTTGTCAACGCATCTTGATTCAACTGCAAAATGAGAACATTCTGTTGTTATGTATTCAGCCTTACTGTTGTAGCTTCTATGCATCTTGTAGCATTTGGAATTCTCATTTTCAGTGCAAAATTTTCAATTTCTTCAACTCAAAACTTTGCTCATTTTTCCGATCTAAATTTAATTGGTTAGCACTGTGGTTGATTGATTAATTCATTTTTTACATTTTTCCTCTTCATATTTTTTGGTTTGAATAAATTATTACTGATTAATTTCAAAATTAAATTCATTACATTGCATCATATCTGCTTTCACTTTATTACAATATATCCTTTTTTTAAATACTCATAATTTTATTTATTAATTTATTAAACATTTTTTTAAGTTAAATTACTAAATTTATTAAAAATGTTATAATTTTGACAAATATTTTCGTAAATGACTAAATTCAACTTATTGTATTATTTGTAAGAATCTTCAATAAGATTTATAAAAATATGTTGTTACTTTTACATTATCAAAACCAGTGTTTATCCTATGCTTTGTATAGCACAACAATTGCATAAAAGCACTAAAAGTGACAATGACAAAATGAGCATTTGCTATTTTTACAGAGCTCACATTATTTTAATGAAAGTCTGAAAAACATGCGAAACATGTTATTTTCAAAGACAAGGCTTTAACAGAAAACCTACTTTGTTTGACTTGTCACAATTTTTAAAATTGTGCACTTTTATTTGCAGTTTTTATAATTTTAAAATTATAAATTTATTGTTTTTTAGAATTTGAAAAAATTTGCTTACATAGTAATTTAGATATACTTTATGGACTTTTGAACTTATCAAAACTGCAAAAGGAAATATTTACATTGATTTAACAATTATTAGATAATAACAATTTGGCTGATAAAACGCTGAAATGAAATTGCAAAAGTTCTGATAATTTCATAAAAATCTTTTTAAATACAGTGAAAATAGATTGTTTATGCGTTTAAAGTACAAAATAAAGAATCCAACAAAGTGAATATCAGTTCTCTTGATTTCCTATTAAACAACCAGATGGCACTTGATAAATCAATAAAATGCCTGACCAATGACAATCGAAAGCAACACGTGTTCATTGGAATTAGATGGCAATTCCAGGAATTGCTCGTCAAAGTGATATTTCATTCGTCAAACTTCATGATTGGCTTTCTGTTTGTATAAAAGCAGGCCACTTGCGAAACAACAGCAGAGAGGGCAAATTTGTGTTAGTCGATTATTCAATCGTTGTTGATTGAATTTAATCATTGTATGTGCCCTTGCTCAAGTTAAAGATATAACCATATGAGACAAGATTTTTTTATTCAAGATTTTTACTATTTTTATGAAGAGAATGCTTCATATGGAATTGCTGGGCAGAAGTATTAGAAGAGTGTAACAACCATCGCTATACGGCGGCGTTGCTCATTGCAGGTCCGGCTGAGGCAGCCGCAGAGTCGCGGCAATAAAACCTCCCATTCCTCCCAGTTGAAAGATGCTGCCGGTGAGGACCGCGGGTGGCTTCTGGCGACAGACCTGCACAACCAGACAAGTTGGTACTCAATTAACCGTTGTTCAGCAGGCCGTTCAGTCATCCCTTGTACGACGTGTCATTCGGTCATTGACCCAAGGGTCCGCTGGTCGCTGATGATCCGTTGGGGCAGCGGATCAAAGCCCCTCCCCCCGCAACATGCCGCTGATTTATAGAAGGGCCGCAGCTGAGGGAATGTCAGCAAGACAGTAGGGGGATCAAATTGACACACCCCGGTGCTACCCTACGGCGAAATCCTTCGATATATTGGACCATCGAGCAGTTAGAGTTCAGAGCGAGAGCGGTGACTGACGTGGAGGCGTACAATACGTCTGGAAGCGAACCTAAGGATGACGACTAGAAGATGAGACCGCGCGAGCAAGGAGGAGCCAGCACAGAGCGACGGACTGGAGCGGACCCGGAGAAATCGAATCCGCCTACCCCGCCCGGCGAGTGGTTACAAGAAGTTGTTAACAATGGAGATTTTGCAAAAGAAATTAGCAAATTGTAAGAACACTGGAATAAGAAGTGCAAGAAATCTTATGAGCATCAGTCGCATTATTCAATGGTCATGAAAAATTGGTAGCAGATAGTTGTATCCTGTGGCAGATCAACAACCCGATTGCTGCCGAATTTTGTAAGGAGGAATACATCATACAGAAGAACTAATTGCATCCTCCATTAATTTTGTCAAAGAATTGTGATGTCCATTGTGATACATACTCAGAAAATGATGAAGATAAATAATTGAGTGTGTCAACTTTAGTGAATAGTCACATATATCTTGATGAATGATTCTATATCCCTTGTTATTACGCGGTGATGGGGAAAATTATTTTAACGAGAGGAACAAAAATTCATGAGCGATGAAATAAAGCAGAACTACCTCTGCGGTTTACCCTATGGAAGAAATGATGATTCCATCCAATTCCAGTGGGTTCTTCAAAGTTAATACAAATCATTTAATCATTAGCATTGCATTTCTAATGAAATGGGAAACAAATTTACACCTCAACTCAATACCTGCAATGTGATACTTTTGCAACATACTCCTTTGCTATGTTTTACTGTCTACTGTTTATATATTTATTGTGATGCTGATATTGTTGAATTTTATTGAATGATGCGGTTTTTTTGAAATGGTAAATGTCCCAAATAAATATTTATTGTAGTAAAGCTTACTGGTTCATTTGCTGTTTTGATTTGTCTCTTATTCAGTTGTTATCACAGTCAACACTCATTAATGTCGTTAAGGATCATGTATAATAATGATAAGAATTGCTTTCAGAAGTAGTAAGATTATTAAAATTTACAAAATGCAAAACAAAAAATATATTAATATAAAGCTGTAAAACAAAATTTCAATAAACATGTGCCTAAATTTGTGTGCAATTAAGATTGGGTAGTTTCGTTTTCTGCCGGTCGAATATGCCTATTTTTCGCCTATTAATTTCATTGATTGTCACTCTAAAAGAGCTCTGATGCGTTCGATTCGTTAAAATTCGTCTTCTTTGAGTTGTTAAATATTCCTTTTATGTCAATGGCCAATTTTCAATTGGCTCAAATACACACACACACACACACACACGCACAGGGTCTATAATAAAGACAAATCAAATTTAGACTACAATCACACATTAAATTAAATTGATAAGCTCTTCGACCCGACATATATAGTATATTTCCGTACTGATCCAAAAATTAAGTTTCCAATTGAATAGTTTGCTATGAAAAGTTAGTTTTATTAAATAAGTAAATAAATAAAAAGTTTATCAGACTGTTATATCCTAAATTATCGAGAAGGAATATCATCAAAAATGAATAACAGTCGAAGCAGGTCAAAACAAATCGCAAGAATTCTCTGGAAGGACGTTATTTAAAAGCAAAAAGTAAATAATGTGTGATGAGAATTTGATAAAAGTTCTGATTTCTATTTTCCTCTTTTTCTCAATCCAGTTTGTTTTTTTCTTTCTATTATTTTTCATTTGTTTTATTAAAAAATTTATATTACGATAATCAGTTTCATGATCTTCAGGTTCTTCGCCCACGATCATAAAATTTCGATGGGAATTCGATTCCTACTGTAGATTGTTCGGATAATCGCGATCAAATTTACAGTCAATTCTAATGAACATCTATTGAAGAAATGCCCCGTCCGATCCAAGGCAGTATTCCACAAAACACAGGTGGTGGAACATGATTTTATTCAATAAACAAAGATCAGAGAAACAAAGAATGATTTACATATAAATGCGACACTGCACGATCAACGCGATGAGCATAATACCAAACACCACCTATGCACTCGTTCACTTTTCTCGGCTATTTGTAATCGGATGTTACTGGTCATCTATTACCTCACTTAACATCTAAGACGTTTTTGCCAGTGTAGTTTTTTTGCTCAGAAGGGCCATGATTTACAGCACGTAGCATTTCAATTTTAACATCTATTTTTCTTGAATATCAAGGTTTTTCGGCTTGCTTATCACAACTATAAAAATATACGTTTGAGAGATCAGATTACGAGTAGAATATTTTCAGTAAGTCATCTTCAAAATAGAATATGAAACATTAAATTATTATGCAATGGTTATTTTATTTTGAAATCAAGAATTTCATGTTTCAGCTTTAGTTTTGAAAGATACCATTGCATATATCTTAATATCTATTATTACAGATAAGTATTTTATGAGCAAAATGCTAGATTAAAATTCTCTTTTATTTTCATAAAATTATATTGCGCATTGCAAGAATAATTACCTGAAAATCTATTTACTGTACTATTTATTGCAACAGATACTTCAGATTTGATTTTTGATATTTTGTTTTTTAACGAATAAATTGTGATTGTATACGATTTATACGATTATGATGTATCGAATAACGAGATTGTGAGCATTGATGTAATGTAATCTATTTTTTCATTTTACAAATAAATTTACTTTGATATGACACTGCACGTTGATGAATTTTAAGCAGATGATTCCTATGAGATGACTGAGCCGTAAATTTTCATGAATCATTTAACTGTTCGCGTGTCTGATGTTTAATTTTGCAAAATTTTCAAATTTAGTCTGTTACTGTTTTTATAACTGATGCTAATACACATTTTATACGTTTATTTAAATAGATAACAATGAAACGATTAAATTTCCGAAGAAACAACGGCTACCGTGCATTTATGCAATAGCCGTCAAGGTTATATTTTAGCCGGTAAATGTAATCTTTTCTATTTGTTAACAGTGTTAAGTTGAGACTTGTAAAATTTAACTGAAGGTGGTTTTGAATTTTTAGCATTGATGTAGTAATTTGTTCTTTTTTGTTAGGAATTAAAAGTTTGCTCGTTTGATTTTTTTTCATCTTAATGTAAATAATTCAGCCTGAAATAAAAAATTGAAAATGAAAAAGAAAGTTCTGCTGATGGGGAAGAGTGGATCAGGAAAGACTAGCATGCGGTCGATAATTTTTGCCAACTTCATCGCCAGAGATACTCGATGTTTGGGACCCACTATGGATGTAGAGCATGCTCATGTACGTCTTCTTGGAAATTTGGTGTTGAACATTTGGGACTGCGGCGGACAAGAGGCGTTTATGGAAAACTATTTCACCTCGCAGAGGGATCAAATATTTCGCAACGTTGAAGTTCTCATCTACGTGTTCGACGTGAAAAGCAGGGAAGTGGAAAAGGATTACCAATATTATCAAACTTGTTTAGAGGCAATTTTGCAGCATTCGCCTAAAGCGGAAATATTTTGCCTCATCCACAAAATGGATCTTGTCCATGTTAAGCACCGTGAAGCTGTGTTGCTGGAAAGAGAGAAAGATTTAGCTCGACTTACTGAACCGATGAAATGTGTTTGCTTTAGTACTTCCATTTGGGACGAGACTTTGTACAAAGCATGGTCAGCTATAGTTTATCAGTTAATACCGAACGTGCATGCAATTGAATCCAGCTTAGAATATTTCTGTTCAGTTATCGAGGCGGATGAGGTTTTATTATTCGAAAGGGCCACCTTTCTGATCATTTCCCACTGCCATCGCAACGGCAATCGAGACGAGCATCGTTTCGAAAAGATCAGCAATATAATCAAGCAGTTTAAATTGAGCTGCAGCAAACTTGGCACTCATTTCGACAGTATGGAAGTGACGAATTCCAATTTTGCCGCCTTCATCGACACATTCACAAGCAACACGTATGTCATGGTTGTCGTGTCCAATACCAGTATTGCATCGATAACTCGTCTGAATATTCAAAATGCAAAAAAACACTTTGAAAAGCTGGAAGCGAGACAATAAATAATATTAACCTGTTTATTTGGAGGATCGTTTGTTTGCTTGCTAAATTATATTGGAAAAAAATCTGCAATTTCAGAGCAAAACATTGTATTTGTGCCATGAGATATGGCAAAAAATAGTCATGGATTTGTAATTTATCATGGAGTTAACCGTTCGAATATCCAACTTTCGTTGCCAGTATTTGCCGTTTTATCGTCATTTCGCCGTAGACGGATTCTTTCGTGTGCGTAGTTTTCATTAAATTTTAAAAATTCAACTTTATCCGGTATCAAATTATAACCAACAATGTAACCAGGACATGGTAGTGAATTTGCATTGAACAGCATCAAACGGCGAATCTCTTCCCGCTTTTCGTTCACGTGGGCGTAGCTAGCAATTGGTTCGCTTTGAAATTCCAAAGCAGTATTGGTTATTTTACCTTCAAGGTTGGTTCCATTGGCAAAAATCGCTTCCACTTGATTTCTGGGCATCTCTTCGGTGGTTCCTTCGACTACAACTTGCCTCCGACAGTTTGGCCAGTAGAAGCACAATGAGGCGAATTGATTATTGCGTAGGTGATTAGCTTTTGGGCTGTTTCCGTTGGAACAAAATTTGAAACCGTTCAAGTCGTATTTAACCAGGGCCATGGTCCTTGAATGTGGCTTGTTCATTTCGTCCACAGTCGACAAGGTGAATAATGGAAAACTCTTCGGCTCGTGCATCTTCGCCGTGTTGTACCACTGTTGAAAAATTTCCATTGGATTTTTGTTCAAAAAATCCGAATCCAACAAAAAGCTGTCGTTGTTGTCCATGGTTCAGTTGTTCAACGAAATAACATTGTCGTGCAGTGGAATTCCTGTCGCCGTTGTTCTACAGCAGTTATCTCGCAAGGCGGCGCAGTTGCTGTTGATTTTTAAGTTCAAATTTTGTAATTATTGCACTTGCATCGTTATTTATTCTCTTTTCAGTAATTTTTGCATTTTCACTTTCATTAATATTCATCTTTGAATATTTGTTTATTTGAATTTTAATCCTTATTCTCCTTATATTATAACATAATAAAACTTATTGCAATTAATTGCAAGTGGGTGAATAATTATTTACTTTACTGTCATTGACATTTACGATCATCAAGTACATTGCATGATAAATGAATTTCATAAATTTGTTGATCAACTGGCAAACCACTACAATGGCAATATTTGAAATATTTATAAGTATCATTCATTAAAAGGCTTAATTTTACAACAGAGTATAATTTATTATCTTTCTACTTTCTCCATTATCATAAATGAAATTTTGTAAAAATAATTACATTATTCTTTAAAAGTGAATTTTAACTGTGCATTTAACATGAATTGTAATTGTAAATAAGTTGTTTTTTAAATATTTTTCGTCAAACGGTGCATTTTTAGGAATGCAACAAAAGTGAAAAGCAAATTTTTTCAATTTTTTACCCCAAATTTTAAATCTAGGAACGCATTTCATCTTTTATCTTTATTACTGCAAGGCTATTTAGTGGTTTAATAAATGTTTTTTTGAGTTCCTCTTTTGCAAGCATTATTGTTATTTTTATTATTGATTGTAGAATTAAAAGCTAATAAAATTATGACATGACGTGATAAGTGTCGAATATGAACTGCATTAAATTAGCAGCTTGAAAACTATATTATGATGGATCAATAATTTCAAACAGAAAGCAGTTTTATCAGCAATAAATTAGTGTACACTGCTTGCTGCTTACTTTATAAAAAGCAAAAAGATAAAGAATGGATTTGAAAAATAATTTATTCATTCAGCTGTTTTAAAATTAACGTTGATGCTTTAATTCAGCAAAGGTAATAAATTGTGCAAGGTATGTGTTTGAGTTTGCATAAAAAGCATGCGATTTGTTTAAAAATGATTGGCCTCACTTTTTATTAACATTTTATATAATATTTTGTGACTTGTTTTATGGAATAAGCTACTTGAAAATGAAAAATTTTTTTATATTAAGAAATAGTGAAAGTGTTTTAAAAAATGTGAAGTTTCAAATAATCACATTCATGCTAATGCAAATTTTATAAGTTTTAAACTATTTTTTGGATTTTAAATTAAAGGAAATTTTATTGAAAGTCTAAGAATTATGGCAACACCTTCCAAAATTAATAATTACAAAGGATAAAAAATATATTTGCTTTTTTTCATTACTATGCATTATTGATGGTTAAAAGAAAAAGCAAAAGTATTCTATTGTTACTGAGTAATATTTGTATGCTGCATAGATATCTTCGATACGTGCATTTACTTAAAATATTTTCTGAAAAGCATTTATTACATAAAATATTGTGTAATGAATAAAAATAATAAATTGAATATAAAACGTATTTCTTTAATAAGAAATTATTATTATTTTAAATATAAGAAAAGCTATTGATTTAGGTATTCATTTCAAGTTATATTTAAATTTAAAATATTTATTTCTAAATTATTATTGAAAATTAAATTTTGATTCTTATGCACAGTGATTAGTTTTTCATGCGGCTGAAGACAAGGCATTTCTTATTCTTTTGTTGTGTTTTGAAAATTCAAATAATTCAAAATAAATAATTTGCAGATCCATTTATTTATCATTATATTCAGTTAATGCTTCAAATACAACAAATTTAGTCTTTCATACTTAAGTTGAATAAATTTCCAACTAATTTAATAAAACTGAAATTTCATCATAATTAAATATTGATGATGATTCTGGCAATAATAATAATAACGTGTTGACTTATTATTGCTGATTGCGTGGATGGCAAAATTGCCTGCAAAGTAGAGTAAGGTTTCAATTTGAAAGTCTGAATACAGCTATTAATTAGCTTGTTTTATTAGAATAGGCTTTAAATAAGGTTTTTGTCTGCAGATGATAAATTAATTGCTGTTTGTTTTTTTAATTTTCAAAATAATTGTACCCATTTTGGCTGTTTATTAATTAGCAAACAACATTTCAATTTTTTCGCACTCTGCATGCATTTTTTACTTTGTTTATCAAGTTATTAAAGCAAAAATTTTCAGCAACAAACATTTTAACAAATTAACTTATTGAACATCCAAGTATAAGAAAATTTTTATTTGAATAATTTATAAAAGCTGAACAACAACTGTTATAAAATGATCAGCTATACAGTTAATTTTTTAATTTAGCACAATTTTTTGATAAAAAATTAATAAAAGTATAGTACATTTTATAGTAAAAATTAACAATTACTTTACTTCATTCGATCGCTTTTAACGCATATTTAAATTCTGTATTTATGAGCTTCTCAAATGCCAGAGCTTTCCAGTGAATATAACATTGATTGCATATTTTTTTCAGAAATAAATGTGTATATAAAAATTTTACTTGTAATAATCAATGTATCTTTTTCTTTTGTTCTAAGAATATCAGTTTATCATCTCGTTGTTTATTTATTTTCTGTTTTTTAGAATGGCTTTTTTATCAATGAATCTGATTTAATGCAGACAAGCTTTTACAGAAATATTACCCTAGGTTCATTATTATGTTTGGCAATATTGGGTATTGTTATCAATTTAGTCCTGTTGGTAATGATTTTGTCGAAAAAAGCACTTGAAAAATTTGATAAGTTATACACAAGTAAGTATTTTATTTATTTACTTGAATTTTTGAAGAAAACAATTTGTAATATTCAAAAAACACAAATATATATATATATATATATATATATATATATATATATATATATATGTGTGTGTGTGTGTGTGTGTGTGTGTGTGTGTGTGTGTGTGTGTGACATATTGCTTGAAGAAACGTATTTTTCATTTAAAGATGAAAAATATTGTATTAGAAACGAAGAAGAATAATGTCAGATAAAGTGTGCAAAAAAGAGGTTAATTATAATTGATGGATTTTGTAGTTTTTGCCAGCGGTGCTCTACTCATGGGATTTTGTTACGCCTTTTCGATACTCAAAAAAATACTCAGCGGTTGTTTGGATACGCCGGCAACAACAACGCCCAAACTCTGCCTTGCACAATATGCAAATTTGATTGTATATCCATTTGGTGATCAAATGGTGATGCTTTCGGTGTTCGTTTCGGCAGTGGACTGTTTCACCGTTGTGGTCATCAATAATTCAAGATTGAAGATGAACAACAAAACTGTGAACTGGTGCTTTTTGCTTATTCCGTGCGTATCCTTGGTTCCAACGGTTGCGAACACAATTTCCATCATTTACCAAGAACAAGAGCAAATTTCGTCTTGCTGTTTTGTACGTGAAGTGATTCCGATAAAATTTTTGTACATCTACGATGTAATGAGCATCTTCGTCGGCTTAATCGACATTGTTCTGCTTGTTTTGGCTGCCATTTGGGTGAAACGCAAAAGCAGCATTTCAAGCGTCAGCGTCAGACAAGTGCATAACAAGCGTGCCGCGGCTGTGCTCCATCGCACGCTGGTATTTGTATTCTTCGGCTTCCTTTTGCAAGCACTGCCCGGCATAATTGGCATAATCAATACCATCTACCCTGAGTCGACGAACATTTTAAGCAGCTGCTGGACTTTGATCATGCTTGGCTACACGCTTCGAGCTTTGCATTTTCTCATGTACAACAGGTTGGCGTTGAAAAATTTCCAAAAACTCTCCTTCTGCTCACGCAAAACCAAATCAAGCAACCTTTTAAACGATGATACAAAAGCTGATGATCAAGTTCCTAGCAACCAAAATTAATGATAATTTTCTTTTTGACTTATTTCACTTATTTCATAATTCAGAATTAATATTTGTTTTTTATTATTGCTCAAAAAATATTATTTATTAAATTTCAGAAACTTTTGTTTCATTTAAAAATAAACAAACCTATACGCATTTAGAAATATTGGCATCAACTTTAAAGTAAACATTACAAGTTTAACATTCTTATAAATCTTGATTCAATCCAATACGCTCAGACTAGTACTGCCATTGACACAAGCATAAAATTTCAAATTTACATAACGAGCATTGTTGCATGATTGTGATTGCAAGATGAAATACAATACATTTAAAAGTGAATATTAATTCAAGTTGAATAAATAATTTTTTTAATCATCCTCAGTAAAAGTTTGAAAGTTCAGCATTCGTTGTTTGCAAATCACACAAGCAACCAACGTCTAGACATCTCCATCGTCGACGACCAGTTTGCATGTTTATTTGGCTGCGAAGAGGTTGTTGAATTGTGAAATAAAATTTTCAACATATACGTTTTCTCTGAAATTTGAAATGCAAATTGCAATCAAAACTGATCAAGCAAATTTAAAGTGGAAATTTTATTTCATCATCAACGCCATTAGCATTGGAGCTTCACTGTTGCTTGCCATGGACAGTTTCGACGCTTTGCACAGGGCTAGCGTTGAACTGGAAAATTTGAAATCCGCAATTAATCTGGCAACTTGTACGGTAAAATTTCCGTTTAAATTTCAAACTGAAAATTTTTTGGTCGAGATGAAATTAAAATGGCAGAGGAAAAGTCCAAGACAAAAACGACAATTGCAAAATGGTACAACTTTTTTCAACAAAACTGACTTTTCAACTGATGAACCTGACGAATGGATTCATATATCACCTTTTCACAAAATTTCAGTAATCTATTTCACTTTTGAATATTGTTATTGTGAATTTAAAGAAAAATCTAAATAACTTTTCTTCTTATCTTAGAAAACTGCAGTATTTCGATATTGCATCATTATTAAACAACATTGCATTGTAAATCACAAAAAATTACGTGGTGCACCAGGTAGATTTTTTTCTATCATATTTCGATGAATAAATAAAATAAAATTAGCATTTCAATGAACAATAAATTATATTTATCCTTTTTACAGGGCAAAGAGGTCCTGAAGGTCCGCCAGGAATTCGAGGAGTAAAGGGTAAAAAAGGACCTACTGGATTTCGAGGTCCATTGGGCTCCATTGGACCAAAGGGTATTGATGGACTGCCTGGGAAAAATGGTTTACTGTTTTTTTTTTAAATAAAAGATATAAAATATTCATAATGATGAAATGCATATATTCAGGAACTTGCAACTGTACCCTGGAGGATATGTTGAAATTGTATCCACAGACGACAGAAGCAGTACATTTAACAAACGAAACGAGCACTGAAAACGCTACTTTAGAAACTGTTTTAATGACAACTACAGGTATTTTATTAAAAACAAGAAAAAAATGCTAATTTTTAAATTTTTTTCATGTAATTCAGAATGTGCTGAAAAAGATTTGAACGACAGAACAAGTGATGAATTTTCAGCAGAACTTGTAAATGCTAGAAGTATGATTATTTGTCTTTAGATGCGTATTAAAAGAAATATGAATAATTGTTCAAATTTTCAATACTAGAATGCATTTTGGATCGGGTAGGCACTCCAGTATTTCACAGTGAAAGTCAATATGGCAATGTTGGTGCGTGGATGCCAGATGCTGCACCTGAAAATGGCAGAATGTCACATAAACGATGGGTATTTGATGGTCTTGTGTCGCCGGTGCTTTATGAATATAAAACTGAGCTTGACTTGTTTTACAAAAGTCAATCGGTGAAATATTATGTCGATTACTTAGCTACTGGAACAGGCGGTGTTGTTTACAACGGCAGCTTCTTTTATCATCGTTACAATTCACCTTATGTTGTCCGTTATAATTTGGACAGTGGAAATCTTCATCAGCGCAAAGTGCCTCATTTAGCTTATCGGGTAATATGAGAAACTGTTTTAGTCAACAAATTTTAATTTATTATACATTTTAGGATTGTATATTAAAAGAATTCAGTCCTGATGGGAACCAAATTTGGGATTGCAATGCTTCGACAATCAGGGATCCTTATTTGTACAACATGTCACACAATTTTGCTGACTTTGCTACTGATGAAAATGGACTTTGGTTGATTTACGGCAACACATATGAAAACAACACCTTAAGCGTTGCAAATATTGATGCAAATTATCTCACTTTAATAAGATCTTTATTAGTTCCGCTCAACAATGAAACATCCATTAGCAATATGTTCATCATGTGTGGTGTTTTGTATGGTTTGCATAGTTCAACAGATTATGATTCAAATATAGACTTTGTTTATGATCTTTATGAAGAAAAATTTTACAACATTTCTATAAAGTGGAGAAATCCATTTTACAAAACTACAATGCTGAACTACAATCCACTGGATAGAAGATTATACTTTTTCGATAATGGAAATTTACTTTCCGCACCAGTTCGTGTAAAAGAAGAAAAGCAATCATCTTTGAACACCAATCAAATAATGTAATTTGAAATTTTTTTGTTTTGCTGCTAATAAATTAAAAAATATCAAATTACAGATTAATTTTTCTTTTTTTTTTCAATTTTGTAAATGCATCATTTTTGCTATTGAACAATTAAAAATTCAATGGCAAAAAAAATTATTTTTATAACTCTGTTGCTTTTATTTTGCCTTTTTTTATTAATTGAAATTGAACTATAGAAGAAATATTTTGAGCTCAAAATGTAAAGTAAAAGATCAATACTGGCTTGTTGTTTGTTATCATTGTTGCTGTAATATTAAAAAACACTTTATGTGCCGACAGCAATATCTGCGTTTATACATCATCGTATGTGTATATGATTGTTTGCTTGTCGTTGTCTGTATTTTATAAACGAACATTTCATTTTTAAACCATGAGAGTAATTTTTTTGAATAAATGCAGATTGTGGCAGAAAAATAGAATGTCATAGAATTGTTATGGTGATACAATAAATTACCTTCGACTAATAAAATAAACTGAAAAATTGAATTGTTTGAGTAATTTGAATTCCGCATTGAAAAAATGTGATTAACATCATCAAGCTAACAATGCAATATGCTGAGTTATTTTATGATGGGGATTGAATTTTTATCACTTTTTGTGCTCATTATAAACTGTTCAACGTGTGCTCAGTTGACAATTTATTATTATAATCATATCTAATAAAAATTGTTCACTAGGTATGCATTATTTGTAAATATTCAACAATTTTCTTAACAAACATCTTTTAATTAGTTTATAATTATATTTATTATAGCGTCTGTTTTTCTTTTATTTAGTTTCGAAACTTTCAGTTTATAGTTTTTTATGTTTTGCATTATACGTCGGACAAAATAACAAATTCTTTTTAATAATACTTGAAAATTACAGTATACTATTTGGCTGGTCATAATGCATGTTTTGATAACAACATTGATGAAGGGAGTAATGTATGCTTTGTTTAACTTTGGTGAGTTATTGAAAAGTGCTTTATGATATTTAAAATGCGTGCTTATTTTTACATTTTTTGTTTTAATTATTTATATATGTTTTTGTTCTGGATATATTTCATGATAACCGCTCATAAGTAGTGTAAACACGGTGATGTTATGGGTTTAATTTACTTTGTAAATGTTCTTTCATTTATAATCCAACAAAGCTTTTTACATTATCAAGGAGATGTTTTAATAGGTTCTTTGTTGGATATTGTTTTAAAATACTTTCTAACTTATGTCTGGTGTGTGAGTAAATGTTAATAAGCACTGTTGTTTTTGATATTCTATTCTAGTTATTTCTCATTTATTCATATTTTGATGTTCTTGTTATTTAAAGAGAAATATCTTTGGCAGATTCATTCGCATGCCATATGCAAATTGATGAAAATCAGTTGATTTTTTTGAAAAAAGGGAAATCGACGTATCATTTTATATATTTTAATTTTTTAAATGTTTTTTGCTGCGTTTGACAAATTTATTTAATAGAATGTATACGTGTAATTTTGAAAAGAATGTTTTTTGCATCCAACGGTTTATATTTAAGTATTTTTTATTTTTGCACGTTTCATTTGCAGTTGATCAGTTTAATTAATCTGATTAACAACTGTTGTGTTATTCTTTTTGTATATTGGTAAGAGAAATTGATTATTATATTGATGAAGAACTTTTTGAGGAAAAAGAAGCATGTATTTATTGTTTCTCTTTTCATTAAGTGAAGATGCTTAACATCGCAAGGGTAATTTATTATGATGATTGATTCATCCATCATCACTTGTGGAGTTGTAATTATTAGTTTAGTTGCTTCTCAGGGCCGCCACATTTAACGGACACTTTGAATTCATCAACATGCTTGCAATGAATTTCATTTTTCCTCCACCTGTAGTTGTTTGAAAACTGCGTTTGAGAAAAAATTTTGAACAATTTTAAACATGCAAAATACAATGTTTGTTGCATCTGTTCACTGTTGTTTGTCAATTGTTTCTTTTTTTGAGAAGAGGAAAATTTCATTAATTTACGTGTTTCTTCATTTCTGAAATTTTGAACACATTGTAATTTTTTTGGAATTTTTAGTTTAATATTTGAATTACTTTTTTTCATCTTATTGTTTAATTTCAAAGAATTTCATTTTCTTTATTCATTTCACAACAAATAAAATATTCATAATTAAAATGCATAATACACAAGTGAAAATTTGCATGCAGTTTGTTTTGTGAAATGATTTTCTGATGTTGATGTGATTGAAAGAATTTGATTTGGTATAACAACATTTCAGCGTTGAGTGTTGAGCAAATTTGCAAATTCACTGCCATACTCGCCAAGTAGAGCTTGTTGAAGCCCGCTGAAGTTGAACAAGAGGAGTTGGTTGTGGGATATGTCGGAACAGTCGACGTCAGAGTTGTTGACATCCTCAAAGAATCAGACCGAATGCGTGGATGCGTTGGTGAAGGAAGCGGAACGGCTTCGCAGTCGGTTGAACAGCGAAAGGCGCAAATGGAACGACGTGCCGATCACTTGCTTGGCTGAAAAAGTGGAACCAGTACCCAGCTTCAACATCAAGCAGCGGCGCTTGCTCAAGGGTCACCAAGGCAAGGTGCTTTGCATGGATTGGAGCAACGACAAGCGTCACGTGGTGTCGTCGAGCCACGACGGTAAGGTGATCGTCTGGGATGCGTTCACAACGAACAAAGAGCACGCGATCACCATGCCCACCACGTGGGTGATGGCCTGCGCCTACTCGCCATCGTCCTCTCTGATTGCCTGCGGTGGCTTGGACAACAAGTGCACGATATATCCGTTGAGCTTGCACGAGGACATCTCGACCAAAAAGCGGGCTGTGGCCACGCACACCAGCTACATGTCCTGTTGCACGTTTCTGCGGTCGGATAATTTGATCTTGACCAGCAGTGGCGATTCGACCTGCGCCATCTGGGATGTCGAAAGCAGTCAAATGATCCAGAGCTTCCACGGTCACATGAGCGACGTGTTCTCGATCGACATCCCGAAAGCCGACACCAGCAACATATTCATATCCGGTGGTGCCGACAGGCAGGCCTTGGTCTGGGACATTCGCAGCGGCCAGTGTGTGCAATGCTTCGAAGGCCACGAGGCGGACATCAACGCGGTCCGTTTCCATCCCTGCGGTGACGCGTTCGCCACCGGCTCAGACGATTCAAGCTGCCGTCTGTTCGACCTGAGGGCAGACCGTCAAGTCTGCGAATACAGCAAGAAGAGCATCATCTTCCCGGTGAATGACGTCGACTTCTCGGCCAGTGGTCGTCTGCTGATCGCCGGCGTCGGCGACTACACCGTTGCCATTTGGGATGTGCTGAAGTGTTACAGAATTACCATGCTTTACGGGCACGAGAATCGTGTCTCGAAATTGTCCACCTCACCCGACGGCACCGCCTTCTGTACCGCCTCTTGGGATTCCACATTGCGAATTTGGGCTTGAATATCCCAGACAGACAGACAGACAAACCAGCAACAACTAACTACTACTACTACTACTACTACAGAAGCAGAAGCAACAAATAGTTCCGTTTCAGTTTCTTATATCTCATTAATCATTTATTATTACTTATTTTTTGTCATATGTTTGTCGTCTTGTTACAATTTTTTATTATTATGAAAAATTGACAACAAACAAACGTTACTCTCTGCTGCTCTCTGCTCTGCGGCGCTTCAGCTCTTCTAGTCATTTTGTTTTGTTCTATTTTATACATTTTAAATATTATTTGTAACAAGTAAAAAATGTTTTTTGTTTGTTTGTTAAATGGACATATTATACGATAAATAAGTGATGATATATAGGGATAGTGGAATTGAATGAGGAAGAAAACTTTCGATAATAAATTTTCTGTTCATCTTGTAGTGGTGCTGTTGAAAGGGAATATGAACATAAATTGAATAATAATGATAATAATATAGCCATAGCTGGTTATTGATTTCAAGTTCTCAACTCTCAACTGCTGCCGAGTGTTGGAAGATGAGTTGGTTGAAAATCATTGATTTACAGTAAGCCGATTGTCGATCAATCCTCTTTCAACGTTGAGCATATTTTTGCCAAGATTACTTACCGAGAACTAACTGCTGGAAAAGTTATCTTTTTTCATTTGCAATTTTTAATTTTTAATAATAATTATTAATAACAACTTTGAAAAGTTTGCCTGCAAGGTTGGCTGACAATTTGTTTGTTCTTCTGAATTTTCAATTGATCACAAATTTGCATCAAATCAAAGAAAGATTGCAATCAATTATTGGTTACGGATAAAATTGCAAAACCGAACAAAAAGAAAGGCAAAACGAAAAAATTGCACACAATACAAATTGTGCAGAAAAGATGTAAACATGATCCAAACATTGGGAAATTGAATACCACTGCAATTATAAGCAAATGGGTGCACTGCTTGGACGTCACAAAAGAATGCCAATTTAATTTTGAAGTACAAATTTCTATTTTCATCTCATTTCTTTAATTCACTACAAAACTTTGCACCTTTAAAAAGCATTTTTTTTCTTTTATATTAAATATTATTCTGTAAATCAATTTTTGAAAATGAATCTCAGTCAACTGCATCTAGTTATCGTTTTTTGTTGAATTATTGGCTTTTTGTGCATAAACAACTAAAACCTTTTTATAATTTTCCTGTATTTTTTTTATTTATTAACCATAAATTTGCATTTTGTTTATACAAATTTGTATTCAGTTAGTAAATCAATCATTAAACGAGTGTAAATTTTTGCTTTGATAAAATACTTTTGAAATGCGTATCACTTGTTTGACAATTTCTAAATTGAAATAATTTACATTGAATATTGTGCAAACGTGTAAAACTTTCAAATGCACAATTTTTCAGATTTTATTTCATCCATTTATTAACAAATATATATTATTTTTTAAAAATAAATCTCGTTGATTTTGTATTTCAAAATTACTTTGTGCAAAAAATTATCCATGATAATTTCAAATGAAGTCTGTTTGACTAGGATGAAATTATTTACTAACTCTTACAATTAAAATATTATCAAAACTTAAATTTACAATAGTAGTACGATCAATTTTTACACTATAAATGCTTTTCTCATAATTGATTCTTGCTCAACTGCCAAATTTTATCGTACAGTTTTATATTCAAAGCTGAAAAAT
This sequence comes from Trichinella pseudospiralis, assembly GCA_001447645.1. NCBI lineage: Eukaryota > Metazoa > Nematoda > Enoplea > Trichinellida > Trichinellidae > Trichinella > Trichinella pseudospiralis. The sequence goes on along the minus strand of JYDV01000010.1, from coordinate 291,141 downwards.
TGTTTCAGTACTTTTTTTTATTCAAAAACTGCAACATCATTAAACAATTGCAATATATTAATGTTTTTATCTCACGTTTATTTACAAATCAAATGTCTCATATTTATTTCATGAAATGGCAAAGATTTTAAAACATTGACTGTTTTTTTTTAATTTTCTTAAAACGTTGGTAGCTGTTTTTCTTGTTCCCAAATACTTTTTTTTGAAGTTATTCATAACTTTGTGGTCAACTTTTCACTTATAAGCACCCTGGGGAACCAGAGATAAAATTACTTGTTATCAAATGTATATTTGTGTGTGTGTGTGTGTGTGTGTGTGTGTGTGTGTGTTATAGAATGTGCAATGTGAATTGTTCAACTTTTAATCATTGCATTTATTAGTTCAAGAAAATAAATATTTCAAAAATTTATATTTCAAGAAAAGGTTCCGTCAAACTAAATAGAAATGATTACGACAAAAAATTATTGTATAAAAACAAATAATGTCATGTTTTAAAAATAACTGAATAAAAATTATGATTTTCTGTTTTTGCAAAAATAAAAATGAATACCAAAAACATTTCCAAAATAAGCGTTACAGTAAGCAAGAAATCACCATTTATATGTAAAATAAACTGTAATTTCATAATATAGAATATTATTTAGGTATATTTCAACCTAATTCCAAAACTTCAAGCCCCTTTTGCAATAAATTAACTTATTCTTGCTCTTCTTATTTCGTGTAACTTAAATTGCTCAATTCATACTGTACATAAATGTTAATATTTTTTATAATTTTTCAGCTTTTATATTTACAAGAAATGATAAATAATGGAAAAAAATTAATTAATATACATAAAACTTTCTTTGATAATTTTTTCAAATAAATTTTTATTTATAATTTTTATCAAACCTCAAAAAAATACACATCGATTGATGCAACGGAAAATGGAATAATATGATTCATTTCTGAACTGTTTAATTTAAAAATAGGAAAACATATCACTAGTGAACAAATGTACAATATATTTTCAATGGTTAATATTGAAATATCGTTTTTGAGAAAGTGAGAAAATTTATGCACTATGCTGAATAGTCTGCCAAAACTTTCATTTCAATGAACAAATACTGAATCAGTGTGTGCGAGTTAATGAATATCCATTTAAGATTTTACTTTTTCAGTCATGTCATAATTTAAAACATGTAATCAAACAGCTTAATTATTTTACAAAATAAGTCTTGCACTATATAGTTGTAAAATCACATTATTAGTCAAGAGAAATGCAGAATTGTATAGCAAAATTTAAAAGTTGAAACGTACTGCCATAAATACTTTAATTTGAGAATTTTTACTGCTTGCCCCTAATGCTTCATCAGTAAATGCTTGCCACATTATTCAAAGATGTTTGCTAATTTTTTTACTTACTGAAATATATTTCACATTTCACTTCCAGAAAAGGATAACATTAAAAAAATAGTTCATGTTACAATGTAAATGCTACATTTCATGGTCAACTTTTCCTGTTATTATATGTCTCATATGTTACTTTTATTTAACAACAGAATGATAGAAAAAATTTGTTTCAGTATAAAAAATAAATCAGTTTGTAATATTGCCTTATTAATTATATTTCACAGAGATTAAATATTTTCATAAACAGCTGTAAAAGCTTCTCAATAGCTTACAACTTGATTCACTTCGTGCTTACTGTAATATCATGTCAACCTAAATCGTGGACCGTGTGCTCTGCTGCGACTGCCATGAAAAAATTTACAAAATAGCAATTCTCTATAAATGTACATCATGTGTTTTTAATAAAGAATTATACATTTTCAATGGAAATCTTGAAAAAATCACTTGAAAAAATTATTCACAGTGAAAACTGTTTTCCTTGTATTTCAATTCGTCGAGATTTATTTCCATGTTTTCCATCTTGAAAGCAACCGCTATTGATGTAACATATGCTTAAACATGTATGAAATATGCACGAATGCATCTGTAGCCGAACTATTCAAAGAATTCATCTTTCCAATCATAATGCGATGTCATACTCGTCTTACCAACTTTGACAATGGTGAGTGCAACCGCATTTCATACAATTTCATCTTTATTCTTTTATAATTATTGTCTAAACTGATTTTTTTATAATAGTAATAATTATACAATTTTTCAGTGTAAGCAAGAAAATATTTAATATTCCAGTGAAAGTGCACTTGCGCGTATATTAAATTATGCCAGATGAAGTTTTTGGTGCTTGCATGCTTTAAACTTTTTCATAATAAAATATTAAGATTATAATTAAGTGAGAGTTTCCGAAGATGAATTATTCTAGATATTAAAGTGATTAGAACATTTTTAAATAAATAAATATTTTAAGTCAACCACGATATATCACATTGCTTTATCAACTAGTAAAGTGAAATTGTTCCTACATACAAAAAGTAATCACTTAAGAGTTGTTCATATTTATGTATGTGTATGTATATATTACTTATTTAATTTTTAATGATTTAACTTTAATTACATGATATACTCTTAAATTGAAAACATTTTTTACAAGACAAATTCGCAGAGGGATGTCAAAGTAGGTTTTCCTATAAGAAAACCTTTTTTACTTCCGCTTCAATCTTCCTTTTGCATTTTTGTCTCATTCCTCGCTTCTGAAAATGTATCTTAACGTATCTTTACAAAACCTGCGATTTTTATTTCAGAAAGTTCTTTTTTTTAACTTCGATGAGTTTCCAAACAAATTTACAGTACACTACTGTCACACGAGCTTAGTTGTACGAATACATCATGTGATTAACTTTTATTAGTTCTACAGTGAATGGAATAATTAAATGGAAATCCAAGTAGTTAATTAATCATCTAATTATAGTGAAAATTAAGCTTTTTAAGTTAACACAATATATTTTGAAATCGATTTTAGAAAAAGTGTCCTCATTCTGTTTTTTCTAATGTATTTCTACTGTAAATATAAATTTCTTTTACTTGGGAATGGTTAGTTTGCATTAAATTATGAAAAATTCGACCAATGATGGTGTAAACTAACTTTTTCCTGTTTAATTAATTTCATTTTTGTTTCTTCATCTAAACAAATTTGTTTGAAAATGATCGTCAATGATTAAATCGCCACATTTAGCTGGCGTCGACGAAATCAATACTAGAAAATGAAAGTTAAAATCAATGCTACATGCTGATGAATACCGCAAACAATTTTTAATATATGAAAAAATTTTTTTCGTAATTGAGAGTTGGGTAGAACGGTAGTTCCGTATGTTTGAATATTCTCATCATAGAATGATTTTTGCGGAAAAATGCAAAGCGTTTTTCAAAGGCTGCATTTAATATTTTCAACTTTTACAAATCAGCGATACTTTTACAGAATCAAAGTTAGACGGTCTTTGAAATGATTTTCAGAAAATATTTTCGCTCCTGATGTATCAAATGATGGTTAAAGAGCTGCAATTTGAATACTAGAGAAAATACTTTATTAATTAGAAAGCGGAAATTGAAAAAGATATGTCTTCATGTCTTTAAAATATTGAAATAATGATGCATTTGATTAAAGGAATATCGATCGCTTAACTTTGCAATATAACAATCTGTTAAATAGTCAAACCTTTGCTATCTTCATCAAAATGCATAATGAATTGAATCATCTGACATCAATTAAAAAAAGAAACCAAAATTAATCTAATTAAGTACGTTTTGAAAAAATTTACAAAAAAAAGACTTTTTTCACTTTATATATTGATGAGATTTCAAGAAATGGAAATACGCGAAGACTGAAAAGAGACAGAAGCGATTATTTTCAATATTTAATAACTAAATATTTTTTTCAGTTTTATTGTAAAACGAATATACTTCGCTTTACGCACATGTATAATCAAGCTTTGTTATAATGAATAGCTGATCAACTCCGCACATACCAACGATATCTTTTAAACCGTGTACAGGATTTTTGTTCATGTATTCAAACCGTGCATAAATCGCAAATCACGGTCGTCTTTCTTTGATAACAATGAAAACTTAACCAGGTTTGACATTTACTGTTGGCTTTTCCGTTTTTCTCGTGTTTTATAAATAATTTTTGAAACTACCGTTTTGCAACTTGACTTGCCATTTTCATTTGTAAATTCACGCAACCAGTCTTTAAATAACGCAATGTTGCATTGTGATTTACAGTATGCTGAAATTAAAGTGTCTTCGATTATTTTATGACTTTTGTAGTAAACAAATTCTTATCGCCGTTGATTCATCGAATGGATTTATATTTTATGATTTGAAAATAATAAATTTTTTTATTTTGAGTGAATTTATTTACATTTACTTTTTCGTGCTATAGTATTGTGTGTAATCGATAGTTTACGTTTTTAATGTGATTTTATACTTTCGTTTATTTTTCTTAAATTATGTTTATTTGTTAAAATTAAAATAGATAATATTATTTTGTAAAATATTTTTCATGTGTTTTATTTTTATTGCAATTATTTAAAGATAAATGATTATACATTCATTTTTATTATCAGTTGTATTATCAGGGTGTTATAGTGAAAGAAAAGTAGTGTAGGAGAAAATTTTGATTGATTTCAAGCTTATTTTACATTTTGCATTTGGTATTTTAATGGATGATTTTTACAAATGTTGTACTTTTGTAGTTTTACAGTTTTTGAAACTTTTAAATGTTGTAAGTGAAATAAATAATTTTAATTATGAATAATAATTTTTTGAATCGAATAACTATGAACGTGAACAACGATAACGATGCACTTTATATTTGTAATAAGTAGAATGGATTTATCTCGGACCCTGCGGGTTTGTTGAAGTTGGATTTTTTTTCTATAAAATATGTATAATTTTTTTTAAGTTAAACTTTAAAAAAATGCATCAAGTGTCAAATAGGTGGGCAAAAATCAACTTCTGCATTTCAGTTATTGGTCACCGAAATGAGTACAAATGAACCTGTTGTTCGTAATGGTATACTGTATAAAACGTCAGTTTTTGTCAATACTGACCCTGTGTTTCTGTTTGGCTGATTTTGCTCGCGCGTTGCGATGCTCGCGGTCTGTTCGTAAGCAAACGCAGGCGTTCATTTAACAAAGGAAACTGCCTAATGGAATCTTGCGTTTCCTTGAATTTTCAAGACTAACTTTTAGCTGTTATGGAGAAATGCACGTATGATGTTTGACGTTTATACCGCTCCGAATGTATTATGTCTTCATACGGTAAGCTTTCATTGGTCGACTTTCTCGACCTTGGGAGAATTGTTTTTTGTTTATTTTTTTTGAATTTTTTTTAAAGCACATTATTGTCAGGAGTGAATATATGTGCGTATATATAAATAAATAAATAAATAAATAATAAATAAATAAATATATATATATATATATGAGTAAATATTTAAATATATTTTTTCATATTAAAAAAATTTTTTTTTTAATAGATGAATATGAATGACAGTGAAGTGAAACACGACGGTATTGAAAGTGGGTACACACGGCCGCCGCCACCGCCGCCGCCCCAGTCACAGCCGTTTCCACCGTTGTTGCCGCCATTGCCACCGCCGGTGGGAAATCAGCTACTGGACTCGTTCGATTTGGAAGGGCGTCACCACTTGAGTGAAATTGTTCGCGATTTGAAAGAGCCGTACGAGCCTTTGGCGACGAACCTAATTTCCGGTGACCCTTCGCTGACTGGTGTCCGTTTGACTCCCAGTCAACCACTGTCGGACATGAGCATGGGTGTTTGCTCGTCGTCCACCACTCAAAACGGTTCCGTATTACGGGATGCACGGCATATCAGTGCTCTTTCATCCAAGTATTGCCAAGTGGATGGATGTGGGAATTTGAACGGTAGCTTAGCAAGTATCGTTGACCATTCAGTGTTGAATTTTGAAGCAGACGGACATCCGATTGACAATAGCGACAACAATCACAACGAAACTGCTGCTACTCTGGACGACGATGCTGCTTTGATGCCAGTTCTGTCGTCGACAGACGTGAAAACTTTGCTCAAGGAAATGATTTGTCGCCCTTATGGTGAGTAGCTTTACTTTATTTTTGAATATCATCATCTTTGTAGCTAGGAGTTTCTGTTTAAAAAAATAACAAAAGAATATCGTATTGTTTGTTAATTTCAAGAAGACGATGGATCATTGATGAACGCTCAGGCATCGCCTGCACCGTTGGACCACTATGGTTTCAACAATTTCGGCAGTCAGCGCAATGGTCCTTGCAGTATTTTGGCTAGTCTTTTGCAAACTTCGGTGGATGATGGTGATGTAATTGGACATCATCAGCAACAGTCACTGCTACCTCACGCCAGACATGCACAACAGTCGTTTGTGGAGAAAATGGCCTATTCAGATCTGGAAGTACCGTTACCGCTGCCGTTGGGATCGGATCTAGCGTCGGACGGTACAACAGTGGCGGATTCTAATATGGTCGTCATCTCCGGAATGAAATTCTCAGCCCACTCGATCAGCTCATCCCCCGAAGTATACGTGCGCGTTTCCGACGTCTTCCGGTCGTTCTTTGCCAGTCGCCATTGGGATGAATTTAAAGTATAAACTTTTTGTAGTGGATTGATGATAATTTTTGTCAGAAAAATAAAAAATTTTTTTAAATTGTTCTCAGGTTATACTGGATGACAACAACGTGAAAACCGCCACGTCGATGGTGATCAACCAGTTCGGCATGCCGGAAGAGTTTGAACTGCTTTCAGTGGATCAAGTCAACGAGCTGTTGATCAAAAATTACGCTCGCAAAGATGGCTTTGTCCGTTGCATAAGACTGTCCACTGCCGAAGGTGTTCCGCCTCGACAAGAGAAAGTGATTCGAGCATCCGAAAATCAGGTAAGATTTGTTGTTGTTGTTGTTGTTCGTTCGCCCGTTTGTTTATTTACTTCATTATGCAAATTGTATTCAAGTCCGGCGAATTGAGCAGTGGTATAAGGACTCGTCGGTCGGATCGTTCGGACATTGTGTACGTGGAAATTGACAACGTCCGTTTGCCGAGCATTTTAGTATCCGGCGTGCAGTCGGTTCGCTTGGCAGACGTACTACGTTTGGTGTTGCTGAAGAACCAGCCGACCATTCATCTCAGGCATTTGTCCGATTTGAAGCAACTGTGCGCCGATTTGCGCATCCCAGTACGCAAATGTTCCAACAATGAAAAAGCCCGTCTGGTAGTCTGCGCCAAATCCTACCACTGCAGCAGCTTGCATGTCATACCAGTGGATCAACTGGCTCGTCTCGTCGCTCGTGCCAAGTCTGTTTTGATTGTTTATTTATTGAATAATTAATTTCTTTTTTTTTTTTGATAAAATTAGCTTAATGAGATGAATTAATTAATTAATTAATTAATTTTTGATCACGTTCTACTTTGTTGTGGATGAGAGTGTTGTGATGTTGGGGTGGAATGAGAAAGAGAGAGAGCGAGAGATGATGAAACATTAGAAGCAGGATTTTGTTTGTTTATTTGTGTTATTAGTGTTGCTTTGTTACAGTGCAGTGTGAGAAAACTCGTTCGTTTTACCTTTTTGTGTGTAGCATTCATTGTTGCCAGTTTTGTTTGAAAATGTCAACTGCCGGAGCGGGTAATTTATTTATTCGCGCTGTTTCATTTGACAATTTTTCCCAACGCACTACTACTATCTATCTATACATCTTTATATATATATATATATATATATATATATATATATGCATGAAATGCAATTCGGACGCTTGAGCGGCAGTCGTTTTATTTTTTTTTTCTTACCGAAATAATAATTGATTTCATAATTTTACAATTCTAATTACTGATTGTGTATTTTATTAATTGTTCTTCACTGTTACAATCGTGTGATACATCAGACAATGACATTAAGAAAAGGAGCTGTGATACTGTGAGCTGAGAATTCTTAGTTTGGTCTTAGTTTCTTTCTTTTTGATCTGGTTGCCCGACCGACGGACAGACGACTGACGGGTCGGGTCGTGAGCGGTGAGATGTGAGATTTTTTGTTCATGCCATGCCCTGCCCTGCCCTGCCCTTTGCTGTGCTATTGTTTTTAGCCATTGTGCTTGCTCTAGTAGTAGTAGTAGTAGTAGTAGTAGTAGTAGTTCTCGTGTGTGCAGCACAAAAATAGATACCAAAACTGGTTGCCAAATTTCAACTGGTTCTTCTCTGGTCAGTCAGTTTTGACAATGAAAAAGGTGAAGAAAAGCAAACCGTATACCTGCACGCATGCAGTTTTTTCTCAACATTCCAACGTGAATCACACTTTTCTTTTTTTCTTATTTAAATTTTTATTCAGATACTTTGTTGATGTGTTTGTTTTCGTTTTAATCGGATGTTTAAATTTTTTTTTGTTTTGCACTTGTGATTGATTAAAAAGCGACATTTGTTGTGTTAACGCATGATGCTTTTGCTTTTCATGGTAATGATGGTGATGGTGATGCTGTTTTTTTCACGTTGATTGTAAAAAGAGGAGCAAAAGGTTTGTTTGTTTGTTATCATTGGAAAAATATGCTTATTTATTGAAATCATCTCTCTCTGTGCACTCTCGGATGATATGTATTTGTATTTGATATTTGCAAGCATTATTATCATTATTATTATTATTATTATGATCGCTTGGCGTGATTAACCTGATTTTCTGTGCAACGTTTGTGCGTTATATAATATTTCTTCGGGCAAAAAAAGAGGAACAGAATGTTGTTGCTGTTGTTGTTGGGCAGAGTTATAATTTTAAAAAAAGCATTTATTGGAAATAATTGAAATGTGCGAATTTGTTTCTTCAAATTTTACATACAGTTTTATTTTTCATCCATTCATTCAATTCACCTCAATTGAGGTGTATTTCAAGTTTTTATTAATTTATTATTGTATCTTTGGTAGTAAAAATGATACTACAACTACGCACGGTATATACAGCAGTTGACAAAGCATATAAGCAGAAAAATTAATGCCGTGAACAATCGCGCGCGTGCGCGCGCGAGAGAGAGAGAGAGAAACGTACGTGTACATTTTGTGCTTAGGCAGGCATCGATGGTGACGTAAGCAATCAACGTTTGCTTGCTTTCAGAATCGCGTTCGTCATTTACTTTCTGAAAGCAACTGAGAGAGAGAGCTCTAAGAGCGAGCAAGCAAGCAAGCAAGCAAGCTAGCGAGAGCGGTCGCCAAGGCTGCTAGCAGCTTAACTAGCTAACTAGCTAGCCTGGCTAGCTGGTTGGTTGGCTGGCTAGCACGTTTTTCTTTCTCTTTTCTTTGACAACGGCATCAACATTTTGTGTAGTTGCAGATTTTTCTATACCAAACGTTGTTGGGAGGGAAAATGGAAAATTGCAACAAAAATCGATCGATCGTATTGCATACATACTTACTGCGTACATAGAAATATACATATACTTGCATGCTGAACTGCTTGATCATTTTTCCTTGCCAATTCTTCTACTCTCTCACACTCTCACAATTGCATATTTTTTCAGTTTTGTTTCTTCTCAGTCAAACAGTTTTTTTTATTTTGCACTTTATGAAATTTTAAAAATAATTTTCGTTGAACAATCATTTATCAATTATTACAAGTGGACTTTTTATTTGATTTTTTATTTATGCAAACACTTCACTTTCAATTTCAAAAAAACCGAACGATTATAGCATTTATTGATGCGTGTTCCGCTTTTCAACTTTCCCTGGTGGCAGGAATGAGAGAGAGCAAGCAAGCAAATGTGAAAAAGTCATTTTTTCATCACTGTGCTTCATCTTCATCATATACGAGTACATTCACGTTTATTCCAGTTTTAATGGCTTGCTTCTGCATATTTTTTATACGTAAATGGCATGCAATTTTTTTATTTACTACTTATTTATTTATTTATTTTTGTTTTATAAAAGCATTGTAATACTGGCAGTGTGTAGTGAATGGTTCTTTTCTCTTTTTTTCTTTTTTGGTTTTTTCCACTGCTAGCAACTAGACTAGCTCGATGAGTGGGAATGAATGAATGAATGAATGAATAATACTTTTCCTTTTTTTTTTATCTTCTGAAATTGCAAACTGATGATGAATTGTCCACCACGTGCGTTGACATTTTAATAATTTCATTTATTCATTTTCTTGACATGTGCTTTTTACAACCACATGGGGATTCCAGTGATTGCGAATGTAAAAATGGGAAAGTATTATTTCTTGCGCAGCTCTCAACTGCTGCTAATAATAACAACGTTCGTTTTTATGTACTATGCGTTGTTGTTGTTGTTTTTTTTTTTAATTTGTATTTTTTAACAATTTCTCTGAACCACGTAAATCATTTGCAAAACAACGGATTGGGTTTTGTCATTGAAAAATTGATCATTTATGTATGCTGATTTTTTAATTTTGAACTAAATTTGCATGTTTATTTTGGTGTTGTGTGTTTTGTAATACGATAGCTTGGGGAGGCGGCATTTATTTTAAAACGGGTCTGTGACGCAGCACAGTGGTGCAAAGAAAGAAAGAGAGTAGAGTTGAGTTTGTGCTTTCTATCGAATTTTGATTGATGGTGATTGATAATAATAGTAATGATAAATACGGTAAAGTGATTATTATCAAGTTGTTGTTAAGTGATTATTGTGACATTTTTGAAAGAGATGATAAATTTTGATAATGTTAAAAAGAAGAAATTATTATTATTATTATTATTATTATTAGAATATTGTGATTGGATAAATAATAAGAATCATCATCATTGTTCAATGTTTCAGTTGTGCAGTGCTTCAGCATTTTTTGTTTCTGTTTTGTATTTTTTTTCTTGAATTTTTGAATATTTCAATGATGTGAAATTTAAAAATTTGATTGTTTCAGAGAAAAGAATGAGCTGAAAACCGGAAGTGCAGAGCGTAACAATTGTTCGGATTCGTTGAAGCGAGAATTGGGCGACAGCAGCTTCGATGAAAGCCTTTCGGCGGACGAGAGTGACGTGTCCATGGCGAGCGCTTGCCCCAAGAAGCGCCGGCGCCGGTCGGCCACCGGAACCAATCAGAACAATGTGGCCTCGGGTCCGGCGCCGACCGGCAATGGACGCCGTAGAGGGGTCGGTCGACCGCGTCGCGGTACCAAGGCCAAAGTGGACGAAGAAGACGACTACGAAGCGCCGTTGCCAAAGAAGAGATGTACGTTGACCAACGGGCGTGGCGGCGGCAGGCCTAGGAAACGGTCCCTTAGTTCCACCAACAAGTCTGAAACAGCGTCGACGTTGACTAGCAGTGAACGAGAAGCCCGCGCCAAGCGGATGAAAGTTTTCCAGTCGTTCATTACGCACAGGATGGGATTGCACAATGAAAGCACTGCTGCCAGTACTGCTGAGAACGGATACAGCGGCGGCATGAACGGTGCAGCAAGTGGCGGTGCAGCAACAACCGCCGCTGACGGCAAGAGGACGATTAATAATAATAATAATAATAATAGCAATAATAGTTCAGTTCAGAATTTGAATTCTTCCATCTCTTCGTCAGTATCGTCTTCTGGTAGAATGGCGAACCTTAAACAGTACCAGCATCAGCAACAACAATTTCCCAATCACAATCATCAGCTGCAAGTTCATCCAACTAACAAGCAAGAACAACAGCAGCAGCTGAATCGTGATAATTTGTCGAATGTGGCCAAAAATTGTTCATCAGGAATTTCAGCAACGCACCTCATTCGCGTTGATTTGACTCAGGATTTGACTTTGGGCTGTGATCAGGATAACATGGAACGTTGCGACAGTTTGACGGCGCAGCGGTCGGATCCGCTGCTTTTGAAGCACCGGGTGAAACGGACCGTCTACGTTCCAATTTCAGTGTTCAACCGTCGCGGATGCCGGGGACCCTGTGGGCTTTACAACGACAGGTTCTTCAACGACCGGGATTCTCCTTGTGTTTGGTGTCTTTGTTGCAACCGGCTACTTTCCTTGTTGGACTTTGTCCGCCAGGCCCAGTCGAACAGGTCCAGATGCGCGGCCGTGGTCAGCAACAATCAGTGCTATATAATGTTGGACTGTTCGTCGGTGTCGATGATGCAAGAGGTGGTTCGTTCGTGGTACAGCATGAAATGCAAAGCGGCCGTGTTCCGGCTGAGCAGTCTGTTCGAATCTCAAGATCTGTTGCACACTGAACGCGGTATGAAATTGTTGAGCATCTGCGAGGCGTATGTGAAAAGAGCCGAGGTGGAATTGACATCCGCCACAGAACCGCCGGGCGACGATGTTGCACACTACGTCGACTCTATATTTTCCAATGAAGAATATCGGTTGTTGGATACGTCTGTTGTTGCAACTTGTTCTTCTTCTTCTTCTGCTTCTTCTTTGTTAATGCACGATTATCCCTACATGCGAAACAGCAGCTTTGCTTTGATTTCTGAAACCGAAGAGAATCAAAATCCCCCTGACAACAAACACGGCATCAGTTTTTCGGCAGAAGAGACAGCAAAAGCCAAAGCGACGGAAACGCCCGCCGCCACACCAGCCGTACAAAATGTGGTAGCACGTTTGAACAAAGATCTTATTGAAAATCATATTGGCGCTTTCAAGTTTGTAAAATTGGCTGCTCGCAAAGCTGCTGCTATCAAAGCCGCTGCTGCTGCCAAAGCCGCTGCTGCTGCTGCCAAAGCCGCTACTGCTAGTGGTGCTAGTGGTGGTGCTGGTGCTTCTACTGCTGCTCCTGCTGCTGCTGCTGCTGCTGCTGCTGCTGCTTCTACTGCTGCTCCTGCTGATGATTCTACAGTTGCTGCAGCAGCAACAGAAACTGTTACTACCAGTACCACTATTGACAATACCGATGAAGAGAAAGCGCAAACGAGCAGTAGTTGCCATCAGGGGGATTGTACCGTTGGCAACAACAACAGTCAGATCTCATCGCGGGTAGGGGAGTTTGAAAATTCGAATTTGTTGAATTTGAAATTGTTACCGACGGGATGTGGTGGTTCGTACAAAATGGAGCTGACTTACGACGCTGACCGATTCAACAGACGACCACGTTTGCAGTCTTTTGGTATGTTCGATGCTTCAACGGAACGGCAAATACAGAACTATTACAAAACGAACGTTGGAACTGAATGAGAAAGAATATCTGTGAAAGAAGAAGAAGAAGAAGAAGGAGAAAAAGCTTCACTTGAATTATTGCCAGACGAGAGGAGTTGTCATCATTATCTACAGCAGCAATGATTTGCAATGGCCATTAAAACACATGCATAGATAGATTGTATGTATGCACTTATATACTACAACTATTTCTACTACTACTATTGTTAATGCTCTTTCTATCCCAGCAGCAATGTTGTTGCTATATTGTGTATTTTTTCACTGGCTCTTATGTTTTTCATCAATCCCGTCTCTGCAACTGCATTTTATTCATTATTATTATTATTTATTATCGATATCGATATTATTATTATTATTATTATTATCATCATCATTATTGCTGTTCGTTTATATATATATATATATACATTTATTTGTTTCCAGTTTTCATTCACTGTGTTGTCATTGTGTTTTACAATAGAAGAAGTTGCATGCTTTCAGTTGTCCGTTACACAGCAAAAATATTTATTTGATAAATAAGACGGGTGTTTTTTTAATTTTATCATTATTTTCTTTGCTTTTCCTCCTCTCGTTCGCTATCTCTTCTACTCTATTATTATTTTATGGTTTCACTTTTTTCTTTTGCTTATAAATTTTGACATTTTTATTTTTTACTTTTTTTCTATTTGTTTCTCACGTCTCACTCACTATACTCTAAGCGCTCAGTCTCTGCTGTCTCCATCGCTACTTCTCCTTTTGTTTTTCGCTGTCTAATCGTCTGTCAGTCAGTCAGTATGTCTGTATTTTGCCGCACAATGAAACGAAAAAGCATATGCAAGAAAAGCAGAAAAAAATTCAGTTGTTTAATTGAATACATGTGATGAAGATAATAATTATATTTCTTTTATATAACACATCTCTCATCTCTTCGCATTGTATTCCAAAAAGATAGATGATGCACACGATCAATCAATCATGTTGATGGCGTTATGTACGAATGACGATGATGGTGAAGATGAACAATTTCTTTGGCTTTCAAATGATAAACCCTACTTGTCATAAGTAGTACACAGTGTGCATATACACATACACATACATACATACATACATGTATAAAAATATATCGATATATATATTTTTTTTTTCTGGATATTCACTTTTCTTTGGCTCATAGTTATTTTCATCTGCATATTTTGTGAATGGCACTGTTTGGTTCTTCACCATCGCTGCCGCTGCATTTGATTTTCATTCAAAGTTTAGCTCAATGCTTTCTGCTCTGTGGCTGTTTCTCTTTTCCATGGTGACATTTTCTCATCAACATTTCGTAGGCGTGTCTCTGAAAATTGACAAAAAAATACTTCTTCATTGACTATCAAATGAGACCATAATATACATGTATCCCCACTGCATCAACGATCATTATTTCTAGTTGTAAATGTGAAAGGCAAAAAACAAAATGAAACAAGGAGAAAAATTATGTAGAAAATATAACAACGTTGCTTATTCTGTAACATCTATTATTATTATTATTATTATTATTATTATTATGCCGAAAAAAGTGCCAACCTGAGAGTACATTCGAGCTAAGATGCGATTGGTTGCCAGCTGAATTTGCTGACGAGCTTGAAGAACCTTTTGTTGCCGTTCAGGCAGTGACCGGTGTTTCCTTGAAAAAAAATAAAACATAATTAATAATAATATTGTGCGCTTTGGAAAGCAAATTTAAAAATGGCTACTACTTTATTAGCTGATTGATGATGATGGGAAAAAATCGGTTTTTGAATTCATTCATTTCTACTGAATTAAAACGTATGTTTGTACAAAACTGAATTGAATAAGGAGACCATGTAATCAATTGAAAGAAAAAAGCTAAATTTATTTTAATTTTTTACCATACAAACAAACAGATCAATAAATGAAACAGTATACGTATTTTTCCTCATTAAAATATATAATAGTATGTATAATAATAATACATACATATATTTATATATGTAACTTGTTTGTCATCATAATAATAACTAAAACTGTTGACATTCGACATAACCATTTTCACATTCGCATAGCAGAAGAAACTTTAAACAAACAAAACGCCCAAAAATGCAAATTACTTGATACTTGCTTGACTGATAAAAGGCGAAAAGCAAATATAATTTACAAAGCATTTGACGTACGCGCGCAAACACACAGAGATGATGCATACAATCGACAAATAATCAAATTATATACAATGCATATATATATATATATATATATATTCTTTTATTGAAAATATTAATTTCAGTAAACAGTACTGGCCAAATTTTTCACGTAAGGTTCAGTCAAATATGAAAAATAAAAATTCGCTTATTAACATTTTTACACCTTTCCCACGTCATGTGTTCAAATCCAATCATCTGCATAAGAAACAACTGAAAGAAACAGATAGATGTTGAAAATTGATTTGTTTGCAAGATAATAAATTAGCTTGTTGCATGTCTGTGAAAACAGCTAGAACATCATTGCTAACACATGCAAATGTTTCAAAGTAGGTTAAAAGTTCACACACACACACACACACACAAATATTTATATTTGTATAAGCGGTATTATTAAAGCAATCTCTTCAATTGGGCATGAAAGTCAAAAATTATAACTAGGTCATATTTCACGTACTCTGCAGATCGATTATTATTGCTGGTTATTGTGTTGCACAGTTATAAATAACAAGTTCACTTTACAATTTGGATTCACCTAACAGATTTCTCATTTTCTTTTGTATATTAATTAAAATTAAAATAACAGTCGTTGTTTTTTTTATTGGAAAGCTGCAAGCGCAAAGTTGTGTTCAAATTCAATTTAAAGAAATGAAACAGATGATGCTGAAATTTAAATTTTGTTGACGTTAATCAAAAACTTCTCAAATGCATATCCAACTGCTGCTGCTGCTGCTGCTGCTGTTTGCGCATGTCTGAGAGAAAAACGACAGCTGTTGCAAAAGCAGCAAGACGAGAAAGAAAAAACGAAAATTTTCGCGCTTCATTTTCAATGATTGAATTTGTATTATTTCAAAATATTATTACTGTGTGTATATTATTTGCTGACGACAATGCAACACTGAAAGAGAAAAGATGAGTTTCATCGCATACCGATTGGATAATGATGATGATGATGATGATATTGAATAAAAAAGAAGAATGATATGAAAGAAAAACCAATAAAACAAACCTATTGTGCTATAAACGGAATCAATCATATCTTGCATACATACATATCTCATATGCATCTTTTTCTGTGATTGAAATATATAAATTGGAAAACTGAATTTAAAAATACATACCTTCTGGTTTCACGTAAGAGATCGCGGTGTAAAAAGGCATCGGAACGAGGTAGATGCATCATTGCCTCGCCGGCTTCTTCTTCGCTCAGCAAACCCAAAGCCACGTGTTCAGCTAGCTGGCGAGTTTTCGCCGACACCATCTTCCTATAAGCGTGCGCTTCCTGCAAGCTGGCCTGGCGTCGTCTGATCGATTCCACCACCAACGGGCGCCGGGTGATCAAACACTTCTACAAACCAAAAAGAAAACCGAAATTCTTCCTCGTCACGTCAGCCGAATGGATGCCCAGGATACCTGCAAGGGCTGATTGGTTCCTTGGTCGTCACTGCGACCCAACGGCAAGAACCAAGAGATCCCGGCACGGCTAGTTGAAATGTCGCTCTGAATGGACGACGCTGACCATTGTTGAGCAGGGCTTCGAGACGCCAGGGTCACTTCACGCCAACGGTCACTGTCGCCGGATGAATGGAGAAAATTCTCCTTGTTGCTCTGAGAAACGGTCGAAGTGGAGTTTGTGTCCAGACTGGTCTCTGGAAGTGGACTTCGCGGTTGGTCGACCGTGGAGACGGACGCCGAAGATCGGCTGGTATTGCGACTCGGGCGTTCTTGGAGCAACAGATTTTCCACAGCCCGTCGCTTGGCTTTCTCCAACGCCAACTTCCGTCGGTATTCTTGACGCTGATTCAGTAGCAACGCTTTCAGCTGGTCACAAGCCAACTTTGTCGACACGCGCTCCAGTCGCGGTTGGTCGATATCCGCATCCTCTGTTGACCAGCTCGAGCTGACCGTAGGGCTTCTGCTGGTGCTGGTGCTGGTGCCGGCGACCAGCACATCCAACTCCGGCACGTTCGACTGCGGTCCACACACACTGGGCAACGGTGACAGTCGGTCAGCAGAGCCGGAACCGGTGGACCACGGTTCCTCTCGACCAAGCACCGGCTTGTAGTAGCGACTGATCTCGTGGACAAGGTTCGTCGACCTCTTGCCAACCGATTCACCATTCTTCGTTCTTTCGTCTGAACGTTGCTGTTTCGATCGATTGGACTTTTTCATTTTTGAGCAATTTCCTCATAAAATAATAACAATACATGAAAATATTACAAAAATCAACGTGAAGCTCTTGAGCAGATGAAGCAACAAAATTCAATAGATATATAAATATTTTTAACCAAATTTTAACAAATTTTCATTATGCTGAAAGAAGATAAAACATTAAGAAAAAAAATCACAAAACTGTTGTAAATAAAATAAAATATTAATTTGTCAATTATAACTAACCAATAATGCATGCTTATAAACAAGTACAGTAAAACTGTTGTTTTCATCCTGTTTCTTTTTTTATGGCAATTTTTGCAATTCAGAATATAATTTTCAAGCTGCTTCTCTTTGCCAAATTACTAAAACATCATCCATTAAGCAGTGACAAAATTTAATTGTTGTTCAGCAAAATCGACAGAAACAGGCGTTTCCACATTTTCACTTGCCATTGGAGATACAATTTACGCCCACCCCATCTGATGCAATAAATAAATATGTGTGCACAAAAAGAAAAATTATTATTCAACATATGAAATAAAAAAGAAAGAAAAATGAATTATGAAGTTATTATGAGACAAAAAATTTGGCATTTTTCTAAGGATATTTCCTAGTTGAAAAAAAAAGTGTATTGAAATGTGAACACCACCACCTTTCAAACAAAAAAGAAATGCTTTTTTTTATTTCTCATTTTTGTATATATTCTTGTGCAAAATATATTTTTTGAAAAAAGAAACAGCGTGCTATTATTTCACGTTCACGTTCACGGAAAGGAAGATAAAAACCAAACAAACAACAGATATTTAATATTATTATTGCTTATAACGTGTGACAAAATTACAGTAATATTTTATTTAAAAAATAAATAATAATCACTGCAGTTAATAGATTTCAAATTAATCGTTTGTTTAAAATTGGAATATTTTAGCAAAACAAAAATTTGATTATATATATATATATATATATATATATATATATATATATAGAAATATGCATATTTGTAAGAATAAAAAGTAGCCTTCAAGGCATTCAACGTTTGCCGATGACAATTATTTGAAAAAGAAGATTCGAGAGTAGTTTCGTTTTAAAAATCAATCAAACAGAAATGGAAAATTCCCATCATTGCAATCTGATTGAAACAACAATTGATGATGCAAAAATTCTTTTTCTGTGATCATATTCTGTTCTGCAAAAGCAGTAGTATTAGCAGTAGCAGTGGTAGAAATCAATCCGAAGAAAGAAAATGGAGCTTTTCAATCTACCCCTCCACCGCATCTTATCTAACGTATGCTCAACGATTATTATTACTTTAATTTTCAAATTATGAGCAAGTTTAACCTATTGTTTGTTTGTTTACAACTCGTATTCTTATAATAAGGAAAAACAACGCTGTTGTTGTTCATATATTATACAAGTAATTTTTCTTTTCTTCATTATTCAGGATCATTTTAATCAATGATGAATTGGAATATACTGTCATCTATCTACTACGCTTGTAGATAGATAGATCGTTTGAAAACAAGTCTTGATTAATCAACGCAAAATAATGTTTGTGCACTTTGAACACCGGGTGATAAATATTTTCCCCTCTTCAAAGCTAATCAACACTACAAATGTGCATCTATCTAGCATGCTTGAACGGGAACAATTCAATTTAGTGCAAATTCAGCCCGCATTGCTCAACTACAAACATTACTTGACAATTATTAACAACACCTGATGAATCATAATCACAACAATTGTGAATGAAAGAAAAAATAAGATGAGAAAATTTGACAGTCAATTAAACAATCCACTTATTTAACAACACAAATCAATAGCTGACAAACTGTTGTGTCAAAAGCATCGTATACAAATTTATAGTTGTTCAAAGTTTGCATAAAATTATGAAAATTGTCAAAATAAGTTCAAAAAAAAAAAATCTTCTTTCTCATATATTTCATTATAAAAGAAAATCAATATAAATTTAAACATGTCATTAAAATTGCAACTGCAATCCAAGAAGCAGCCATTATTCAAGTTCAGCAACAAACAAGCACATCTTTGTTCAAGTGAAGAAAATAAAAATCGAAATTCTTCCGCTAAGAAATAGCCCCACTACAATTGTGAACTGATTCGATTATTTTTTTCAACTTTTCAAAAATATTTCCCACCATTCAACAAGAAAATTGAACTAATTAATTAAAATTTAATTGAAAATAATTTTTATTAAATAATATTCGTGTATAATAATGACGTGTAGTTTAAGGTTGATCTGATTAAAATTATTAAACAACACTGGATAACTAAACACAGTATGCAGGTCGGTAGGGCAAGTCCAAGGACGCATTTCAGCTATACAACACGGAACTATCTGGGAAAAGAGAGGGGTGGATCGTGATCGTGGAGAGTGACATTGACGTGAACAAATGGAACCGGTACAATTTGTTATAATAAAATTGCCACCATCTATCTACAATCTCAGTGGACGTTTCAACCGGTGATGTTTTAACCCATATATATATATATATATATAATTATACGAAAATAGAATATGCTACCGCTGTGATGGAATTCTTGTTTCCCATCTGTCATTGGCACCTGCTTTTAGTTACGCAAGGCTGACTTTGAAATGCGTTTTCTCTCAAAAAGCAGACTCGCTCAGTGCACAGTTGTTGCAATTATTCAGATTATTTTTAAACCAACCTTTTTTCCCCTTTCAATGAAACACTTGTTCCGCTTTTGCACCACCAATTGAAACAACTTGTATACTTGAACAAATAAAAAATATAATTCTTTTAATATATTTTAAATTGACAAATTAAAATGCATTCAAACTATTCATCCAATCTTAATTATACTGAATATCAACTTTAGAAATAAAAAATAACAAATTTTGCATATAATTTTTAAAAATAAAACGCATTCAAGAATTTCATTTCAACTATTACCCTACTTTTTCGCTGAACTCAAATATTTAAATTTCATAGCATAGCAATGATCAACGTTTAATCGTTGTCAAATGATGCAATTCACAAAAAAAACTATTATTAAAATTTTCTGCTTAACCATTTATTTGCGTTTCAAACAAAAAATTCAAAATTGAACCTGCTACTCATTACACAACAAATGATTCATAATGCATACGTGCTTCATGTATACACGAATTTTAATAAATAACTGTTTTCAAACTGGTCTTCAGAAGATAATTCAACATTGAACAATGTATAATTATTGAATAGCCTGCTGTGTACAGTTATACAATTTATACATATAAAACTAAGAAGAAATCTTCACAAGTATTGCCAATCTTTTCTTAAACAATTATAGCATTTATCAGTTAAAAAAATTCTTAAGTAACAACCATAAACTATCGAGTTCGACAATACAGTAAAATATTATAAATTACATAACTCATAATAACAAAATTTCTCTCCATTAAAATTATATATACAAAAAATAATTCATTTCAAGTGTTAAATAAGACAAATAAATAATACCTTGAAAATACAAAAATATAATCGACAAAAAAAATATTCTATCATAAAAGTGCATAAGTGAAAAAACTGAAATGAATTCAAAAATATTTATAATCGCAGAATTATAAAATTACATAAGCAATGAAAATGTCGAATAAATATGTGATGAAATTTTTTTTCAATCTTGTAATACAGAAGCCAGTACAACAGTAAAAAATTGAGTAAAATATTTTGAATAATTAAAATAAAAACTTACTTGAGCAAATGTCGATTCAAAAACCGAGCTATCCACAGATTTATTTTAAACTATAATTGGCGTCTGTGAAGAAAAAACAAACTTAATTCAAAAGGACAAATTACAGTAATTTAGACTACAGTAACACAGTAAAATACTATTAGCAAATAAAATATATTTGAGATTTTAGATTCCGGTTAAATTATTTGCATTAATTTTAATTTTTGTTTGAAAAATTATTGTAAATTAATGCACTATTTTATGATTTTAACGTTCAAATTATTTGATTATTTGTTTGTATAAACTAAATTCATATTTAAATTTCAGTTAAATTATTTAAAATTAGAGATAATTGTAAAGAACAAATTTTCAATAATTTTCAATCAATTGCCTTTTTTAAATAAGTCAAACTTTTGTTGATAATACATTATTTTCAGAAATACTGTAGCGTTGTTCTTGGTCATTTTTCCTTTTATCTTCTGCTTTTTTGCCTTTTTCCAAATCTATGGCACTGATTTATAACTTGAGGTAAGAATGAAATTTTATTTATCTATTATTTTATTTTTCTATTGTGTGTTTTTACAATTACTGGTGTTTTTACATTTTGCATGTGGCAATTTTATTGAATATAATTTTTATTTCGAAACATTTTTTTCTAATGCAAATGAATTGATCGAATTTCTGATAAATTTGAACACGTATTTGAAATTTTAGGAATATAAAAATTTTACGTTTTGAAATAACATCTTTATCGTTTTGAAAAATATCTTTTTAAAGAAAAATAGAGTTGAACACAAATTCACTCATTGAACATTTATTTCCTTGAAAGCATTCTTATTTATTTATTAATTTTTTAGGAAGTATTGTAATTTGATGATAATTTTGGTATTTGTATAGTTTTTAAAGATGATTTATTTGGTTATTTTTGGTTAATTGAAAAGATTTAATTTTTAAATAAAGAACAAAGTCAAAATGAGAGAATAACTTTTTACTATTTATCATTCAAAGTGTGAATCATTCTTGTTGATTATTCAATACGTTTATAGCTGTCGATTATTTGAGCAATTGTTATTTATTCGTTACGGTGTAAAGATTTCAACACATATATTGTGGTCGAACATTGGTTGCATTGTTGAGAAAAACAGTTGCAGTTCATTTCGTTAACGATGAAAGTGGTGCTGATGGTGGCGGAAAAGCCGCTGCTGGCGAAATCAATAGCGGAAATTTTATCCAACGGTCGAATGTCCACAAGACGCGGCTTCAACGGCGCCTGTTCAATTCACGAATATAATGGCGACTTCTTTGGCCAACCCGTTCGTTTCAAAATGACCTCAACTTGTGGTCATGTGATGACAATGAATTTTCCCAAAAAATACAACGACTGGGATCGCGTGGATCCGGCAACGCTCTTCCACGTCGATGTGATCAAAGAGGAGGCGAATCCGAAATTAAAAATGGTGAACTTCTTGGCATCTGAAGGTCGAGGGGTGGATTATTTGGTTTTGTGGTTGGACTGTGACAAAGAGGGCGAAAATATTTGTTTCGAAGTGATAGATATTGTGCAACCGGTGATGCGACATCCGAATGACCAGCGGGCAATCTATCGCGCGCTGTTTTCTTCGTTGGCACCACAAGATATATTGAAAGTGAGCTTGTTGTTGTTTTTTTCTTTAATTTTGATTTCTTTCTCAGAAATGTAATGCCAATATTCTTTTAAGGCTATGAGTAATCTGGGCAGGCCGAATAAATTACAAGCCATATCTGTGGACACGAGACAAGAGTTGGATTTGCGCATTGGTTGTGCTTTCACTCGTTTTCAGACTCGTTTTTTTCACGAAAAATATGGCAACGTCGACAGTAAGCTCATTTCCTACGGTCCGTGTCAAACGCCGACACTGGGATTTTGCGTGGCTCGTTTGGACGAGATGAAGAACTTCAAACCGGAGCCGTACTGGTTAATGCGAGCCGTTGTGACTAGTGATGGAGGTGGATCGACGATGACCGCCACTTGGGCACGTCAGCAGCTGTTCGACCAGGAAGTTTTCAACGTGCTTTTCAGCCGGGCAAAGAGGCAACGTTTTGCCACTGTGGTCAACGTGACTACCACCAAGAAGCAGAAACAGAAACCAGCCGCGTTGAATACTGTGGAATTGTTACGCGTTGGCTCGTCTCGATTGCACCTCGGACCGCAGCAGACAATGCACCTGGCCGAGCATCTGTACACCAATGGTTTGATCAGTTACCCGAGAACTGAGACCACGCGGTACGCGTCCAATTTTGACTTCCACTCAGTGCTGGGTCCGTTGGCCAGAGGTGGACAGTTTGCTTCAGTGGCACAAGGAATTCTCGACCGAGGAGTCAGAATGCCGAAAAGTGGTCAGGATGCGGGTGATCATCCGCCAATTACACCGCTCGGTCATGTTGGTGAGCCGAGATTCACGTCCACCAGCGAAGCTCGTTTGTACGAGTATGTGGTCTGTCATTTTCTTGCCACACTGATGGGCAATTGTGTTTATGAGCTGAGGACGATTCAGCTCGATTTGGCCGGCGAGCGCTTCACGTTGACCAGCAGTCGGCCAATTGATCCCGGCTTCACCGAGGTGTTCACTTGGCAACAAGTGACCGCCAATGACGACAGCTTGCCGGCCACCGTGAACGTCGGTGACCAGTGGAATGTGGTCGATCTGCTGATGGACCAAGGTCAGACTTCGCCGCCGGACCATTTGACCGAAACGGAATTAATTACACTGATGGAACGGCATGGCATCGGCACTGACGCATCGATACCGGTGCACATTAACAACATTTGCCAAAGAAATTACGTCACCGTGCAAGAATCATCCAGACGCCTGGTACCAACGCAGCTTGGAGTGATTTTGGTACACGGATATTGGAAAATTGATTGCCAATTAGTGGAAGCGGAAATGCGAAGTGCAATAGAGCATCAGTTGATGTTGATTGCTGACGGTCAAGCGAATCCTGCGACAATGAAAGAACACATATTGGACATATTTACAAAAAAATTTCACTATTTCGTAGAAAACGTGGCACTGATGGATGCTCTGTTTGAAGACACGTTCCAGACGTTGGCTGATTCTGGGAAACCGTTCAGCCGTTGTGGGCGTTGTCGTCGATATATGAAAATTGTGCTCCAAGGAAAGAAACGCCTTTATTGTGCAACTTGTCAATTGACTTATCCATTGCCCAGAGGGTCGACAATAAGTTTTCGTCCTTTGAACGACGCTAAATGCCCATTGGATGGTTTCGATTTGGTATATTGTGTAAACGGCGGCAACGGAGGTGATCACGCTCTTTGTCCGTATTGTTTTTCCAATCCGCCATTCGAGGATATGCGACCTGAACAAGCTTGCAACAGATGCACACATCCGACTTGCCCCTATTCGTCGCGAACCTTAGCCGTAGCCGTTTGCGAATACTGTGCCAGAACGGCTGCAAAAAGCACTTTCAGAGGTTCATTACTGTTGGATCCTGGCTCGGCGCCAAAATGGCAACTTTGTTGCAATCAGTGTAAATTCAAGGTTCGTATATTCAAAGGCGCCAAAATGGTACGGGTTACGGATGACCATTGCAACCAGTGCAATTCTAGATTGGTTCACGTGATTTATACACAGGTTGGTTTGGACTTGTTGGAATTTCTTTTTACTAATTTAGAGACTTTAAAAAAAATTTTTTGTTCTAGACCGATAACCCTTTTTCTGATGGTAAATCAGAGAAAAAACGTTGCATCACTTGTGATGTGGAATTTAGAAAATTGTGTGGACTTGAACGGCAAGCCGACAAGCCAGTTAGCAAAAAGTTGGCTACAACTACCAACAGTTACTGTACCACCGGCTTGCAAGAAACGACGGCGGCAAATCACAGCAACAGTTACTCAAATCGGTCGAGAGGTCGTCCACGTTTTCGTGGGCGTGGTTCAAGTCGAGGGCGGGGTAGAGGTGGTGCGCATAGACCATATGCAAATTCATCTTCCAATTATTCGATTCAAAAATTCCGTTCATGATTGTACTCTGGTTGAAAGTAAATTTCATATTTTATGAAGATAATTTTTCTTAATGAAAGCAAATATTAACATGAGAACTATTACATGCCATCAGAACTGCATCACTATTATCATGTGATTTGCTCAACTATTTTTAACATTGCTATTGTTGAATTTTCTTTTTCTTTCTTTCTTTCTTGTTTGTTAAATAAAAGAAGTATTAACGGTTATAACAATTAAATCAATTCAATCATTGTTGTGAATAAAAAGTTACGTAGCTTAAATTTAAATTATACAGTGCAACATTAACAGTAGATATTATTTCAAAAGCATTTGCTACAATGGAAAAGTCTTTTGATTAATTTTCAATAGCAGCGACATTATTTGTTTTACTTTTTGTTTAATCGTCGAATCAAAAGATTAACTGTATACAGAAAGCAACACCTGAAGGTAAGTTTGAAAAAATTTTTTAATATTTAAATGTTAATATTTAGAATTGTTGTGCAAAAAATTAAACATGAAGCAACAATTGCAGAAGAATTTAAGTATTATTTTAATAATGCTATTTGCATTGACGAGGAATAAGAAAAGGTATTTGCAGTTGATATATAGCATTGATTGTGGACAAGTAGCAAAATTATCTTTGATGAAATGTTCGAGAAAGAAAAGAAATTAATACAAAGTCCAGTTGAAGTGATTTCAAATAACAATAACAAATAACGTTCACATTGCAGTCATACAATATTTAATGAAATTTGTGCAACAACATTTGCCGGCTAGCATTGTCTTCAACCGGCTTGATCACATAAAAGACACGAATGAGTTGTACAATTTTCTACAATATGTCGTATTGATTAACTTTTTAAAAAGGTTTTTGTTTTTTTCTTTAATTTGAAAAAAACTGAATTATGAAAAGATATTCTGTTAAAATATATTCTATAAAAAATTCCATAATTCATTTTATTGAAGCAACATCACTATTGTAATGTTGTTGCTCATTTTATGCTTCCTTCTTGACATCGATTTTTTGCTTCTAGCCATGTTTTCTTACTTTATACAGGCTCCACTGTCGTAGAGCGGATCTTGAGCATCACGAGACAAATATACGACAAAACGCAAGGTATTATTATTTCTTCAAGACAATAGAATAATAATAACGAACAACAGGCACACCAACAGGAGAGCGCTACAAGCTAACACACCCACGCCCATGCACGTACACACTCGCTAAGTCATCGTTTTCTCGCTTATAATGGAGTTGAAAACGGTCGTTAACGAGACAGATCAAGTGCTGGATGTTGACAACAAGCATTTCAAGTGTTGCACTACTACAAGTCCCCGTGGCTAATCGATGCACAATAGCATATCGGCTGTTTGACTGTCACCGTCGTCAGTTGCATCGTTTTTCTTGTTGTGCAGCGGAGCTGGATTAGAGACCTTCAATCGTTCGGGATAGGAGAACCTTCAAAAACAATTATCGAATGAGATAATGAGCTGAGCATGGCGAGCGTTACACATATTTTTCAAAATTTTCAATGCAATGGCTATGCAAACCAGAGGATAATGTTAACCAGCCGACTGATCAACCGCATGAAGCGCAAAATTGCTAACAAATAATATGCAGAAATGAATCATCTGCTTGGGAAGAATAACGTGATCGTGTGATTGGCTTCATCTTGTCAGAGTTTTTATACAGTGTGTCAGTTTCATTTTCCTCCTTTGTAAAAAGTTTCTAATTCCATCAAAATTATGATGCTTATGCAATGGCTTCTTAAAAAGGTTTCAGAATCTTCCAGCATGCATGCAAACTATCCGACTCATTTTTTCTTATTAATCAATTGAAAGATAAATAGTATTAAAAAGTATATCTTTTTTTGAATTACATACGTAATTTTTATATTAACATACTTCATGCAACTTTGAAACACTACTAAAAGCAATGCTGAACAAATATAAAACAAACAAACAAAAGTTATCAGTGGAAAATTCAAAAAGCATGTTCAAAGCAAGCTCTACAACAAATTGTCACCATAAGTAGATAATGTTTGCATAGGTGCAAAAGTGATTTTCGATTGAGAAAAATAGCAATGTTTAATTAAGCATACAATCAGAAAAAGATTAGAAAAGCAAAGTCAACTACACACAGTGCAGCACTGTGTCTGATCGTTGTACACTTTGCTATAATACTAAAAGATTTCAGCAAAGCCTTAAAATACCTAAGCAGCATGAATTAAAAAAAGAGCAAAAATTTTTTAATAAAATTTCAAAAAATTGAAATCATAAAAGACATGTGGAAAAAACTAAAATTATATAGTACAAAAGTAAAATGAAAGATAGATATGAAAGTAAACATGCAACCTTTCATACTATTCAACTATTTTAAAAAGGAATTATTCAACTTTATACAAAAATTTGTTTGTTTTAAGATTTATATGAACAAATTATTGGCCAATAAAATCCATTTACGTAGGGTCAAATCATACTAAAACAACTTTGCACCAATCAACAAATAAAACCAATAAAATTCGTAAGAGAATTCTGCAATTGAGGAGACATTTATCCTAATTTAACCATCTCTGCTTCTTGCAAAACAGTAAATCCTTGTATCGAGATGCATGCATGTAATCATGTGCAAAATGTAAAAGCAATATATTCATTATGTAAATGTAATTAATGTACATAAATTGTGTAGAAGCAAAAGTTATATTACAATACGTCATCTTGTTTGTAGTTGTGTTGTTGTTTATTTTAGCATTGTTTATTTTAGTTTACAAACGTCACTAAACGAATATTATTTTTTCAAAAAAGTTTTGAGAGATGAAAAGTTTTAAAGTTTGCTATAAAATGCTTCAATTTTGTTTCCATTTCTAAGCGTGAAGATTTGCTTTATTAATAATTTTCTGCAACTAGCTTCAGAAATAACTTGATTTTCTTTTTGTATACTGTATAACAGTTTTTTTATGTATTTAGTGTTGCTTATTTAAATATGGACGCGTCACCTGACATTTCAACTAGTACGTCAGCGTCTCAAACAGAAACAACAAGTGGTGCTTCGGATGATTCGTATCGAATAAGGCGAGCACGAAACAACAATTCGGTTCGGAAAAGCAGAGAAAAAACTCGTCAAGTGTTTCAAGAAAAACTTGATCGTGTGCAATTTTTAAAAGAAGAAAATGCAAAGCTAGAGATGCACATGTTGCATTTGAAAGCACAACTGAAAACTTTGGAAGAGAAAGCATTTCCCCAAAAAAATGCATCACCGCAAAATTATTGCAAAGAGTAACGGTGTTGTGAAACGGTATTTTCAGATGGTTCTCTTTGTATAATTTTTGTGGATTTATTTTTGATTATTTCCTGATGTGTGTTGATTTTTTGAATGATATTTTATTAAAGATTGCTTTTTCTCTGCTCTGTTTGATGAAACATGCGGATGCAATGCCGAAGAATATATTTTAATTGTTTAAAGTGATGACGTATTTTGATTGTTGTTTTCAGCATACAAAATGTCTGATGTAATAATGAATGGCAAGAAGTTGGACAAAATATATGAGGATATTGTTGAAAACGCGTGTATAGCACATGAAATTCTTCGTAAATGTAATGGATTTGCTGTGGAGACGATTTGTAAAGAAAGGGTAAAGTGTATTGTTTTTGAAATGATTTGATTACTGTTTTAAAAGATGATGTTGTGATTTCAGTAATGTTAATAACTTTAAGGGGATAAATTTAATGGAAGTAAAATTTCATGTACTTATGAATTATGTCGCACTGCTTAAATATATCATACTAAAGAATTCAGTTGGTAAAGAATCGGCAGATGAAAGCTTAGTTGAAATAAGCACGGTAATAGAGTAGTTGATGTGTTTGTTTTCCTAGTACTACTGTTTTAAGGTGTTAGGAAGGACTCGCCCATTAATAGAAAACATGAGCAATGAAATTCAAAAGCTGTTGGAATCAGTGAGCTCTGATGGTAATTCAATGCAGCAACGACGCAATATTTATTTATGAGTGCAATTTCACTGTTCACCAATTTTACCTATTGAGGTACTGCTGACTGTGTTGCTGTTGAAGCTGAGCCAGAAGCTATGATCGAACAAGTAACATTATTTGTTTGATTAGGTGTGATTGATATTTTATTTTCAAATTTTAGGATGAAGGTAAAAATGCTGATAACTCTAATGTATTGCATATGCAAGATAAGTATAAAAACGATGTTCAACAATACATTTCGCCAAAATTAATAACTACTCATTACGATAAATATATTATTCATGAAAAAAGGAAAATTAATTTAGGAAAGGCAGCAACTTATGCATTTATTTTGGCATCAACTTGCAGTGTTAGATTTTTGAAAGATGTACAACTTTATTCCATTTTAGACAACATCATTTTTACAATGTCAGAACTGATAAACGGAGTATTTACACTGACATGAATATCAGTTAAAAGTGTGTTCTGTGCTTTTTATTATTTTTAGATATGATAAGAAAACTGCTGTTTACTTATTTATTATATTTTTTTCACAATAGATTTATGGCAGTGCTGCATAATATTTGTATTACTTTTTATTTTGATAATATTTTTTGTTACGTTTGAAAAATTTCAAAAATGATGTTAAAATGAAGAATGATAAATTAATGTTGTTGCTTTAGATGAGCAAGATGGTCAAGACATTGGACATATTTGCCGATGTTTTACTTATTCGACCGTGATTGATGACAATAAATTGCAATATTCTCCTGTACACGAAGATATTATGGTAAGTAAAATGCGTATTTTTTCGATATTTGAATGGAATAGCTGATTTTTCTTTAAGGATCAGCAAGAAGGAAACGAACAGCAGAGTGACACGGAGTTTGAATTTTTTTTTTAGCAGATTTTGTTCTGTCATGCTGTGTCAGCAGTAAGTTTGTGAATTTAGATGTGAAGAAGAGTTCATTGCAGTTCGATTAAATGATCCAAAGAAGAAAGATGGAAATCAGGTGAATTTTTAAGCTGGCTTGTATGATTTTGCGCAGCTTTTCACTTCTGAAGGGGAATTATTAATTAAACATCTTTATTGATTAGTTTTGACTTGTGTGAACCTTTGAAGGATGTTTGTTGTTTTGGGATATATGTTTTTATAGTTGAAATTGCATTTTTAATAATTTTGTTTTTTAACCGTTAGAAAAGCTATTCTTAAAAAAGTTTTATTAAAAGACATTTATAATTTTTTTAAAATACTGTCTGATAGTACTTGTCTATTTCAGAATGGAAAAATGCCGAAAAGTGAAGACAGCTATAATTCAGAATGAAAGTAAAAAAGGGAAAAGTAGAAAACTTAGATCAAATGGATGATTCAGTGATTCAGTGAGTGATTAATTGATGTGATGGGCGATGTTATGATTGAATGATGGCGTTAAAAGAATAATATTATGGTGTTGATTTTGTTTTGTGATTATTTTTAGTTTTTTATTACATAATATCAACGGCAATTGTATTTAAGGATAGTGATTTTAAATGAATATTTTTGATACTGCTCTGCAGATGTTAATAAAATTTGCAAATTCTTTTTTGATTCCTTTGCTCCTTATTAACATTTATGCAAAACTGACAACTGCATGTGTGAAGAGAATGTTGCTTATACTACGTTATACTCTTTAAGTTTTTGAATTTTAGTATTATTTTTAATATTACTCGACTGCATGGTGACATAAGACATATTGGCACAGTGACTAGAATTACGTAACATCTTACGTTATCTAACAGAACCAACAGACACGTGATGAACTTCACTTTGGCAGGGGGTGTTATTAAATATTTATTTAGTGCGCAGAGCCTTCTTAGCAAGAACTACACCAATTTTGACACGTTGTACGTCTCATTAGAAGCCGAGAGTATGCGATTGTAACTTTTTGCCATCTGCTGCTTTTGTTTATTGGCAATGGGAGAATAATACACTCATACCAACCAGAATTTTATCAATTTATCTTATTCCAAGAAAAGATCACACAGTGATATCTGTTGAAAAAGCAAAGATCATTCAAAACGAACGAACAATCAAAGGGCTTCTTTACCTTAAAACTTCATTATACAAATTAAACTTATTTCACAAAATATGTTTAAAAATAACGAAAATATATATTTTAAAAATACAGTGATGTTTTGTTAACCTGCGGTCATCAGGAAACAAAAATTGGAACTTACCATATTGATAATCAGGTATGTTTTGGGCAATTGAATACATTGTTCCACATATACAATATCTACTTACTAATGTGAGAAAAATCAGATCTAGTTTTTTGAAAGTTTTTTAGGTCGGTAAAGGCAACATTGTACGAACCTATTGCATCTGTACTTGTGCTTCTTGCTGTTCAAAATAATCTGCTAAGACCTGTGCAGCCTTTGTAGCCTCTAATATAATTTAACTTTTTAATGCATATATTTATATGCCTGAGATTGATCAACCTGCTTCATAGGTGCCTTACAATATAGCAGCAAAAATTAGAACTGTATTAGCCAGCGTTAACATGCTGCAATTTGCAAATCTATTGCTTACAGCTGCCTATAACGTAACTATCCCGTGTTGAGTTCCTGAAAAAGAATTTTAATGAACTTTTTATGAAAGCAAACTGCCCTAAAGGAAGCTACTGAAAATAATCAAGTAATTTCATAGCGTCGACATTAAGTTGTTTTAGACTGAATGGAAGAAGGGTCAAATTTGACTCTCCCCTTGGAAATTTGAAGGTTAACAAAACGCAGTTTAACCAAAACCGCGCGTTAACGAATCGCAGTTCACTATAGAAGGCTGTGCCAAACCAAGTCAGGCCGATAATATACCGATATTTCTTCATTTTGAGACCATCTTCGTAAATCATCACCGTATACGCATTTTCAAATTTGAATTCACAAAGGGCATTTACTTTACAAAATTTTTGCGATTCTGACATAATTCGAGAAAATATATACATAATCTTTGCACTTTTTCTGTTCGTTTCCTTTTTTCCAGTCAATCAATCAAATTACACAGCTACAGACAGGCATTTTACTTTACAATATTTAACCATGTTTTAAAGGATAAACTATTATTTTACTCTTCAATCAAAATCAAACGACTAAGACGTCTGTGAATACATTTCATACTTCTCTAGCTTAAGCATAACTAAAGCACTGACATTAATTTATCATTCTTAAACTTCAATTAAATTGCACTTTCAATAAATTTTCAATGCAACAAAAACATCATACAAATAGAATGTAATATAAATATTATACGTCACAGCAATAATGCAAAATGTAAATATATGAAGAATAATTAATAAATCAGTAAATCAGCTACTTATTATATTTGAAAAAAACATTGCAGCACACACGATTTTAATTGATATGCATGCCACTAATAATATTATTTTCTAAAAACTGTAAGACTTCTCTTCATATGTGATAAAGACCAACACAAACAGAAAACGCTTTATTTGTGCAAACACAAACACATTAAAGAGCAACTAATTAACAAAGTTATCAAAAATAGTTTCTTTATCAGTTATCAAATACTTCATTTATATTGTCCATTTTATGAAGCTTCTTGAAATTTAAAATGCTTGCGCCACACTTTGCAGCACTATAAAAGCAAGTCGTTCATTAAAGCTTGATGTCTTCGAGGACTTAATGCCTGTCAAACGTGTCCACCATGATCCATGGCACGCATCCTTCATAATGCATTAGATAGCATTCAAGCACAATTACCAACGTCGCTCCATATGCCACTCGCACACAACCTGCACTGTATGTGCCACGACACTGATCTTCTATTCCATTCGAATCGAGGAGGAGTTTTGTAGCCGTCTGTTCATTTTCACCTATCATTACTATACCATCCCAAAAATGGCCTTTGACTAGTTAGATGGGGTGGTTTATAGTATTTATTACATGCTGCTTTTTGAAGTTTTCATGTATCACATGCGGAACCACTGTTCTGGTCAACTGGATGGTGTCTGGTTTTGGTGCGGAATCTGTCTACTGGTCCACCGCTGACACATCTATTGGTTATGGAAATGTGACTTCAATAGAAAAGCCATGCAGTGAAACCCTGCGCTATCTCGAATGTTGAACAGTATTCTGATAAATAAGAGCATTTGACCTGGCTTCGAAGAAAAGCCTACGATGCCGTGAACAATAAACCTTTGAGATAATCAAATACTCTACTTGCCGCAATTGTTTCACTACCATGCCTCTCAAAAGAGTCGTCTTCAGATCTACGAATGGCAGATATAATCTTCGAACCTATCAACCGGGGAAGTCATAAAACGTCCCTTTTTAAACGGTCGCAGTGTACAACCGCTTGCTCACCACCTGTCGATCTGGTACATTAGTAGTGCGATGACTTCGACCACATGAAATGGTCATATTCATGGACGATGTAGCTTTCCGTCAGTGATTTGCTTCAGATCCTAAAGCCATAGCCTTTCACCAACCTGAAGTGGCTGGTAAAATCGCCGCCCGTAGTAAGCTTTTTTCTCATCTCTATTTCGTAGAGCAGCAGAGACTCTTGCATTTGCGCAGATCCGTTGAAGTCTGTTTCAGCTGCCTCACATAGCGTCTCTGAGTCTCTTGGATGGAGTCCGGGGTATATCTATGATTATGTCAACCAGTAGCGTTACTTCCCTGCCAAAGAGCATTTTGTACAAGTTGACGCCGGTAGTCAAGTAAACTCTTGTCCTGTACGCTAGCAGAACTAGCTGTACCTGTACATTAAAGACTCACTGAAAAGAGTAGTCAACCGTTGCTACTGACAGCATGGTTCGATATCCTCTTTCAATCTGACCATTCAAATGAGACCTGTACGGCGTTCTCTTCACTCTCTGAAGCTTAAACATGCCGCCCATTTGCCTAATAAAATTGATTATACAAATGCTTTCTTAATCACATATAATTTTTTTCTGGTACTCCCATAGGGCTGAGCAAATGACTAACCAAAACGTCTGCTGTCGTACTTGTCTCCATATTTTTCGTTGCCATAGCTTTTGCCAACTTCATGAAATAATCAGTGACAAATAGTATATAACAATTTTGTCATCCAATTTTCATAAACGGACCAAGGAAATCAATTCAGATCCTCTGCATTCGATTGCCTAGCAGCTGAGTCTAAAGAAGAGCCTTTGGTTTCAATGACGTACCAAGTTTTTTATCACAGCTGGTGCACCAATCCTCAAAGTTCGTTCTTGGATTTGGCCAGATTAAAGTGTTTAATACATCGTATTACTAATAATCACTGGGGTAAATCACACCGCAGCCAACCACCAACCAAATACCACGCACCAACACCAACTAACCATCTCTCCTCACGCCAACCAACCACCGTAATCTTTCTGATGATCACGTATGACAACTTTTTTCAACCAATCGATCGCCAGATCTTCTTTTGAGTGCTTTCGTGCTTGAAATGAGTAATGTTTAACATTTCCTACAGCAAGGTACTGAACACCTTGCCGCCAGTTACTGTTGCACAATACCGTTACTCGTTGCAATGATTTTGCGGTGATACTTTTTTTAGGGAAATGCTTTCTCTTTCAAAGTTTTTAGTTGTGCTTTCAAATGCAACACGTCAATCTCTAGCTTCGCATTTTTTTATTTCAAAAATTTCACACAAGCAAGCTTCTCTTGAAACACGTTTGATGATTTTTTCTCTGCTTTTCTGAACTGAATTGTTTGGTGCCCGTCTATTCGATACAAATCATCTGAAGCACCACTTAATGTTTCTGTTTTAGACGCTGACGTACTAGCTGAAATGTCAGGTGACGCGTCCATATTTAAATAAGCAACTCTAAATGCATAAGAAGTGAATGCAGTATACAAAGAAGAAAATCAAGTTATTTCTAAAACGGTTGTCAAAAATTATTAATAAAGTAAACCTTTTTGCACAGTAAGGGAAGCAAAATTAAAATACCTAAAATTGTGTTTCCTTTAAAGAAATATTCGTTTATTGACTTTTGTAAACTAAAACACACAATGCTCTATCATATAAACAACAGTAAGACGTACTGTAATATAGCTTTTGTTTCTACACACTTTTTGTTTATTAATTACATTCACATTGTGAATGTATTGCTTTTGTATTTTACACATGATTACATGCATGCGTAAAAATTAATTTTATTTCTTTATTTATTGTTTACAAACATGCATTTATTTATTGTTCACAGCAAGAATTTATTGTTTTGCAAGAAGCAGAGACGGTTAAATTAAAGTGAATTTCTCCTCGATTACAGAATTCTCTAATTTTATTGGTTTTATTTGTTGATTGGTGCAAAGCTGTCTTAATATGTATCCATCCTACGTAATGGATTTTATTGGCTAACAATTTGTCAATGTAAATCTTAAAAGTAGTCTTTTTTGCAATCTTTCAGTATTAATTTGTGCTTTAACATGTTTTAAAGTTACGTCAGTCTTGTTATATGAAATATATGTCATGAAAATTATTTTGTTAAAAACATTTGAAAGTTATTTTCAAACGATTTTTACATTTATACTTTCTGTAAAGTGATATTGTATTTGTTGCTTTATCTATTTTGTCATTTTTACCTGATCAAAAACTTGAATTCTCTTTAAGCTGAATAAAAGTAGATTCATTCAATGGATACATTTCCTCTTCAAGATTTAAATATAGCATGTTACATTACATTATGAAAAATTCTTATACAAATTTCGAATGCTCCAGTTGAATTAGTTTGAGCTTCATAAATTTACATTTAGTGAAAGCTAAGCATGTACAAAAGTTTTTCATACGATCAGCTACGTGCTTTGCTTGTTTTAAATTCATAATACTAAAAGTGCAAATTTCTTTTAAAATATTTAACAATTTTGATATATTTCATTTGTTTAGAAATTCACATTATTCTGATATATGCTTGAATCAAAATTTTGTATACTGTTGTTCATGCAATAAACAGTACAATTTTCATATTCTTCCCATTTTATGCAGAATTCATCACTTTCTAATTTCCATTACAAAATGTTGTTAACAATATAAGAAAAACGCTATTAAAAAACTGAAAAGAATATCATTTCCACAACTTTTTCAAAGACATGTTTTTCTCCGAGTCTTTCTTCATAACCTATAAACCAAAAATAAAAATACAATCATATACAATACTAAAATTTATAAAATCACCTTTGTCACCGCCATTTCAAAATCGTCCTGTGTAACATGAATACGACGTTCCCTCAACGCATACATGCCAGCTTCAGTACATGCAGACTATATAACAAAAATTTCTAATTATCTTTAATTAATGTGTTTAAAGATATGAACATTTTACTTTCACTTCTGCTCCGGTTGCTCCAACTAAACTCTCCGCAATTTTTGACAGATTTATTCCTCGAGTCATATTCATTTTTCTCGAATGAATGCGCAGAATATCAAGACGTGCCTATAAATTATATTTATGTATCTTTCTACATATACATATGCAACAGTACAATATACATATATTCTTTAAACACTTCAGTATTTTAATTTGTCATACGAAACGCTTGATTTACCAAAATGTCAAGATAATAAAACATTAAAAAAAAACGAAATTTACTTTTTCATCAGGTGCTGGGAACTCTATCTTTCGATCAATTCGACCCGGACGCAGCAAAGCAGGGTCCAAGATATCAATACGGTTCGTAGCCATAATAACCTTAATATTTTTCGTTGCTTCAAAACCGTCCAACTGATTCAACAGTTCCAACATCGTCCGTTGTACTTCACTGTCACCTAAATAATGTTTCAAATAAATAAAATAACACGAAAAATAGTATTGCACATACTGCCACTGTTGGAATCAATTCTCGAAGAACCGATAGAATCAATTTCATCCATGAAAATTATCGATGGTGCGTGTTCTCTATAAAATTCTTTCATTTCAACATTAAGCATAAATAGAAAAGAATTACCTGGCCATAACAAACAATTCACGAACCATTCTAGCACCTTCCCCAATGAATTTCTGAACAAGCTCCGAACCGCTGACACGGATAAAGGTACATTCCGTGTGATGTGCCACAGCTCTGGCCAACAGAGTTTTCCCCGTTCCCGGTGGTCCATAAAGAAGAACTCCCTAATTATGAATAATTAACCAAACAGCATAAACTGAATGCATTTCTTCGTATATTCTACTTTTGGCTGCTCAATGCCTAAGGCTTCGAAAAGCTCTGGATGTTTAACTGGCAATTCTATCACCTCTTTAATTTCCTTGATCTGCTTGTCTAAGCCACCAATCATTTCATATGTTGAATCTGGAACTTTTTCAACCATCATCAAACTTACCAGTGGATCAACCTGAAAAATGTTTTTCATTAAAACTAAATGATCATTCACCAACAAACAGAAAAACGAACCTTATTTGGCAAAATTTTATGTAATACATAGCTGTCCGCTCTCAAAGCTACGCGACTATTCGGAGTAATTTTGCCAATGTCAATATTTTTGTCTACATCCACCACGTACTTTCCTTCAGGATGGACCTAAAACAATTTTTCAGTCCAATTACAACTTTAAACTTATGATCAAATAGTTGCTTCGAAAAATCATACTATTTAAATATTTATATTAAACAGATAACTAATTGCAACTTATGCTGCTAATTTTGTAATATTAACAAAAAACACTAGTAATACATTACACACAATTAATTTAACAACAATAACAATAATTATAATGAAAATGAAAATAATAATAATAATAATAATAATAATAACCATATTCAAAATGTTCAAGTTAAATAAAATAAAAAAAACTATAAATAAAACAAACATTGGAACTTGCTTTGACGAGAACTTTCTTCTTATCCATTACTCTTACTACTTCGCCAACATAAGAGCCCTGCTCATGTAACAGACTCAATTCTTCCTTCAACATTCGAACTTTCGCATTTAGTTCATTACGCTGCGCAGTCAAACGTCGAAGGTTTCTACTTTTTTCACTAAGTTCGAACTAAAAACAACATTTGAAAGCACAATAAAAGTTAAAGTTCAATTCAATTATATTATAAAATTAACAGTGCAAAATTCTAGTAATAAATTCACCTCAAGGTCTTCGAATTTTTTTCGAAGGTAAACTCTAAAACCACCTTCGGTAGAAAGCTGATCAACAATCATAGGTTCTTCCTGAAAATTAGAAATTGTATTACCAACAACTGAACAACGCAAACTTCATCAAAATCACAATAAATTCTACAAAATAAAAATGTATCTCTCTAACGTAAATGTTATTTTAAATTTTAAATCATAAAACAATATATATATTACATTAAGTGATTATTTACTTAACTTACTTGCAACATGATGCTTCGCAGAAATTCGACAAGTGACAGGCAGTTAACAATACAGTAATTGCATGCAATGCAAGTATTAATATTAAGTAAAATAATTACAAGTATTTCAAACTTTATAAAAAAATATTTTTTGAAAAATTTTTATTTTAGAGTTGAAGAGTAATGCATTTTTGTTTTTTAAATTAATTTGTTCAAAAATCTTATCATAAAACCATCATAACTTTATTTTTCAAATGCATTGGTTTGTTTTATTCCAAATCAGATTAAAATAAATTCAAAAAGCATTATTTTTTACCTTAACTTATATTAACATAAAAAATATGCAAGTAAAACTGAACAAAAATGTAATTTTTTATTTTTACATGCTACGTCAACACAACAGTATGAAAAGTATTATCATTTATTCTTACTGCTCATTTTATCACTGTATAACTTAAAATATTTTCTTTAATTTGTTGAAAATTGTTAATTTTTTCAATTTTTATGTGAATTAACAACGCTTGTTTTTTGCGTTGAAAAGTTTTATCAAGTAAATACTTAGAAATCAAATTTTTGTGTCGAAATAACAGCTACATAAGTTTGTTTCACAAGTACAGAAAATATTTTACTTTTAAATGAAGCATTTGTAAAATTATTAAAAATTGCATAAACTTTCCAACAAACATATGCGGCGGCAAGGTGATTTAAAATAAAATGAAAAACGTAGTTTACTGTTGCAAATGAACAACAGTAAATAAAAGTAAAACAGTGCTTAAAGCAAATCCGCAGCTTAGTTGCCAATTACAACTATTACAATGGAAATATGAATAGCGATAAAATGTTTTCAAAAATAATTCGCAGCACTTCCATTTTATAAAAACATAAAAATCAGTTTTCTTTTCCATCATTATCATGCAAAGATTCTGAGGAAACATAAAAAAATTTTCTGCATTTTCCGCAGAAAGATGGAATTCCACTTTGAGATACTGTACTTTCATCTGGTTCAATTACCGCAGCATCATTTCCAATATGTGAAGAAGACGCTGTATTTTCGCAAACTTCAAGGAAGTTCTTCTTAAAATACAGAGGGAAGGAAAAACTAGAAAACAGAATGTACCTTGCGGGAGATATACCGCCAGTTGTAACAGAGGGAAAGAAAACAATCTCTTTTTTGTTGGATAATTGAATAACTTTTCCCAAGCTGAATAGAAAGTTATCCGTGTACGAATTCGAGATCGCCTGCAAAAAGAAATTCACTCTCACTAATTTTGGAATTGTAGAACTCGTCGATTCGGTGCTAATCTCTTCGGACAGGAATTCGGAAATTTTTTCCGACAAATTCATGCTCAATTTGTATTGAAAATTTTCCAGAGTTAACTTCATGCTTTCCAGTTTGCATACAAAACTCATTTCCAGTTGAACCCATAAATAATCGTTACTTATATTTCTCAACTTCAAATTCAGCACACTGTAGGTCATTTGAACTCTATTGGGATCTTTAAAACGACTTTGCATATTGCTGAAATTCGGATGGTTCAAAAGTTTTTCAATATCAATTCCTCGAAGCTGCGATTTATCCAGCAACCACATTGCATAAACATGATATTTACCGCTGAGGATTGAAAACGCACTGTAAAATTCATAGAAATTCAATGTGATAACACTTTCCTGTAAATTATAGTTCCTATTCGCCAGCGGTCGCAGAAGACTTTCTTTGGAATCTTTATTGGAGTTCATTGATAATACTTGCTGAAAACCCTAAATACAAAAAATACTTTAAAGCATTGACGGTTCAACATTTGTATATTGTTTACTTCACCAGTTTTTATTGATTTCATTTTTATCTAATTTTTTCAGAACGGAAACCGACAACACTGGCAGAATGAATTTGAATGTGAATTACTTACCCTTCCGGTACAGTGCTCACAAATAAAGTATAATCAAGTTTCTCTGCAAAACTGGCATACTGATGATCATAAAATACAACTGAAGTTTATGAAAATTTAAAAATAATTATTTACTTTAAACAGCTGTTTGAAATGCTGGTGCGAAATTTTTATTATACATTCTAATGGCTTCATATTTATTACCTATGAATGACCAAATTTTTCAGCATTAATGAGCGAATTTTAAAATTAAACTAATCCATTGAATAATGTTTCCTTGATTTCAAGGCTTTTACATAGCGTATATGCTGATTTCTTATACTCTCCTTTACTGTCAGTTTTGATTCACTGTTATAATTTTCATTGGATCACTGCACGTGATTTATGAATCATTTTCAAATCTCTGCTCATTCAGCATGTTTTTTCAACGAATTATTTTATAATTTTTTCATATGTATCAAATTAAGCAGGACTAAAAATTTTTAAAGAATGTTTCACACGGTCATTGTGCTCTGTCCATTGTTATTGATTGCTGCGTCTAACAGTTTTGAACATTTCTCTAAACAAGTGCCAATACTAGGTACCTATGTCTTCAATTATCTGAACAATTATAATTAACCTTATACGGGTGAATTTATAATATTTGTTGTTGAACAGAAGCTGTTTTTCATTCTCTTCAAAATCTCTGATCTTAATTAAACTGGACCCCAGATTGACTGATTTTTCCATCCAAAGATACGTGAGTTGGCACAAACAGCTTACCACACAGTGACTTGATGCTGTGCACAAAAAAAAATCAGAATTGAAGTTAAATAAACAAAATTTTATGGAAATTTTTAGTGCACCTCAATCATCAATAATCATCTCTTGTCGGTCATTTTGAAGTTCTAATTTCAATGTAACTACAAATTACTCATCCAAAATTGTACGGAAACCCTGGTACGCCAGTTTAATACAATTTTATTTTTATACATTCGCTATTTTATGCTTTTTTTGTAATATTTTTGTATTTGTTATTCTTGTTTGTTTATTTACCTTTTTTAAAACCCTCTTTCGATTAAAATGAATAATTGAATTTCTGCTTTGTAATAGGTTTTGAATAGTGTTCAAAGGGTCAAAGATTTTGAATAGGTCGGCTTTTATTAAAGTTAAATATTTGTGCTTATTGAGGACATTCGAAATATTTGTAAATTAGTGAGTCAAAATCCAATCGCTCACAGTTCACAATCACAGTTCAAAAAATCGCTATAACTAATTAAATAACGTTAGCTTATGAAACTAAAAATAGAGAATTTCATTGATGGGACATCCTTTTTAATATTGTTTCATTTTAATTTAATTTGTTTTCTGTTGCTTTCAAAACTGTAATTTACATTTAAAAAACTGTGAATCTTAAATATAACAGTTTTTATCTTTATTTATCGTAGACACTGCTTGAAAAAAATAATCAAGCAAATAATGCAATTAGCTGTGTTATACATTAAGCATTCCCGAAATTACGGTTATGAAAAAATGAATTTCAAAAATGTGAGTTATTAATGATGAGTATTCATTAAAATATTTTTATAAATTTCATTTTTTTATTTTTATTTTTACAAATTTCAAAATAACAGCAGTTTTGAGAGCTACAATGCAGATGCGATTGCAAAAATTATTTTCAGTCAGTTTCAGCAGAATTTGTTTTGATTTTTTTGTGATGATATTGTGGTGAAAATTATTTTAAAATGTAAACTACATTTTTTATTTGAAAAATAATGAAGATGAAAGAAAACTGAATGACAGCAGCAAACATCTAAAAAGAATATAAAGCTTGTGCAAACAATAAAATGATAAATGGAAAAACCATTAAATGAGCCGTTGCATCATTTTGACAAGATTTAGCTATTAAAGCCGCAGATTTGCGCAAGGGTACTAGCTGTAAAATTCAGCAGTATGTATTATGCATTTAGTTGAAAACTGCACAGTTTTTTAAATTTCTCATAGCTTCATTTGTGTTAAATATATATTGATCATTTTTTGCCTTACCGTTTCAACAATAAATTTG
The DNA here is from genome assembly GCA_001447645.1 of Trichinella pseudospiralis. Lineage (NCBI taxonomy): Eukaryota > Metazoa > Nematoda > Enoplea > Trichinellida > Trichinellidae > Trichinella > Trichinella pseudospiralis. The sequence continues at coordinate 248,891 of JYDV01000010.1, read as the reverse complement.
AACTTTTTGTTACTTGATTTTCTTATAATACGGTAGTTGTTTTTGAACTTTTTGAGGTTTACTGTATTCAAATCGAACTTTTGTTTTGTTGTACGTGTAGCATCTTTTTTTCACCATTTAATGTTAATTTTCAATTCATGTTTAGGAATTTTTTTTCTTTTACTGTAAATAGTACATCATCTGTTTTGTTGAGTATATCATATTTTCAATGTGCAATTTAACATGTATGTATGTTGGACGATGAAATTTTCTTATTTAATTTTAGGCAGTAATGTCTAGCACTGAGCCTCATTTTATTGCTGCTCCCAATGAGTACCGCTTGAATAATCCACCATCAGATGGAATTACAAGGGTTCATTTTGCGCCCAATTCTTCCAAACATCTGTTAGTATCTTCTTGGGATTGCAGCGTACGTTTGTACGAATTGTCCAATGCATCGACAAATTTTGTTCTGAGCACTTACAATCATAATGCTGCAGTTTTGGATTGTTTATTTATAGTGAGTATTTGAATGAATGAAATATGTGTTGATCAAATTGATTTTATAGGACGCGAACAGATGCTGCAGTTGCGGCTTGGATAAATTTGTCAAGTTTTATGATTTTGAAAACCATTGCGGTAAATTGAATATTTATTTTATTTTCTCTTTAAATAAATTCTTTTAGAAGTTATCCTTGGTGCTCACGAAATGCCTGTTCGATGTTTAAGTTATAATCAGAATCATGGACTTGTAGTGTCTGGCAGTTGGGATAAAACAATTAAAATTTGGGATTATCGTGTTGGACGATGCATTGGCTGTTATAATCAACCTGAACGTGTTTACGCAATGGACGTTTGCGGTGATCGCTTGATTGTTGGCACTGCAATGCGAAAAATCTGGTTGTGGAATTTTCGAAATTTTTCCGTTGGCCCGGAGCAACAACGTGAATCTTCTTTGAAATATCAAACGCGTTGCATAAAATCTTTTCCAGACACGGAAGGTTTCGTCGTTTCTTCTATAGAAGGTTGTAAAATAGCCTTGTTATTTATTATGCGGTTTTTGTTATACAATTTGTAAAAGTGTTTAGGACGCATTGCTGTGGAATTCATTGATCCCGATTCGGAGGTGCAGAAACGAAAATATGCTTTTAAATGTCATCGATTTAAAAATGCAGAAACTGGTCAAGAGATGATTTACCCTGTTTTATCTATTGCATTTCATCCATCTGGTACGTTTGCATCTGGTGGTTCAGATGGAATTGTTAACATCTGGGATCCTTTCATAAAGAAACGTCTTTCTCAATACCACAAGTATGTTTTGATTTGTTTTCACTTTGCTTTTTTATTCTAAGCATTACTCGTATTTAAATAATTTAAATGCTTATTTCAGGTATCCTTCTAGCATAATTTCATTGGACTTCAGTTCTGATGGTGATTCTTTGGCAATAGCATCCTCTTATCAGTATGAATCTCTGGACAAAGGATTACCAGTTCCTGAAGATTGCATTTACATTCGAAAAGTCACCGAAGCGGACACACGCCAAATTGATGAAGCATAAAATTTATATTATTCTATATTTAGTTTTTTATTTATATTAAATAATAGAGAAATTGCTTAAGATTGTTTTTCTTCTGATGAACTTCTGCTAGTCACAGCGAATAGCTTATTTTACGTTTCTGTTGCAGTGTTATATTTGCACTAAAAAATCGTACATTGCTTTAGATTAATATAATTTCCTGAAATGTATAAAGGTTTGTTGTTCTGTGTGGTGTTCAATAGCACTTTGCTTTTCGTTCGATCTTTGCCGGCAAAGGAATTGGAAGAGGAAGAAGTTATCGAAAATCTTATAGTTTCCGAGGGGAAAATTTTCTTTCACACTATTTCGCCTACATCTTTTTTTAAGCAGCGTGGTATGGTATTTTATGGGTGATGAAATATTGAATAATAATAATTTGTTTCCAATAAATTGCAGTGCCCATTCGTTACAGCGTGTCTTTAGAGGGTTTTCCTGACCTACCCAGTTGGCTTCATGTTACTCATTCACCAGTGACTTATGATTTATTCATTTTTGGCAATCCAGAATCAAACATTACCGAAAATATTATGGTAAGTTGGTACAATAAGAAAATTTGATAGGACTATACTGTAATTTTCTAATTTATTATGAAAATTATAAGTTCAATGCTTAATCGTAATTGCTCTTGTTTGGATGTAAGGAGAAATTTAGTTTTTATAATGTTTTAAAAAGCAGTGTTTTTATTCTATTTCAAAAGTATTTAAGTAAGTATTCAATGCAAGGTATCAAAAGTAAAAGTTTTACACAGGTTGTTGCACTGAATCTGAAAACATTCAAAACTGCACGCAAGCGGATGCGAATAAAAGTTACGAAAGGAAGTAAGTTAAGAATGAATGTTTTTTCTTTCAAATTAAAAATATATGGATTTTAATTTATTTATGGTATATAAATCAAACAACATATTTATTTTGAAAGCAAACTTTGGATAGATAATTGAAAAATGAATTTCAATGCTGAATGTTAATATATTAAATAGCTAATAAATCTTATTTATTTTTTAATGAATAGAAAGTTGACTTTTATGTGCACGTTTAGCATTCAGTCTGCTTTAATACCATAAATTATTACGTTCACTTGTTTAAATAAAGCAGCTGTCATTTTTTTCCTCACACTGAAAAGCAATTTAATTAATGCTATGAAATGTTTGGCACGCTTTCAAAATTTATGGAAGAGAGAGAGAAATTTTAAACAATTGAATAACATTTTTTGTGATTATTTGGAAAACTGCAGGACGTTGCAATAGAATTTTAATGAAATTCTTTAATTAGTATATATATATATATATATATATATATATATATATATATATGTGTGTGTGTGTGTGTGTTATAGTTTATGCGAAAGATGATCGAGTAGAGACTGCCGAACTGTGGATATTGAATCATAATGTTTGGCAATTTTTTGCCGACGAGAACATTCTCAGGCTTTTGCAAAGCTTAGTTATGAAAGCTTTTCCGTCACTGAAAGAGCACACAACAATTTTGAAATTGTCTATACCAAAATTTGCAGTCAGAAAAGCGCTCGCTGGCAAACATGACGGAACTGTGGTGACCATGGTTGCGCCAGGCGGTTTTCAGAAGAGTGTTTTGAATTTGATGAGAGAATTGCAAGCAAATCCTGCCGCTTGCAACCGCAACGAGATTGTTTCTTTGAATTCCGTTTTTGCACCTCGGTTTCAAGTATTTAACTTTTCTTAAATTCTTAATATACGAATTCAGTAGTAGTATGAATTTTGAATAATGCAATTGTAGATTGATTGGTGTCGATTGCGTTTGCATGAACAACATTTAAGCTTGACAAAAAATGGAACCAATTCCAGGGTGCTGATTGGTCACAACGAACTCTTCGGCGCGGCCTGGACCAATGATACAATGGATGAGTTCATCACCTCTTCAGCCAACGTTGGATATAGACCTACGAGCACGAACAGTTCAGGAAGATCATATTTTCAAGATTGGATATTTTTTGTAGCCATACCGAGTGCGGTTTTATTGTTTATTTTGTTAATTTTGTCCATGATGCTTTTCGGATGTCGAGAAGGTCAACATTGGCGAGATTATAAAACTCCCAGGTAGTATGGTTGAAAAAGATTGAAATTGCTTGTTCATTTTTTTGATTTTTAATTTTTGTTCAAATTTGTTAGAACTCAGTTGATCGATTATGTGCATTTGCGACAAAGTCAGCAACAATTACGGCAGCTTTCTTTCCGTCGACATTCTTCTGAATTGGTCAACCTTCCATCTAGTAAACTGATTGCCAAGCCGATCTGCAAGCAGACCGTCGCCGAAGTTGCCACGTTGAAAGGCAGTGATTTGAATGTGCATTTTGTTGAAAATGGTGCGATGAAATCTCTTGCTCACACTGGCCACCACCCTTCTGCTCAGTAGATTTTAGTGCTCACGGTTGTTTTGTGAATTGCTTCTCTGTAGTATCGTCGTAGTATGCGGTGGCAATGGGCCCACATTAATGCCCTGACTGTTATTTAACTTGTTTAGTTATTACGCTCGCTGTTTATTTTTTGTTTTTATTATAGGTTTACTTACTGTTGCCAAAGCTGTTTCAGATCATTGCTTAGTTTCTATTTTTTGATTTTTTCTTAATAAAATGCTTTTTTATTTAAAAAATTGTTGAATCTTTGAATTTTAAACTCATGTAATAATAATAATGATGATCATAATGATAATAATAATAATAATAATAATTCAATTTGCATTACTGATTGCTATTTGTTTACATTAAATTTTGATTTTATCATTCACTACTAATTAATTTTATGAAATTAATGCCAAGTATATATATATATATATGATTGTAAAATATTCAATTATAACAGTGATAGATAGATAAGGTTCTTTTTTTCGTACCACTAGGTGAATAGCAGCAATTGCGCATTTATTATTTATTTTGAATTTTATGTTTTGTAGTTGGTTTTAAAGCTAACTAGCTCTTTCTCTATACAACAACAGCTAGCTCTAAAGTCAGTCAATCTTGTTCAATATAGAAAAAATAAGGTATTTATTTATTTTCCTTTTCTTAAAATTTTTATTTTTCACAATTCAATAATGTACATACATACATGTATAGTGGATATATGAGACAATAATAATAATAATAATAATAATAATAATAATAATATACAGTTAAGAAAGAATAAGGAAAAAGAAAACAAAAAGTGAACAAGCAGATGCGGTGTGATTGCTGTCTGTTCCTTGATTGCGGCATGCTTGCTTACAGTTCTGTTTCAACACCGCTGGTAAATGCCGCTGATCCAGCAGCAGCAGCAGCAGCAGAGCAGTGAGATGGATGTTGAGTGTAGGATGTTGCTGTAGATCGACCGGTGGCCGTTCGGCAATGACCATTGTCCAACGTTTTCCGTTGATCAGCGACAAACAAAGCAGCAGCAGTAGCAGATGATGCAGAACAACAAGAAGTAGAGCAGTTGTTGTTAACAACAGCAGCCGGTCGACTTTGTGCATAGATTTTCCCATCGTCAGCTGAGCTTGGCTTTAGCTGTTGTTGTTGTTGTTGTTGTTGTTGTTGCTGCTGCTGCTGCTGCTGCTGTTGCTGTTGCTGATGTTGTTGGCCCGCTGCAGAAGAAGAAGAAAAAGCTTCAGGCTTTTTCTGGTCAATGTAATTTTGCAGACGAATCAACGAATCTGAAATTTCCTTGTTGTCCGGACAAAGGCGCAACGCTTTTTGAAAATCACTGCGCGCGGCAATCCAACGCTTCGCCTCACACTGGCACCTAGCTCTGACAAAGTAAGCTTCAAAACGATCAGGATCCAGCTGAATGGCCTCACCGGCCAGCTGAATCGCCTGTTCCAAGTTTCCAGCCTTTCGACCGCATCTCGCCAAACCCAAAGTCAAGTGATAGCTGAGCTCTTGCAATTTTGTCCCAGTATCAGCACTGGTGTCGCCAATCGACGACGACAATTTGTCCACCACATTGCCGGGTACCTTTTTCAAAGCGTAAGAAAACCTGTGCGCCGCTTCTTTCAGTCGACCCTTCTTGTACAACAAATAGCCATCCTGTACCAGCTTCTCTAACAACAGTACCGTGAAGCGAGGCTTGCCGACCGTCCGAGTCCAAGTCGCCGGACCGAGCTTAGCGCCTCGACGCAACAGGCGTTGAAACGTGTCCACATTATCCGCGTCGATGCTCACTTCGAGCGGTCGGAAGCCTTGCTTGTTAGCACGTTCCAGCGTGGCTCCACGGTCGATCAACAACTGCAACAACGTTTTGCAACCGTACTGTGCAGCGTAGTGGATTGGCATGTTGCCGAAGCGATCCGCTTCGTTCAACTTTGCTCCACGATCAAGGAGCAACCCCACGCAAGATGTCTGAGCTCCGATGCACGCCCAGCAAAGTGCATTTCTGTCATCATCGTCCGTAATGTTCACGCTAGCATCTTAAAAAAGAAAAACAACAAAAATACTTTTTTTACTTTTTATTAAATTTTTAAAATCCCATTTACCACGCCCAAGTAGTAGTTCCATAACACCGATGTGACCACATTGCGCGGCAAGCATTAATGCCGTCATACCAGTACCGTTAACCTCGTTGTCAACATCCACCCCTCTGGTGAGCAGTGCCGAAACAATTTCCCAACAACCATTCTGCACAGCCTTCAAACAAACAACACAATTGAAACAGAATGAAACAAGAGGCTGGCAGAATTAATTTCAACAAATAGAACAAATAAATTTGATCATTTTGTTCTTTGCAATTACTTGAAGCAACGGCGGCGTCGGATGTTCCGATCGACCTAGAGAAACTTGGGCATTGTTCTGCAACAAATAGTGCACAGTATCCTTGTTTCCGTACGAGCAAGCCATGGACAAGGCTGAACAGAATGTACACAGTGCAATCAAAAGAACAAGAAACAACAGTAAAGATCTGCATACCTGTCTCACCGGTGACCAGATCGCAAGTATCCATGTGCGCATCGCAGAAATCAAGCAAAAACTTGCACACGGAAATCTGCCCAACTGCTGCAGCCATGACAAATGCTTGTTGGATGATTTGACTTTTCGACGTGATCGGATAACCGCCACTGGCGTTGCTACTTTTACACGGAGCCCAGTCGCATTGCAACAGAAAGCTCACCACTTCGACGTGGCCATTTTCTGCTGCATGCACCAAAGCACATTTGTTTTCTCTATCAAGTTGATTGATCTAAATTGAGGGGAAAAAAATCAATCAATCAATCAATCAATTAATGAACACATGAAATAGTTTTTACCAGTGCACCGTGCTCGTGTAACATTTGTATCAAATCCAAATTGCCTCCAATTGCAGCGTGCATCAGTGGACTCAGCATGTTCTCGTCCACAGCATTGACATCGGCGTTGAATTCCAACAAAAGCGTCGCAAATTGGTACAATCCTTGTCTGCAGGCCACGCACAGCAAAGGTGCCCCGTGAAAGTGATTAGTTTTGCAATTCGGATCCGCCCCGGCCAGTAATAGCAATTTTGAAACTTTCGTATTCGGCTGGAAGATGTTCCTCGTGGAACACAACGACGATTTAATGTCGACAGCACTGTGATTCAGCCAGAACAGTTGGCATTCGTTCAGTGTGCAATCGGAGCGTTGTACATTTTTGTATATGTGAGCTTTGAGCAGATGATGGCCAAGCTCTTGTAAGTCCTCTGCACCGAGAGATTTTTCAGAACAACGCCGTGTTAGCCAAAGAGCAATCGACGCGTGCCCTCTTCTGAAATCAATTCATTGATTAATTATTAACTAGTAAACATCGACCGGTTTGGTTCATTTTGAAAAATTCACTCATTACTTGACATCACAAAGAAAACGAGTACTTGAACCCTGTTCACGGCTGATTAGCCATTGACAAAAGGCTGGATGAAAGCAGACGAATGTACCGGTACGTGTGGAGATGAGAAATTCTCTCAGCTGAGTCAGCTGATCTCTGAACTGGTCCCACTTGAGCTGCGGAATCAGCTCCGTTGCACAGCAGACGGTGTACAGCTGTTCAGCGGTCAACGGTCTGCGCGACGCCAGCACCGCTTCCAACACTGGAGTCACTTGTCTGTAACTGCGTTCGGTGGGAAATTTCAAGCTCAACATCAGCGTGAATACTTCGCCCAAGTTGATCGGCAACAGTCTGTAGTTGGTCCCTTTGACGACAATGTAATTTTGCTGGATCAAATCCAACACCAGCTTCAAGTACAGAAAGCAACCCTTGGCTACGGTGACCAAGTGTTCAGCGAATCGGTCCAGAATGCTTCCGCCGGAGGAGCTCCAGCTCCAGTCCAATGATGCAGCTTTGCAAGAGACGTTGTTCTGTATGGCCAGACAGCTGTCCAGACGACGCTTCACGTATTGGAGACTGTCGTGGCGCAGACGATCGTCGGTTGTGCAGTTCAGGTCGATCTTGTGCAACGGTAGACCCTTGACCAGCTGCAGCCAGTCGGAGTGGACGCTGAGAACAAGCCGGAAGCAGGCTGGCAACAATTGTTGACCGTGGGCAAGAAGGAATGAGCTGATCGAATCGGTGGAATCTGGACGATGGAAGTGGGCCTCGTCGAGTGCGTCGATCAGGATAAGAAAGTTCCGGCCGACAGCTCCACTGTCCGTCGCCGAGGTGCGCTTCAACTTGCCCAGTCGATGCAGTCGTTGCAACGGTTCTGACACCAGCCGTCTGAAGGTCTGCAGTGGAGATTCGTAAAATTTAACTTTGTCGAAAAGCTTCTGCAAATCCGGCTCAGCGGCAATGAGCTCCGCGTAAGGGCTCATTGTCGGACTCAGAGCGATCATTGCAGCCAAATTGTACAAAAATTCAGGCAGAGAGCAGGTGATCTCGTTGTCCAGTTGGCAGAAATGATAAGCGACCACTGAATCGGCCACGTCGCGCAACCAGCCCGGTCGACCGTCCTCCGCTGACACCACTGCACCGCAACCGGACGAATGGTTCACTTTGGAACGTGTGGACAGAAATCCACTGTCACTGCTGGCGCTGGTCACTTGACTGTGGCTATTCTGCGACGGACTTTCATAAGCAGTGGTCGAGTCGACGTTGTTCAAGCAACGCACCGGAGCCTGAAGTGGACAAGCCGCTGCCAACTGGTGCAAGACGGTCGTCTTGCCAGTACCGGACAGACCATACAGCACGGCTCCTTTCATGCCGTTCTCGCAGTACGGGTACACCAAAATTTCCTTGAGCTCTTGGAAAAGCCACTGACGGCTGACCAGGAACGTCTCGTCGCGGTCGACCACCGGAAGTTCAAATGCCATCGGCTTGACATCAGCACAACAAGCCGCGCTCGCAAGCAACGGACTCGTGCCGCATGCTTGAACTGCCAGCTGTTTGGTTGACCGCGGGCGGGCCTTGTGCCGGCAGTTCGCTTCGTAGCTACTCTCAGTGAGCAGGGAACTTCGACTGGATCCTCCACCCAGGCTGGATGGACCACGATGACCACGGTGCGCCTGATGACAGCAAGGCTTGTAATTCACATAACCGTTCCCACTGCTGCTGTTGTTGCTCATCAACGACAACAAACTCTCTTGACTGGACCGTCTGGAGTTTCGCTCCAAACGCATCGGAGAACGTTTTCTTTCGTTCACTAAAAAATTGATGATGAAATGAAAAAATCTATTTTTTTTTTCTTTAATCTTCATCTCAAATTCAAAATCAAAAATTCAAATCAAACTGCTGCTTTTCTAGTGTCTCCAGTTTGAAAAAAAGCAACAACAACAACAACAACAACAACAACAATAGTATCAATGCCCAAATCAAATGCCAAAATATTGCAAAACCAAACGTTCGTGAGATGAGCAAATTTAATATATCAGAATAATGGAGAGTGATAAAATTAAAATATTTGAAAAGCAAATATGATTCGATTTGATTTCTAAATGATTTACTTGTATAAATTACCTTTCATTTATTAATGAATTTCAACATTCGTATAATCATGGATATTTCATCAAATTATTCATAATTTTATTTGAAAAAATGAAAAAGAATTAGAGCAAAAAAAAAGGAACGCATCACAATATGCATATCACGCGTCATCAGAAATAATAACGATTGGAAAATTATTAGAAAAATCAAGATAATAATACGCTTTGCAGTGATGCTGCTTGAGAAAGATTGATGAAAGTTTTAAAAATAGCACAAGGAGAAAGAAGATGAACAATGATGAAGCACGAAGACGTTATCATTAGAAAAGTCATGGCCAACCGACCGACTGGCTAGTTGGCTTAATTTATCTTCAATTTTGCCTATCTATATTTAATAAAACATTGATGGTTGGTCAAATTTTCAAAATTGACCAACTCAAACGTATATTTAAAATTTTCTCATTGAAACCCCAAACTTGCTACTGTTTTTGTCCTATTTTTGTCCACTCATATTCAAAACATCATAACAGAACATTTTTTAATTATTATGCTAAAATAAAGCAAAATGAAATTTTAATTTCAATTTCAAACATCAAATGCCAATATCCTTTGTTGAAAACCTCAAGCTACCAATAATTACGAACAAACAAATTTGACATTTGAATGAAACTAAAATTAAGCGTATGCATCTCATAATTTAACAAGAGCGAAAAAAACATTGATTACAAATACCCAGCATATAGCAGACCCAACCAAAAAATTTACCAAAATAAATAAATTGCTTCTTCAACTTCTAAGAATGTGCATGATTAGAGTAACTGTGATGCATAAGAGTGCAGAAACAGTGATATAAGAAATGAGCAACCATGTGGCAATAAAACTTAACAATTCTGAACAAATGGAACAAACCGTTGTGCTGTTTTAATCGACGCTAAGCATATCCACTTTGCCAAATGCAAACATCCTGAGGAAACAACAATTTTCACTGAGCTCAGAATAGAGTTAGTTGGCTGGCATTGCGCCTCATAAAGCACACAAGGTCATTGAAGAAGCGTAACAAAAAAAAACGGAAATATATCTCTTGCTTTCTTCGAAAAACAATAACAATCTGGTTTAATATTTTTTGAAAAAAGAAAAAATATATATATATATAATCATAACAGATAAAGTGTTCGTAATCAACATCAATGAACAACAACGATACAGATTTAGTCATAACTTTTTGCACCAACGCGGACTGAATGAATACACACACACACACACACACATTTACATTTGCTTGCTTGAACATTCTTGTTGCCGTGGAATAACATCAATTGGAACTAGTTGTTCAAGATAGAGGCACCCGCTTATGAGGTTTTAAACATTAGCCTAGTAACAGTTGAACCTAACGAGCTTCAATTAAGCTGATTAATCGGTCGTCGTAAGCTTAATCGACAAGAGCATTGAACTGGCGCTGAAGCTTTGGCAAAATCTTAACGTCTTCCTTCTCCTTTAGTTAAATCAACTAAAAGCTGACCCGCGCCAGAGCATCAGCGTCTTGCTTGCCTGGTGGCCACTCTAAAGTAAACCAATGAAAAACGACTGACCGTCGCTTATTGACCAGCGCGTGTGAAACACAATGGTCAATTGTCCTCAGACAGCTTGGCCTGGACGTTGCAACCACCAACGGATGTTCGTCAACCGCTTGCTGGCAACAAATGACCATTGTCCAAGTATAAACCATCGGCACAATAAACCCTAGATGCCGACTGGCGCCAAACTGGCCGGAAAAATATACCACAGACAAGATCATTGACAAAAATGTATCCGACTGGGCGGAAATGAGTCGACTTGACAAAAATCAAACTCGACAAAGCAAACACAGTAAAAGTAACTAGCCTAGAAATGTCAAACAACTATGCAAATCTCAAAGGAGCCTGTATTTATTATATTCACCAATTCAAGTCTAAACTGAATTCACACTGGCCTCACACTATTCAGCAACATCAACGTACAATTTTTCCTTCATCAATTATTATATCAATTTTGATGACATTTTAAATTAAACAACCTGACAATAAAGAACAAATTTATCAATTGCAGCTTTTCTTCAACAAATAAAAGTAATAACCACATTTACATAAAGACAAATAACGGCAATTAATCATACATTGTTAAAAATTTAAACAAAACCATAAAAATGACAATCAATTTTAAATAACAATCTGCACAACACTGACAAGTGATGTACTGATAAACATCGGACCCAGCTGATACATTCGCTTACCGTTTCACAAATGCCCGAAATGAACAATGCTACTGCGACCAACTGGTCATATCCAACAAGTAAAAAACAAAAGCAAAAAACACAACAAAATATACTTAAGATAGAATTTTAAAAATCATTTTTATCACATTTTCCTGTAAAATTAAAAATCAGAAAACAGTGTCCAATTTTATTCTGTTTCATTACTTCACGAACATAAACAATATGAAACACACTTCACATTCTCCATCTGAAGTGATTGGCAATATTAAAAAAATAAATTTTAAAATTTCATTTTTACAAAAAAAAAAAATAGTTTAACAAGATTAAAACTTATGTCGTTGAAATATTCAAAAAACAAAATTACATTGATTTTCTTCTCGACGATTGAAATTTCAAACTACAGTACCCTATCGCTAAGTACTTGTTGATCATTTATTACTCAAAAAAGGTAATTAAATAAATTTACTGTATTGATGAAATTAATAAGTCCAATAAATTCTGGAAATTATTTAACGTAAATTATATTAAAATTATAAAATTTCGAGTAAAATACGTCAATAGATTGCTTGATCAGCTAATGAAAAAACATGTAAAACATATTAAAACAACAACAACTAGAACAGCTAGAACAGTAATAAAAATAATAATAATAATATACTAAACCTGATCGACATGACTTTCGAAATCTACAAGCTAACCATCTACGCCACGAGTCAACCTTTTGTTCAACCATGGACGGTTTTTCAGCAAAAAAGAAAAATTACATCTTTCACCAAAATAATTGACGCACACTAATTGAAGAATGTGCAGACGTAGTGGGTAGCATTTCAAAAATGTGTCAGCAAAAATGGCCAATCAGATCGATTCCTTAATGTTAGGATTAAATTATCAAGGTCGACAGTTTACGGATATGCAAACTGGATTTGGCCAACGCCCCTGTTGCCTGTTTGATAATTTTGAGAAAAATAGCATCCCCTGAAAATTGACCGCCACAAACAGAAAACTGGACACCTGCAGAATGGGATGTCCTTCAACTCATCACTGTCACCAAAATTACAATTATTTACAAAGTTGCCTTCATCTCAAATTTTCACGAGTGTTTTGACTTTTCAACGTTGAAAACTGCGCAAAAAGTTATATAATTAATAAAAAGATAATCATAAAACAAAAAAGCAATTTCCATTTTTACAGTAAACAAGAAAACAAATAAATGGAAAAATAAAAAAAATTTAATTGCTTCAAGAAATTTGTCCTTTCACCGAGCGCGTTGTGTGCAAAGTGCAAAGCAAAAAGCACGCACGCAGCTGTTGCAGAAGACAAACAAGGCAATTTTTCTCTCATGCCATTCGAAATGGATGGAATGTGTCATCAATGCAATGGCTATTTTTCTTCTTTTAATAAAATAAAAAATTCATAGCTTTTAATAAAATTTAAAAAAAAAAAAATAATTATACAATTAAATTTGAATGAGAAAATTCAGAAATGAAGTGAATTCATCAATCGAACTCAATTTTGAATTTTTCCAATGTCCAATTTTTCAACAAAAAATAATAATAATAAAATAAAAAATGATCAAATCAAATTATTTAATTTAAATTATTTTACATAATGAAATAAATCTCCAGAGATAGTTTACCTTATTTAACGGTCAGTAATGCTCGGCGACGCTAGGCGTGGACGTGTGTTGTGCAAAACAGAGGAACAGAAGGTTAGCGCGGCGTGATTAAGCAACAAACAACGAATTCTGCTATGAAAGAAAAATATGGCTAATAACAATAATAATAATAATAATAATAATAATAATAATAATGATGGTGATGATGAAGATGATAAGACGTCGCCGCCATGATTCTGAATACAATAGATTAATTCACTATGAAGTGACAAAGCATCTATAAAAGTTAACCACCAACTGGCGGCAAAATAGCCAGACGAGATTGACTGCTGACCGACCGGATGGCCGGCACAAAAAGGAATAGAAACGCAATAAAGAACCATTTTCAATGACCGAATGACCAAAAAAAAAAAAAAAAAACTCAGTTAAAAAGTGCCAAAAAATTGTCAATGACCAACGGTCATTTGACGGTCCAACGCGCGCCAGTGACCATCGGTCAGTTGGGCATCTGCTTCCGCCAATTGACCACAAGACCAGTGTCACGTAAGCACGGTCACCCGGCGTTATGCTCATCCACAAACTGACCGTCCAGTCTGTCAGTCCAACCGTCAAACAATAATAACAAAAGCGACGAAGGTGAACAATAAAAAAAAAAAAAAATAAAAATTACTGACCAAAGCAAAAGCTCTACAACAACCGGCCTGCAGCGTCACTGCAAACACTGAACAAACTTTGTGAAGCATCTGTCTCATCGAATGAATATTTTACAAAAAAAAAAAAAAAAAATTTAATAATAAATTTAAATCAAATTTCACCTGCTTCGTTTCACATCAAAACAGCAGCATAATCATTGAAAAGCTGCAATTTGAACAATTAATTAATTGATCGTAAGATAAACACAATAACAAAGAAATTCATATTACAGTATATTCATAATAATAATAATAATAATAATAATGTTGACATTGGGATTCAAATTTGCACAATAATGTTCTGTCAAATACTGTTGCATAAGAGAAATTCTGTGGAGGAAAAAATAACAAATGGAACTGAAACAAATGCATCTAACTGCTTGTGCCCCCAAGATTGAATGCAAAAAAATTTTCACATTCAATGTTGTGGCAGACGTCATTTAAAATTCATATTACATGCATATATATATATATATTGCTCAGAAATAGAACTATTTTTTTACTAATAAACATTTAGAGAATTTTTACTTATATAAATTTGCAGAAAAAAAACTTACAATTAAGACATTTTTCTTGGAAAATAATTTCATGAAATATTTCAATAACGCAACAAAACAAGATTTTAAATATTTGAAAATTTACAGCTGCAAAAAATTGCCATTTCAAATCTTTCAACTAGTCATATAGAAAGAAATTAAATATCAAAAAAAAAAAAAAGAAAAAAACAATCTCAAACCATTTAAACATCTTATGTTTTTTTTTAAGAAAAACACAGCATTAATTAATAATACTCATATTACATATATTAAGAGATAAAAAAGAAATTCGATCCCTTTTTAAACAAAAAATATCACAATTTATAATTGTACTTTTTTATTAATTTTTTATGATACATTTGCATAAAGGATGTTTGTTTTTCACCCTGCACACACCTGCCAGATCAATTATGCCAGATGCTGGTGCCAGGAAGATTATTTTTCAAAGCAACGAATCTAATATGAATGAGAGAAAATTATTCACTGTTCATCAGTGGAATAGATGGAATTATTTATTGCAAACAGATGAGTGCTCTGAAAAAAGAAAAAATCATGCATCATATAACGTATTAAAAAACAACAGCTAAGAATCCATATTGTAAAATAGCTTTTTTTGCATCAAATATAGAAACCTTTTTTTTAATCGAAGTTATTTTTAATTCTGTTTCATATTCAATAATAATTATTACTGCAGTTCAGTAAAGTAGGTGTGAAATGTTTCGATCATTGTCGGGGCATTGTTTCTCAGCCGAGAGCTGGTTAATTGAATTTGATAATGAAAATGATTATGCTGATGAATCACAGAAGCGGATTAATTATTCAGTGAATGAATTGAAAGCTAAAATGAAGCTCATCTCAACCTAGTCCTAGCTGACCTGAAGCTGGGCGACCTGACCTCGTTGCTTTGGTAACGCAAAGCGGCTAAAACCAGCTAGCAGAGTGCCATTAAACACAATGAAAAAATGAAAATCATCAAAATACCACAGTATTTTTTTGGCTTTGGTTTTTTTTTTTTACTAACTAAAAAATTCACTGAAAATTATTCACTTTTTGTTCCATATTGATTCGTGAATATGATCAATCCAGTTCTCACGTCTTAAGCCGCAACTGCTTACCAACCAAAATACACACACGCAAGGCAGCAGCTGACAAGCTTGAACAAATTCAGGCAGGCAAACAATACACAAAGCTCCAAACAAAAATGACCAAACAAAAGTACATCTCCATCTGGTAGCCTGAGCTAGATTTGATAAGAGACTTTATTTTGTCGTTAAAACTGATCGAAATTAATAAAATCACAGAAAAAGTGATACTTGAAATTAAAAAATAAAAACTACAAAAAAAAAAAAAAGAAAGGCTATTTCCCTCACTGCTTTGCATTTGCATTTGCATATGCACATCCATTGATGTCAATTTAATTCAGAAGACAGATGGTCTTGATCTTGAGCAAGACAAAAGATTACAAAATTTCCGGTCAAGTAAAAAATCTAAAATCACTAATATTGTTGAAATCCAATGTCTGCAACGTTTGAAAAAATTTTTCAAAAGCCCACTGTCAAAGCAGAAGAAGAAAAACAGACAATATTTCACTGAAATTTCATTTCTAATTAATTATAATAAAACATTACACACACAATTCAAGTCAATTTTTATGAGCCATATTTTTATCTTATAATTTCAATAAAGTTTTTCCGGTAAATTTTGTTGTACACTAACATCATACTAATATTAATATAATAATTTTCTTACGTTTCAAGAAAAATGTATCCTTCAAAATATATATATTATTTTAATATAAAGAATATATTAAAATAAAAACAATAGAAAATAACCATAGACACTTATATTGAAAAAATTAACAATATAGAAATATAAAAAATGGTTTTAAAAAAACTTCAAGAAAACTACAAGTTGCAACAACAGCAACTTTATCGATAATCAAATGATTATTTTTGAAGATTGTCATAAAAAAGTAAACAAAGAAAAAATAAAAACTTTTTTTTTTACATTTTCTGCAATGCTTATTCCGTAACCATGAGACAAGCCAACAACTTGAATACTAGGAACAGTATTTTTATTCTCTGATCGTTCGTTTATTGTAATATATCGTTACGAATTTGATGAGTAAAATTTAAACAAAATCAAAACACCGGCACAACTAATTATTTTACAAAAAGAAACAATAACAATACTATTGTTAACTAAAGCTTATATAATGTACATAATTATAAGGTGAACTTACTGTACGGGGATGCAGGCAGAGAGCAGTGGGAATGGAAATTGGCCGGCGAGTGACGATAACGTTGGACAATTTCAGTTCCAAAAACGCCACTTGCTCGTAGACGTTGACCAAAACTGAAAATGCCGTGCAGCTTATCAGCAAGCTGCTTTTCGGCTAATTTAAACGGAGGTGGCCTTGCAGACGTGGGGATCAAATCGCAAGTGCCTGAAATAACAAATCTCACTGCGATGATTGGTCGAAAATTTTGTACAAAATTTTTAATCAAACTTAACATATTCACTTAAAATAAATAATTATTACAAAAATAAAAAATAAAATAAAAAACTCCGTTATTCATATTCACATAATACATAAGTGATTATAATTATTGAAAAAAAAGTCTAAAATTATGATCTTTTCTAATCAATCTATCTACTGCATGCAGAAAACTAATATTACAGTATGAAAGCTTTGATGATCAATTTCAGTAAAAAGTATTTTCCTATCGCTTTCGAATTGATCATATATTTAAGTACAATATACATCATGACAGAATAACAAATATTTAAATGTGTGAATAATAATTTAAAAAAAAATAGTAAGGAATGAATAAAATGACAAACTTATAAAAGTTGAAGTTGCATAGATGAATCAGAATACAATGAATGAGCAGAAACGAACAAGAATAAGAAAAGACAGATAGATAGTCAAATCAAATAAGATAAGAATGAACAAAGAATTTGCGTGGAATGAGAATGCACTATGTAGAAATGTTGCAAAAATTAATCTTAAGAATAAAACGAACGTCAATTGTAGCTTAAATTCTGCAAACAAGTTGCTTTATAAATAAATTCAAAAAATAAAATAAAATAAAATAAAATGCAAAATATTCTCACATGTACGGTTGACTGTAGAAGAACAGTGAACGTCCGGCAGTTGATGGGTAGGATTAATGCTGATTGGTAGTTCTGTGGCTTCGGATACGGTGGCCAGTTGACAAGCGGTGGTAACTTTGGCTTGTGTGCAGTGTTTGCTGAGCTGCGGTGAACAAACGTTACTAGTCGCCAGCGTGTCGTCATTGTTCCCGTTGGTCTCGGTTCTCTGCTGGACAGTTGGCAAGGAAACATTGACACCTGACTGTGTATTGTCATCCGCAGGTCGAACAGGCGTTGGCTTTACAACAAATGCATCTGCCGTTGTATCTTGTACACCCGTAACAACAGTACGAACAGCATCTAGATGGGATTAGCAAAAATTAAATTTATCCACTTCTGATGAACAATGAGATGAACTGAGTGATTGAAACATTTCACAACAATTTTTCAAAGTTATGAATTATGTTTTGTGTATATTGCTATATAAAAGTAAGCTGAGTGCTGAAAATAGTAAACTGCAATTTAAGCTTCAAAACTGGCCTATACTAGAAAACTAGAAGAACATAAAACTGACAAAGATTTTGAATCTTACCAAAAACCAAATTTAAGCTGATTTGACAACTTTAGCAAGCAAATTTGAAATTTTGCAAAAAGCTTAGCAACACTGTGTGTTTGAACTGGCCGACTGGACTGAAGTAAACAGAAAGAATTGAACAATACTTTTAAAGTAAAATCAATCGACATCATCAATCAATATTTTGCCAACGATTAAAAATTTTTCAAACTTCTAAAACTGCAACTTTCTTCTTTACCAAATTCATTATTCAATTAATAAGCGTCAATTCTTATTTAACATTTTCACATTCAAATTTCAATTTTATTATTTTCATTTTATTCTATCAATTTAAACACATTTTACTTGTTCACTTTAAAACAAATAAAACGCAATCCGAACGTCTATTTTCCTATGTTATACACAAAAAAATTTTTTTTATTTCTCAAATTTCATATTTTAATTATTCAAAAATATGTTGTTGGTTGTGCAATTCTTTGATAAAAAGATTACTTTCCAAACGCGTACAATGCTTGTCGAACATCCGCCCTTGTTTTCATTGTTCATCTCTTTTATGTAAGATAACATGCAAATTTATCAACTATGAAAACATTTCATTTATTTTTGCTGTGAGCAAATATTTCATTATTATTATCAAATAAATCAATAAATAAATTTAAATATTTACGATATAATAAAATTGGTAAATAAACGAGAGGAGAAAAAGTTTTCAAATTTTATACAACTATATTTTTTTCATTGATATACATATAATTTTGAAAATTGTTACATTTATTTTTTTTATTCATTTTAAAGTTACTTCTTTTTTTAATTTTTTTGGATAAACAACATTTTTATTTTTTAAATGAATTCCTTTATTGTAAAATTAATAAACGTTTCTTCAGTATATTGCAATAATTAATATTACACGATGATCATCAGCTTAGAAATTATTTCTTCAAAAATTTTGTTCAAGTTGCAGTGCTCAGAATAGTCGTGACATGAAGAGTTAATTTTGTTTTTATTAAAGTTTTAATTGCTAGCCTAATCATCATTGTTGGTCAAATAAATAAATTTTGAAATGGTGTTCAATTTCTGACGTTCAAAAAAATATTCAAATTCTGCAAAAATAAATATTGTCACTTCAGCAAATTATGTATTTTTCCATTATTAAAAATCAAAATTCATCAAAAATTTTTTATTACTAATTGTTTGGATTGAACAACGAGAATAAACTTAAACTTTTTAAACAACAACCCAATGCTGACATCAAAAAGACAATACTTTAAAAATTTCAAGCAAAGCATTACCCAAACAGCTAAAAAAGAACTTAACCTTTTCGAAACACAAATTCCATTTACTGATTTTCATCAGTTGTATTAAATTTGAAAAATTGCTTAAACTGTTTTCATTACCAACACAAAAATTGATGTAAATATTTAATTACCAAAAAGTTGAAAAAATTGGTTCCACAACAATTTAAATGCAAAACTTTCTCTGATTGCTGACAACATAGGTTAGGCTATTTTCAAATTCCAGTATTTAAAAGTATGCATCAAATGCTTGCTTAGCGAAGAAGTAAATTTACTATTATGACAATCATGTATATGCTACTAAAATTCTGCAACACCACAATGAAAGCTGATTTCGAAGTTATATCTGCTTATAAAGAAAAAAAGTAAGCCGTTTGCAATTGGATAAGTAAATCAAACTTGTCGACTATATTGAACATCAACTAAGTTTAATTTAAGCTACAACAAGAAACCAACAGACCATTTTTAGCAGTAATTGGAAATCGAAAAATATGAACTCTTCAAAAGTAAAATACATCATCAACTTTAAGCAAACAAACTTTATGCTTAAGATGAAAAAAGCGCATGGATATGTAAAAAGTGGACCTAAAATTAGTGGAAATCTTCTCAGAATTTTTAAATATTTACTTTTACATGCCATTTTAAATTAAACATATGTTGTAAAAGAAATTTAAATAAGTGAAAAATAATAAATTAATAATGCAATGGTGATATTTTAATGTGAATTACTGAAAATGCATAACGCAAAATCTGCGTTCAGCATTCTCAATCAATCAAGCCTCAAGCCGCTTTTCTGAAACCCATCACTGCTCTCTAATAGACTTTTCGGTTCATTTTGACTCTTGCTGAAATTTAAGACCCCTGCCGATTAAGTTTCAGTTAAATTCAAGCAAAAAGTAATTTCACCACTAAAACTGTTGATGTGGAAAATACATCCGAGAAGTGTAAAAACCAAAAATTATTGCACTGCTTAAATATAATCAAAAGTTTAAAAACGATTTGCCCTTTTTAAAACAATGCAATTAAATTTTTACACAAACAAACCCAAACAATTTATATAATTAACATTTTAAAGAAAAAAATGAAAAATGCATTCAAAAATAATATAAATAATGAGCAAACATGTCAACATAAGTGGTAAAATAACTCTCAACGCGAGTTTTCAATATTTAAATATTTATCAGACGAACCTAAATACACTGATAAAGCGGTAATAATAAAATATTCAAATTAAAACAAAATTATGAACGTATTATTTTTCACTGATTCAACACCCAAAAAATATAAAATTACCTTACCCATTACTTTTTTGATAATTGCATTAATATTAACCAATTTTTAATAAAATTTTAAAATAATGTTAACAATTAAATTTTAATTAAAAACGATTAAAAGTAAAAAAAACAAAAAAAAATTACTGTTCAAAGCTCTAGTCATACGTGGAGTAGCAGCAATGGCAGCTAAACGTTTCTGCTGCTCTTCCAAAATTTCCAACGTGCTTGGAATTCGAGTATCTCCTTTTTTGTGATTAGCATTTCCATTTTTTCCATTTACTCGACGACGAATGCTGCCGTAAAAGCCAAAATAAGAAAATCCAAGCTTTTCATCTTGAATTTGATTGCATTTGCTTTCTGCACTTTTTTTCTCAATCTCGCGTGATGATTTGAACATTCTATCCCAAAGTTTCATCCGCCTCAAGGTACTGCCACCTGAGAGAAGGTTTAATTAAAAAAATAGGCACAATCAGATTTGAAAATTTAAAAATGAAATTCACATTGCTTATATTTTTATCAACATCAAAACAAAATGCTTTCTGCACTTTATTCATGAACTATTTACATCAGTTTTCTGTTACAATATAAATAATTAATTTTTATTTTTTACAGTTAAAAATTCTTTTGTAAATAAGATTCAGAAAATTTTAACATTCTTATTTGCACTGTTTATTTATTCTTAAACATAATAACATGGATGCTGTGTTCAAAAAAGAAGAACTCAAGTTGCTGAAGTAGATTTTTACATGACAATGTTGTTTCTGCAGTTTTCTTTATTCGAAAATAAACTGACAAAATAACTATTCCGTGTAAATGTTTGACGTTCAAATCTACATTTATAATTGAAAATTGGTGATTTATTTATGCAAAATAATGCGCGCTTCATAGACAGTTCAAGCACATGATTGAAACATTTTAAGAAAGATTTTACAACGATAATTCGAATCAATATGTTGCATTATCAACCGGCATCTGATTGCCTTTCTGATGGTGAAAATGGTGGAAAGAATTTCTCAGTCGCACTATGAAAGTCAATAATAAATGCTAAAATATCAAATAGCTAGCTAGCAAGCTATTTTGTTAGCTGATTTCAGTTCAAATCTTTTTACTGAATGATCATTTCAATTCACTTGATCTGCTATACATTTATTTCATTTCATTTCATTTTACATTTGTACTTTTCTATCACATTTATCATTTCTACTGTCAATATTTGCAAATTTGAACATTTTCTGGCACTCAGGGTTCGAGTTTAAAATTAACAAATACAATACCGCATTTACAGTAATTTCTCATTACCGTAACACTTATTAAAAAGTGTGGTAAAACAAAACTATCAAAATAATTTGAAATCTTAAATTATTTTTAACTTAATTAAAGAATTTCTTAATATTCGTTGCAAATATTCAAAATTTTCCAAAGCATAACATTTTTATTATTATGTACTGCAGTTGAAACTAATATTTATAATAAATTTACACTACAACAAGAAAATCATATTTCCCATAATAATCCTGATGATGAAAGTAATAATAATGATTATTTAATTGCTGATAAAAAGTTTGTTAAATGAAAAATTGCCTTTATCTTTGGAACATTTTACATTTTGGAACACATCTACAGTGTTTACTTTGCCATTAAACGAAAAATCAAATCAATATAAATGCCCGATGCAAATAAATTTCGGTGAACTATGGTGAGAGAACAATTTCCATTGAAAATCTTTTCTTATAATCAAAATTTAGAAAAACAATTGAACTTATCATTCAGTGATACTTTATGATTTCAGTTCTGCTTTACTATACACTGATTATAAATTCATTGCACTTTACGTCATTTCTGTTTCTTTCGGAAATAGAATTCTGTGCAATATTTCAAATAAAAATTATAAGCAAATTTTAACAGCTGAAATAATTGGTAAAATATTTTCAAAACTTCAACTGCATGACTATTCTGTTCAATTAAATATTATCTAAGAGAAATTAATTCAATGATACATATTTATTTGCAAACCAAACGTTCGTTTAAAAAATTCCATTTACAAGCGTGTGTAGTTAATTATATACATCATATAGAATTAAAAATACATGCATGTCTTCAATTATAAAAAATCCATTATAGGTATTATATTAAATGTAGAATATTAAGCATACTTTAAGAAAAATCTTCATTTTTTAAATTTAACTCAAGAAATTGTCATTAATAGAATTACTATCACAGAACAAGAAAAAAGTAAAACTCAACAAATAATGGCGTATAAAACTTTACCATAGTTTAAATATTGACTAGTTTAAAGCTTGTAGATGAATGAAGAACAAATAAAACGTTCTGTCGGAAAATGCCTATTGCATGTTGAATAATTTTTATAATCATGTGTGGCAAAACAAATGAGACAATGAATACAAATAAATCAGAAATTAGTTAAAATGGAAAAATGTTCATCAATGACAACAGTGTGTGCAATGATTTAAAATCCAAAAAGCACACGACAAGCCAATCAATCATGCTAACAACAAACATTCCATCTTTGCTTATTACTGCTAGCTGTGCAAATCATCAGAATTGAGCTGTCTGATGTACCTACCATACAGAGTGAGTTATTTTAAAAATGACAGAAAAAGCAGACCTAAACAATTTCAGTGATTGTTCAATTTACACTTCACTTCATTTTTACAGTTTGCATGAATCATGGCAAATAAAAGCACTATGTTATGTGAAACATTTCAACAACTATGAATCCAAAAAATATTTATTTATTAGAACATATATTTATTGCATTTAAACATAAAAAATATTACAGTTTGCCATTATTTTGAACAACTTTAAAACTATATATAAAATGGAAAAGATGACTTTTCCAAGCAGTCGAGTTAATCTACTGTAACCTGAGTAGATGTTCAACAATTACAATAATTCAACAATTTCAACTACATAATTGTACAAAGTGTGCTTTATGAAAAAAAATGCAAAAATATTTTTTATTTTGGAACTTAGAAAAAAAACAAATACAATTTAACTTAAAAAATCATTTTATAATGATAAAAGTAACAAATTAAATTTTGAAATTGCATTAATGCTAATCAGAATAAAACTAAATTAATTTACCTCGGCAAAATTTGATTTGTAAAGTTTTAAAAAGTGTGACATGTAAATAATATGGAAAAGAAATTTTAATTTTTTGATGCTTATAAGTCAAAAAAGACATTGCATCTCCACATCGTATAGCTGATTATTTGTACAAAATGTTGTTAGTCAGCGTTTAGGCATGCGTCATTGCGGAATGCAAACAAAATTTGAATCAATTTAGCTTAAATTTAGCTTGTAGATTTGAAATCAATTTGCTACTACATCATTACTGGCTGTATTTATGACAAAAGTTCAAGTTAATAAATATAACAAATGTTTACATATTTAAATTATTTTCAGACATATGTATACGTATTAACCTTAGAAAATTCCCAGGACTTATTATTAGAAGATGAATTTTTCAAACCAAGAACCCCAAAATGGGTTTATAGAGGAAAACGTTTTCCAACAGATCACTCCCATGATATTTGATAGCAGAAATACTGACCACAAGATCAGCATTGAAAAATGCAATATCTAAAAAGCAGTGCGAAATAATCAAAAACTTAAGAAGACACCAAATTAGCGGCATAAAGGACTGTTCCAACTGACATGCACTATAAATAAAGTTTGTGGTCAAAGCAAGAAATTTTTTTTATAAACTGTCACATTGTTTAAGCATTTATATTTAATACAGACTATTGAAATGATCATTTATGCAACTTTATTTCATTTTATTACAACTTTGAATATAGTAAATGATTGATTTTTTAAGCAATATCAACATTTAAAACTGATTCATTTATTTCATAAAGCACTTTCCTCTAAAACGTAATTCTCATTTACAAGAGAATTACAGAATTAGCTTCATAAACTTTTTATATCTATTTTTATTTTTCAGTCAATGATATAAACATTGCAGTATATGCTACATTTAAATTTTACTGCTCTTCGTCAAATTCGATTATAAAAAAAGTTCAATACTTAAAAGAAATAAATATTAACATAGGAAATAACAAAATTAAAATGAATCATTAAAAACAAATACCATCAAACTTTTATATTGATGAAATAGAAACAAAAATATCTTTTTATTTTATTATAACATAAGGATGCTTTAGATGAATAAACTGAAAAAAATTGAATACAAATTAACAAAAGTTTTTCCGTATTATTACGCAGTTCAAGAGAAAAAACAATATTGCTTTTTTACTTCAACAGAATATGTTTGTTAATTATGCAAGTATAGTTATAAGTTACATTTTTAATTCAATTATCAATCATTCGATTACATCCAACTTCAGTCATACATTAAACAGATAACTTGTTAAATTATTTCTTTTCCTCTTGCAAAATCAGAATCTCCTTTTATATTATTAAATCAGAAATGAATTGGAAAGAGTTGACAAATTATTGGAGCATAAGATAATGAAATAAAAAAATATTAATTTTAAAAAAATTTTAAAAATTAAAAAAATTTAACGGCAAAACAACTATTCGTTAAAATGAAAAAGAAGAAGAAGAAACTTTATCGGTTCAGTTGAAAAATTTGATACAAAGGCAAATGTTAATAAATTTATAAATAGTAATATTTTATGAAGATGAAAGCACATGCAAATGTCACAAAACCGCTAAATGTTGTTTACTGATGTGTCGTCAGTGTTTATATTTTGTTAGTGTAAAGTGAAAAAAAGTCGATTAATGCAATGCATATGAATGACAAATGCTTTTGCTCACCTTTGCTCAGGCTGTTAGTAAGCTGTTGACGTGATGATTGTTTTGTCTGATGAGAAGCGCATTTTTCACAAAGTGACCGAGTATTGTTCTTGACGTCACTTCCGAGTGGTTTGAAGCAATGCAAACAATTTGTCTGCTTCATGCTTAAATTTTCTGCCGCTACGTTGATGGTCATCGATGGTTCAGGCCCATGGTTTGGTGGATCATCCATGATTAACTGTGATGTTGCTGTTGTTTCAAATAATAAACTTGCCTTTGGATTGATCAACGTAGCAAAGCAATCTTGTGTTGACTTAAAAAAAAGAACATAAAATAAATACATAAATTTGCATAAATGTAAAAAATAAGAAAAACTGCAAAAAGAGAGAACAACAACAAAGAAAAGCGAAAGTTATGTGTTTTTCAAGTTAGCCATCTATCTATATTGCTGCACATCTGTGAGTATAAATCATTAACTAAGAAAAGCATTAATATTAATAAAGTATAAGAAGAGGGAAGAAATGAAAGTAAAGCAGCAGCAGCATTAGTAGTAGTAGTAGTAGTAGTAGTAGCAGCAGTAGTAATGGCATGCATGATCAGAGGCAATTTGGTAAATTTCTTCTCCAACATGCACAGACATGCAGAGTTACAAAAGAGAACGCGTTGCAAGCCAATATTTTCCCTCTCTTTCTTTCCTTTTTATATTATTATTTTTTTTTTGTTGGGCTAGGCAAACGGTCTACCTCCATTCGACCGGTCAATGGATACGCTAAAGGACAGCTTTTATTGACACTGGTCGAAGCACCGCCGGCGACAGTTGACCCAGTAGCGCCGACGACAATCGGCCTCGTAAATCTCAGCTGAACAATAAAGCAGAATCAATTATATGCTAGATTGGCCAGGTAAACGGTTCTTACACGGTTCCACTACACCCTGTGCAAAAATGTGAAAAGACCTGCAACCAAGGAAAGAAAAAAACTTTGACAAAATGTCAAAAGCCAGCAGCTAGCTAGCTAGTTAGCTGGTCAGTTAGTTAGCTAGTTCAGAGTTTCAATTGACGGACCAGTTGAAGCTCAAACAGCTGCGAGAAATCCAAGCCTGCAATGGTGAGTAAAACAAATCCAGCTTCGATGACAATGGTTCACCAAATCAATGGCTCAACTCCATACACTCTTTCAAATTATATACTCTTCAAGTGGTGGGATTATTTGGTTGAATGCTACTAGTTAGTCCACACACACACACACACACATATATATATATATATATATATGTATACATATATAGTGCAAATGCTAAGTGCACAAAGTGACTTTATATAAAATAGAAGAAGAACAGGTCGTGTCTTTTAATTCTACTGCAAACGATATATGCACAGCCGCTGTCTCTGCCGCCTTTAATAAAGAGTCAATTGATCCAGTTACTTCCTTCTGGCTGCATGAAGTTGAATAAAATTTGAAAATATATTCTTAAAAATATAAAAAAACAAATAAATAAATAATATATCTATTAAGTAATTTAAAAGAAATAAAATTTCCTCCTCTTTTTTTAAAAAAAAATGCTTCAAGTAAATTGTGGAACAAAGATTTGCAAAATTATTTTATTTATGCATTTTTAATGCAAATTTGTAGTAAAGTTGAAGTTGTGAAAAGAATAGCTTACAAGTTGAATAAATTATATTCCACAACGTGAAATATTTGACGATTGAAATAATTTGCAAACTTTTCAAGGGCAAAACTTCAACAAGCATTATACAGTATTTTATTGAAAGATGTTGAAAAGCAGTTCGTTGGACAACAACATTCGAACTTTAAAGTGGCCTTTTATAAAGTCTTTGCTCCGGTTTCATTCACTTCTTTAACATTCAACCACCACAGACAACATCAAGCAGAAGCTCAGAAATAAAATCATTCACTGGTTGCATGGAAATAAAGGGGAGGGCAAAAAAGTTAACAACAAAAAATAAGCAAAAATAATGTTTAGCAATTAAATAAAACAAAAAATTAAAAAGCTTTGCCGGCATGTTTTTATGTGTTTACTTGAGCAGTTAGCAAAGAAAATAAAATGATGAAATTTGAGACAATCTCTGTGAAGCAAATGCAACTTCACTTGCTGAATCATTAAACCATTGAAAACTGCTGCCGCTATTTCAAAGCTTCCAACTTTTCCGATGATATTCATTTCAAGAAAAAAAAAGAAACAAGAAAAAACAAAATAGACCATATAAAATTATCAGAACGTAACACAGCAATGTCACAAATAGCAGCAATACTTCATAGTAATAAACTGTTTTAAAATTGAAGAATTAATTTTCTCCAAAAGTACCAGAATTCCAATTATCAATATTCTTGTTGAAAAAAGCATTATGTAAGAGCATTACAATATTTCTGCCACAAGCAGTTTAATTTTGAATTTGATTTTGCTTTTTTAATTTTATATTTTAAAAATGATTAAAATAATCAAGAGAGAGAGGAGGTTTTCTTGTTCGAAGATACTAAATGTTGATTTCAATATTTCAAATAATAACTTCAAAAAAATATACTGTGTTTTATTGCTGAGATGAAAAATCAAACCAAACAAGCTTTTGCAATGCTTGCGATGAAGTAAATTGTAATAATTTGAATATTATTTCTCAAAAAAAAAAAAAATAAATTTAATCAAATGTTAAGTGCAAACATTAAAATGATAATTTCTATTTGCCATTGAGGCATTATTCAAATTCTGATGTTTTATTATTTTTTTATTTTTGATTTCAAAAAAAATTGTGTGTGCTCAAATCAAACATTAAAGCAACAATTAGTCAAATACGAGTTTGAATAAAAGCAGAGCAATTAATTAATTGAATTTTACACTGAATGCAATTCACTGTTCACAAACGTTACCTATTAAATGCAATAAATCAATTATAAACCAAAAAAATATTATTATTTTTTTATCAACAACAATTATTTATTTAAAGTTGTCGTTTGGAAAAATTTGATTTAAAATTATCTGAAGAGAACGGGCGAAGAGTAGATTACTGTAATTTTTTTGTTAGTCGACTTGTTGCCTTTGTACAAACAGTTGGCGCAGAGCAAAGAAGCAAAGGCTTTCAAGCTGTCTCATGAGAAAAGAGGTGACTTCATTTATAAGAATCGTTTAAAAATAGAAAATGACAGATGAAAGTACAAAATGGAGCAATGGCGTCTGCTTGTTGATGAAATTTGTCAAAAATGACGACATTACAATTGTACTTGAGTGACTTGCTCAGTTCACAAGAAATCACTTCATTGATACGATATAATTGAAATAAATTATCATATTTAATTTTTGTTTTCATCCAAATTTATTTACATTGCTCAACAATAGCTTATAATGAACAACATCAATGATGCTTACCTTAAGCTTTTGTTGAACATTATTAGCACAACGCAACGTGAAGAATGTAGAATTTTCAAATTCGTTCATATTTATCATTTATCTTCTTTCTTGTTCTTTGTCAATTTCACTGAAACATCGCATGTTAGCATTGTCCACGTAAGCGGTGGAAAAAGCATCCGCAAAGTGTTACAAATCATTAACTGAAACATGAATATATATATATATATATATATATATATATATATATATATATACACTAAACTACTTCTCTTCAACTTCAACATCATTGAACAAAAAGAAATGCTTTAACAAATTCAAATTCCCATAAAGCCAGTTTTAACTAAGTTAGCTAACTAACCAGTCACTGTGATAAACTAGTGTTGCAAAAGTAAACACTGATTCATTTATAATTTTTAAAAAAAAAATATTAATAATAAAATAAAATAAATTTGCATTTCATTACATGCAAATTTTAATATTTATTATTACACAGTAAAATTAAATAATAATAATAAATGTTTACTGTAATAATAGAATAAAAATTCACCTTGATAATATTTAACAACATTTTGTGGTGGACAAGAAATATTTGTTAGCAAGATGGCACAAGAAAGACTAATGTAATGCACAATTTGAAATCACCTCTTATTCAATGTGACACAGAAGAAAGACAACCGTGCCATTCAGATAGCATCGGCAGCAGTAGTTCAACTGCAGCTAATTGACAAACCGCACTCACAAACATTATACAACTACGCAATGCTTATTGGATTATTTATTAAATGATTTTACAACAATTTATTACTAATTTACATTTTCATTAATTTTATTATTTTATATTTTAAAAAATTATAATAAACTGTGAATTAATTAAAACGAAACAAGTTGAGCATATTTGAAAGCAACTTAACTTAAAAAAAATTCAATAATGCTAACTGACTTTCGACAGCTTTCAGATTTGAAAAGCAGCAAGCAAAAATTCGATCACCTTACCATGATATTGAATATTCTGGCCAATTAACATTTTTCTATTTATAAATTTGAAAAATAATTCAAAATTTCTTAAATTTGAAGTAAAATTCTTTATTTATAGATTTGTCACATACCTTTGGACAATATTTTTATCATTTGCAAATAGCAATAGTAAAAGCAAAATTATAAGCTGTTGAAATATTTGAATACAAAATTTGCATTAAAAGGATGAGAACAAAATTTGCTAACGTTCAATAGAAATAAAACATTCTGCAATAAATTCACTTTTAACATGTCTTGACTGAATATCAATGTAAATTTTAAAAAAAATGTATATTATTTTGAAAATATTTTCGTTGCAAATCCGCTACCTTGAATTGCTTATAAAATGCATTTCTTGAACTTAATAATAATAATAACTGAAATAATTTTAAAATCTTTATTACTTTGTTAAGTGTAATTTCAAAAATGGACAATACATTCTAAAGCTCATTCTTATTTAATCATCCAGAAGCTATACGGTGTCAAACGTATTTAGCAAGAATTCAGTTTGCACAACAATTACAGTAAAACATTCATTACAGCAGTAATAAATAAAATAACACTTGTCATTCAAATTTTGATGAAAATATTAATTTTATTGTAATCTTATTTGTGGAATAATTTGATTTACAAAAGATAAAACTATTTCACAAGCAATCAATATATTTATTACCAATAATAATATTGTAGAAAATAAAAATAATTTTAAACATTTACTTATTTAAAATGTTTATAATATATTAATTTAAAATATTCATCTTTTGTAACTGGAATCTAATTAATAATTTTAATACAGTTTAAATGAATCATGCTATCGAAAGATTTCACCTTTGTTTCTCTATTGAAATTTGTCAATATATGATATTATTCAAATATTATTGATGCTCTCGATAAATAAATAAAAATTTTAAAAAGTTTCTATTCATAATTAAATTATCAATATTTTTCAAAAAATAATTAATAAAAATGTAATGATGTAATTTAAAAAATGGCATTTCACATTTTGAATTGCATTTTTTTTCTTTCTATTTCACAGGGATTTTAAAGAATTTTTAATAAAAAAAAACAAATTATCAAATTTTGCACAAAAATTATCAATGCAGATAATAAGCTTTATTCAAATGTCGCGTTATTAAAAAGGCAAATATTATTATCGAATAGTAGAAAGTAGAAAAATTGCCATAGGTTTGATTGCAGAAATTAAAAATTTTTAAATAACATTCGATAATTTTTACAAATAAAGCGACATCAATTGCAATGATAGGATATCTTTATAAGTGACAAATAAATAAAAATGAAATGAAATGAAATTAAATTAAATTAAATCAAATTCATAGCTACAAAGCTGTCTTAAAAATTCCAATTTACAAGACTGTTGCAATATTTCATAACCTGGATAAACAATGCAGCAAAACATTAAAATAATTATCTTTGCAGCTAATCTCTTAGGATTTAGTTAGACGACATATGAGTGCATGAATGTTTAAAATATTGCCATACCTCAATTTCAAAATAAAGTTAAAAAGTTAGGAGTAATAATCATCACACAAGTAATATAAGCCAACAAAAAATGACCACAATTCAATTGTCTTATTCAATTGTTATTATCATTCTCACTCTTCCTACTAAAATAAACGAGCTACATTTCATATTTATACAATTATGAAATTGCACGTAAATCAAAAGTGCGCATAAATGTTGCGCAATTTATCACTGTTTAAATTTTAAAGAAAAATCAAAAAGCAATTAAAATAATTAACCATTTTTTTTTAAAAAAACATTTTCTTTATTTCAGTTGAGCAGATTTATTTCCAATGTTATTAAAGTTCAGCAATAAAGTAAACTTTAATCACCAATGGCAGCAGATGAATAACGAGGAACTTTTTCTTGTTTCTCTTTTTCAAATGTCGGTTTTTTATTTCTGTTTGACGTTAAATCAGCATTTTCCTCTTCATCAAAGCGAACATTGTAATTATCTTCCATCTGACGATAACGACGTTCTTGAATAGCTTGCTGCTGGGTGGTACCAATCATCGTCGAAAGCATGTTTGCAATGAGACCAGCATCGGCATTCGAAAACATGCTAAATTCACTACCGTCTTCATGTGGTGTAATAAGCTTAATTTTGATCTTCCTAGCTAAAAACACACGTTTATTATTACATATCTATTTACTTAATATAAATTCATATTCATATTCATAAAAAGTAACTATATTTACTTCCTGGATCAAGACCAGCATTGGTTAAACGAGATTCAATTTCCTTTTCCAATCGCTGACTTTCAGAAAGGATTTTTCCACGAGCTTCTTCAGGGACTCCAATTGTTTTTATCCTATTCACTGCAACTTTTACTTTCGTCTTTTCGCCTTTTGATGATCCAGGAATAACTTCATCATTAGTGTCTTCTTCTTCTTCTTCTTCTTCTTCTTCTTCTTCGTCTTCCTCTTCACCTGATAAATTGTTCTTGGAATCATTAAACAATTCGTCAAATAAATTATTATGATCTTTTTCATCCGGCAAAAATGGATTCGGCCTTTTGCTCACTCCATTATTTCTATATTCTTTCAGAATTTTTAAAGCCAACTGCAATTCCTTCAACACATCAGTCACATCAATGTCCTGCATGTCCTCTGCTTGTCCATCATTTAATATTTTCCACAATTCCTTTTCATTATTATCATCCTAAAAAAGAGAGAAACAATTTCAACAACATTTTCAATAAATTTCGAAA
Organism: Trichinella pseudospiralis; assembly: GCA_001447645.1. NCBI lineage: Eukaryota > Metazoa > Nematoda > Enoplea > Trichinellida > Trichinellidae > Trichinella > Trichinella pseudospiralis. The sequence goes on along the minus strand of JYDV01000010.1, from coordinate 216,255 downwards.
GAATAAATAAATAAATAAATAAATAAACAAACAAATATACTTACTGATATTTCATTCGTTTCTATTAAAGATTTCAGTGAATCAGCAATTTTAGTTGCTAAAAAATGTTATCAATGTTACACCCATTACTCAACAATAAATAATAATATTTTGAAGTCGAACAAAGCTGTAACACAAATCATTAAAATTAAATATTTAGTCTTAAAATATTCATTACCTCATTTGTGTTAAAATATGCTACTACTTTTCCACAACAATGAATAAATTTCAGCTATAAATCTGCGCTTTAAAACTTAAAATAAATAAATAAATAAATATATATATATAATCTAAATTACAAACTCTTACCAAAAAAACCTTACAACTAGTCAAAACTACCACATTTCATAAATTTAAGTCAACTTTATGATAGCAAAAGATCATATGTGATTATGTGTTTTTGAAATGCCCTGGCATGTAGAGGGCACTGCAGTTCAAGAACCTATAAATTTTCAAAATCAATCAATCACATATAATGCCTGCTTTTCACTATTACTGTGACAACTGCAGTTCAACTGCCATTCAAGAAAGACCAGTCTTACATTTTTCTGAATACACATTAACTGATTAACTGTAACATTTTTATGTTCTTAAAAATAACAACAACTTATGGTAAAACTTTTTATAGATGAAAATGTCAACCATTCAATTTGAAAACAAATCTCTTATTTCACATTATTGCTTATTTCCAAGAAAAAGAGTTTTATACAAATCTGTATCAACAATACACATGTGTACTGACGTCATATCATTTTAAAATTTAATTTTTTCCCGAATTATTAATAAAAGAACAATACAAATACATTACAGTAAGATTGTCCTTGAGTGCCACAATAAAAAATTATTAAAATAAATTATAATATTACGTGTATTTCGCTGAGTAGAGTGTAAATTTAAACCAATTTAAAAATATAATTCTAATAATTCACCAATTTATTAGTGGTTAAATCAACTTACTGGATTGCGTAGCGGAAGCTGATTCTTCACGTTTCACAGAATTCACGCTGTCAGCCTCTTCAGCGTTATTCACATGATTGTTATTTTCGTCTGTTGTCAAGCTGAAGTCAATATTTATCAATGGATGCCCTTTGAAAACTTCTGAAAGGATGCGCTAATGAATTTCAAATGACAAGCTGCCCACTAAATTGTTGGAAAGCTTACCCTCCAGTAGTTTTTCCCGTTCATCAAGCAATTTATCCGCCTCAATTTCGTCTTTTATGTTGTTCGACTTTTTCCTGCTCTCGATATGTTTTCGTTTAGAAGGTGACTTCCAAGAAACAGTTTCTAAATTTAATAGGTTCAACCAGTATAAAATAATTCATAACAAACTTTTAAAATTCATAAAAAAGATCAAATATAATCATAAAACATGATATAAGTAGCAGGCGATATAATAATAATAATAATAATAATAATAATAATAATAATAAACAATGGGCGACAGAATCAGATTCAATTGAACTTCAAAATCAGAATAATTTTTTTGTCAACATGCATACATTCATACATACACATGTACCTACATGTGTACATATACATATATGTATTCCATGTTAATTTGGTTGACCTTTCACAACTCACCGGAATCTTCAGTTCTGAAACGTAACGTCTGATGTTCGCCTACAATCGGCTGACAAGAAATGCGCAATGTTTCTGGTTTGCTTTCAGGAGGTACAAAAGCAGGCAACTGGCAAAGAGTGCTGATATGGACATTAAATACATATTGACAAGACACTGGCTCATCAACACTGTACAAATATGCACCGTTGAAATCGAAATCACAGAAGAAGCGAACCTCGCTCTGACGAAATTCATTGTTCAAATCACATATTGTTCCATTCGTAAAAATCTGACTATGATATACACTTCGTTTAGTATCTCCAAATTTTGCCACTACGTCACTGTGATTGCTCCAGTCGTAGTCCTGACCAAACATGCCTAGCATTAATGTTGGTTGGACTACTTTTCCATCTTAAAAAACAAAAAACATTAAAATTTATCCATCATCGGCTAAAAACTAACCTTCAGTATGATACTGTCTCACGTATTTACCATAGCAAAATTCATACGTCCACCATCCAACTGTCTAAACCATTCATCACACATATAAAACTAAAATATCAATGAAATTCACTTACTTTCCCCAGGCATGTATTTTTCAGTATTTCCAAAGCATCTGTGATCGATTTTGTGGTCACATTACCCAGGTGCAGTTTACTTTCTGCGTGACGACGTCGAATAATATCAAAATCTACTTTCGGAACGGTACAAAAAAATTCAACCCCGTATTTGCTGGTAACAATCAAAGACTTCTTATTTACATCTGACTCCTCAAAATTAAGAAAATGTAATAAACGTTTGTTTACAAAAGTTATCAAACTCCAACTCACTGGTGTTAAACCCTCAGCATTTGTGTCTTTAATTTCATCTTTTGCAAACACCGTAGTTCGAGAAACCGGTAGTCGATCAATTGAAACTTCATAAATTCCATATTTTGCTTCATCGACATCGTAAAATTCAAAACAAAATACACAAGAAGAAGCAATCAACAAAGTAACCAAGAAAAAAATTGAATGCGGCAATTCTGATTTAATATTCTGAAACATCATTAATATTATATACGATAATGAAAATTATGAAAAGATATAATTACCAGTTCTGTCATTAAATTTTGGAGAAAATTATTAAGCACAAAAATAAACAAATTCTAACATTAAATTAAATAAACAATTACTGTAAACGTAAATGATCATCATTTTGCAACGTCATTTTTCCCACTGTAATTTCTGTGAAATGCATAATTAAGTACAATAGCATTTCATGAAAATTTTAATAGATATTTTTGTTTTGGTAAATTTAAATTTTAAAAACCAATATTTGATTAATGTTGAAATAAAATATTAATCTTTTAATAATTTGGGAAAATAATATATTTACTGTTTAATTCTTTGAGCATTTATATAAGTACATCATACTGTAGATACCGTATGGTATTATGAGGTATTATAAAATAGTTATTTTAACTGCTGAAGTTACAAGGCAGTTTTCCGTTATTTTTTTTTTACTTTATGTGATATTTTGTTTAATTAATTTCTTGTTTGAGGAAAATTATCTATTTTTTGTTGCTGTGAGTTGAGAAGCTCTTAGCAGAGCGAAATCGGAAATTGTTTTCCACACTAGTCAAGAAATGACTGAACTTGAAGAATATATCAAAATAATTGCTAATAAACGTTTCTGCGGTTCGAAGTGAACAAAAAACGCATCGGCGTCGGCTGTATGTAATTGGAATTTTTCTTTCCGCTGAAGGTTTTTTCAGAACCTGATGTTGGAGACAGTTCTAGCAGAAGAAGATAATATTAATCAGAATTACTGGTGAATAGGATGCTTCTTAGAGGCAGAATCCATCGATCTACAAAGGAACTATTTTTAGATTCATTCGCCAAATTTATCTGCTGTGAGCTAGTGTGTCCAGGACCTTGTACATGTTGAAGAAGTGATAAATATTTTTTATTCATCAGTGTTACTATATTTTAAGAAGTCACAAGATAATTAGATGAAATAACCCAAAGTTACTCACTTTCGTTCCAGTTTATCCGTGTCGAGAACAGTTCCGTATTCCGTGTTTGTACGCGGATCTTAAATATGTAAAAACATTTACGTGCCGAAGAGTATTTAATATTTCCCGTGAAGTATTTAATGAAGCGCTCTAGTTCATTAGGAAAGTCATCAGCATTTATGGTAAAATACTGTTTTACTTCACAGTTATCAGGAAGCGATTCGGTTTTGATCTTTTGATTAATTTTTATACTACCTTGTAGAAAAATTAAACCAAGCTATTATTGTAAATTCAAAATAAAATTATGAGAATAAATCTCAATTTAATTTCTAAATGACTTTAAATGAGATGAAACCTATTACGTACAGTTGAAATAAAAATAAGAAATCCTAGCTATTGCTTAATGGAATGAAAATAATTGTAAAAATACAAATAAATGAAAACAGGGATATTATCATTACGTAATTTTGAGTTTATCAAAAAAAAAAAATCAGCCGAAATATACGAAAAAGATGTCAGTTAAAAAAGTTAAATTTTTTATTTCAAGTTGTGAATCTGGAAAGTAAATGCAATGTGCAATATATTGTAACACATCAGCATTGGAGCACAGTTAACAGGTAGAGTAATTTTTCTCATCAAAGACATGCCGCATCGAAATTTGATTGGTTATAAATTTCCCATTCAAATTTGATTGGTTTTAAATTTCATTGGTTCTCAAGCTAACTAAATTTCATTGATTGTTGTTATGATGAATGTTATTCGTTGTTGCGCAACTGAATTTCACTGGTTGTCGTTGTGATAAATTTTTTTAATTGTATTACATTGAAATGCTGCATTACTATTTTTCTCAAGGATATTATTAATATTAATAATAATAATATTATTCTTATCATGAATGATGAAGTAAAATATGCGTTAAACATGCAAAGAAAAAATATCTTCTTCATTTAATTTATTTATTTTGAAAACATGTTCGAAATAATTTTTATGAAAATATTTTTTACAGTAATTGAAAATGTCATTCTGAAACAAATTATTATAAAAATATTATACATAAGAAAATTAAGTTTCACTGTTTCATAAATTTGCTTGGTGGATTTTCATTCCCAAGGTCTCCAGCAATGATTTGAATTTTGAGTATGCTGTGGTTTTTGGATTTGACATTTTTCATTTTCTGATGCTTTACATTTAGCCTGGGTTGAGGTGTCAAGATGCACCTTTACGGAAGTATTGTCATTTTTGGCTAAATCTGTTCGGCACTCTGTGCAATTTTTACAAAATTCACGAACATCTTTTACCATATTTCTCCAAAAAAATCTGGAAGAAGCTAACCTAAAATGTAATTAAACAAATTACAAATTTAAATAATGAACTTTATTGATATTAAACAAAAATTTAGAAAAACAACTACAGTAATAATTAAAGATTTTTGCTGAATTATTTCACTTTAAAATTTACTTGCAAATATACTCTGCATTATATCAACACTGAGCAATAAATTTACGAATGAAATGTTTATTCACGAAGAAGAAAATTATGCATGTGACGAAATTATAAACTGTTTTGCAAACTTAATAAATGACGTTTTCTATTTATCAGCAGTGCTCTATTGATTGTAAAGTATTGAAAAATAAAAATTACTACTTTTAATTATTCACAATGCATACGTAAATAACCAAGAATTTGATTGAAATTACTGAAATAAATTTAGTAATAAGATTATATAAATTAATTATATCACAAAAAAGTGAATTACTTGTCAAAGAACATTGATAAAGAATCATAAAAGATGCCATAATTTACAAATTGAATGTTTAGAAATATAAAAATGAAAAGGCAGGAAATTTAAATCGTTTTATTTATTAAGTGAATTTAAATAAAATCTCAATTATAAAAAACTAAGTTGATGATAAATTTAAAATAGGTTTTATATTAAACTTTTAAAAGATTTCATCAAATCATTGCAACATTTGAATAATAATAGCCTCTGAATGCATTTCTGATAGAGTCAGTTGCTCAAAATTATTTTTAAGATACTTTAAATTTATAAAATGAATAAATTTTATGAAATACATTTATTTCATTAAAGAATTAATTCAGCAGAATAAAGAAATATAATAACCGCTTGAATGCACTAGAACATATACTGAAAATTGAGAAGTTACAAAAGCACGATAAGCTGATAGGCATGTGCTATTGTCTGAATTATTTAGTTGTAATAAATATAAAAAACAGTTTATAATAGTATTTTAATTTAAAAACTGGAAACATAATGAAATGACATATTGCACTGTCATGAATACTATGAAACACAGCTGCTGCATGTACAGATTGTTTAAATGAAATATAAATTAGCTAACAACAGATTCAGGAGAGTAATTTTTGAATTATTAGTCATAAAATGCTTAATCATAATTGATAAAAAAATGATTTTTTTCTGAATATGCTACCAGCGAATGATTTTTGCTTAAGTTAAAGTGATAAATTAATTGAAGAACCAAAAAAACATTCATATGCTCTTTTGTAATTTCAATGTCAAAACGCTTGAATTCAGTGAGAAATGATGTATCGAGTTCAAAAAATAAATAATTGAAAGCAGATTTTTAAAAATATTAATGCATTTATGAAAAAGATGATTTATTGAAATTTATTTTTAAAAATCAATGAAAGATTTTAGATGATCTTCAGAAAAGATATGAAATTGCATTTCAACAATTCGTATGTCACATCTCTTTCACTTGTCCATAACTGGATGCTTCTCAAAAATTATCATACACTGATTACAGTATTATTCTAATAAGAATACACAAGCTTCAGTGAGAAAAAATATTTTTCAATCGAAGGTATTAACTGAATTAGTGTTGAATTTCAAGAAAAATATTGAAATTAAGTTAATAATAATTGTTGCTCAGTAATATTATAAATAATTAAAATTAAAAAAAAAAAACAAAAGAGAGAAAGCTTACGCAAAAAGTTTATTCCATCCAACATGCGGTACTGACGGACCACGACCGTGCAGAGCTTCTAGCACTTTAAGTTTAGTTTCATCACCGCAGACGACAATTCTGTATCGTACAACTTTTTTCAATTTGCTTCTATGCATTAGCATGCCATTTTGAAGGCAAAAATATCGTCCACTGCTTCGACGAACCATGCGTTGAAGCTTTTTCCTGCCGTTGGCATCCAAATTTTCAGGAAACCGATTTTCCATCAATATCATCATCAAATTTTGATAAAGCTCAATATCCATTGCAAAAAAGCAGCAAAAAACAAAACATGCAAGTGCAAGCTGCTTGTTTCTTCAAGTAATTTCTGACGAATGTGAGTAACACAACAAAAAAAAAATAGTAATTAAAATTTTTTATTATTGTGCTATATTTTATTGCCAAATGCCAAGCTTTGCAATGTAAGCAGCGTTTTAGCAAATTGAAAAGTTGATTTTCAAGCTGCCTGTTAGAACAGCTGTTTCTTATACATTGCTGCGCTATTTCAAATTTTTATTCTGTAAAGTAAATTTTATCAAAAAGCTGTCTTGCTATAAACGAAAATAGTTGAACAATAAATTCCACATGTCAACCGCAAGACACCCACCGCATCGGCGGTTCCAATCTGCAGCTACGTCTCATAACACACACTGTATGCAAATAATCAGATTGAACAATTAAATGTAAACATATTAGAAATATATATTGATATTTAATTTGCCCAAATTATACGGCATTTTCTTTAATCCATAAATTTGATTAATGGAAAATTTGTTTTGCATACTTCAATTTCAAAACATTCATCGTCTCACAACGAAATAAATTCAATAATTTACGTAATTTATAGCAAGCATATTAATGTTTGAAGTCGTTTTTAAATTCAATTTAAATATGCTATTACAGTTCAGTGAAATTTATCACAAGACAGTAATAATACCCTTTTAAAATAAAGTCTGTAATTTGTTCAAAAAATTTATCCTTCTTAATAAATAAATAAATCATCACACCGTAAATGAATATGTTTTTATTAAAATTTACTGATTTAGAGAAATTGTCACTTTTTTCTAAATTAATCAATAAGTGTTTATGCATTGTAAATCTTTTGAAATATATCATTTCAGTTTTGGAGATGTGCTTTATATTTTCTTTTTCAGTCGCAGCTTTTATTCTTGACTTTTTGGTCTTCGCTGATGATTAGCTGTGATCAAAGACATGACATTATTCATGACATTATTCAAGGCTTTCAGAAGTAGAATGTGAATTTATCCATACAAGAACAATGGCTCTTCCCTCATCTATAATGCATTCCTCATTTCTTATACATAAGATACTTCAGTTGCATCTACCTCTTCTACTAGTTGTACTAGAAGTAGTAGCTGCAGTGATCTACAGTTGGCAATATCCGTCATCCTCACGTTTGAGACCAACAGTTGACTAATACAAAAATTTGTTTTGTTAGCTGGCTGGTCGGATGGATTTTGTCCAAGTCTAGTATAGAAGATAAATTTAAACCTTTACTCTACTCATATATTTTCTGCCACAGATTCTAATAATTATCCTGAATAAGATACAAATCTAGCTTCTGACCTGTACTCTAACTGACAGTGCAAAAGTTTTTCAAGAAAAAAATAAAAAATAAATTGAGATCAATTAAAATTATTTTCTCTTCTAAGTAGGCTTTTTACCAATAAGCTTATTGTTCATACGGTGTTATTTTTATGCTTTTGTTCGCCTTTTCGAATAGATAAAAATTAAGAATTAAGATATCAAAATTTTCAAGCAAACAATATAAAGTTGAAAATTATTTAATAATTTGACCTTTTTAAAAATCAACAGCAAACAAAAAGCTTCAACTCTTCTTACATCGACATGCAATAATAAATAACGCATCTAAAATTTTCAATTCGCTTATTTGCTTTTTTATATGATCAGCTTTGTTTACTGTTGTCACACGTTTCACAAAAATGACAAAATTTAATTGTTTAAAATAGAAATATTAAAATTACCTCAATAATATTGTGATAAATATTGGCTGCGCAAATTTGAGTTTTTTAAATCAAAATCTAATTCAATTTAGCATTGTTCAAAATTGGATTTTCATCACAGCTTGCTATTGTAATTTGTGTACTACTGGAAAAATAAATTCAACAATTTTTTAAAAATGATGATCACATTTTTAAATCTGGATTTAAATTCAAACAAACAATGCTGTAAAAAATTATATAACCACAATGAATTGCAAGTCAACAATAAATTTGGACCGTAGCAAAACAAACAAAACATTACATCGACATTTATTGTTTAAAAATTAAAATCTTTACAGTTAAAAAACAAAATGACTACTGAATATATATTTTCTCCAGAGGTAGTCTTTTAGAATTTACAGAATAATAAGTTCACTTAAATTATTACTGATTGTTTTATTCATAAAGTAAAATGAAAAGTTTTCAGGAATAAATATAAACAACAAGTTTATTATCACATATATGAAAGCATTTATGAGCATGCGTTTGAGCTTGCCACAATTTTCAAAACAACAAATAGCAATCAGTAATCGTAATAATACCAACAACGATAAATAAATAAACAGAATTCAGCAATAGTTTCTATTTTTAATTATATTTTTGTGTACACTTTCGTCATTATTAAAAAATACATCATTTTCCCACTGCTTCAAAATTTATTTATTGAACCTCTTCAATTAACGGCATATTTTTTTGGCTGTTTTTCAGAAATAAATAAACTGACTGATAACATATAGTGACTTCACGTGTATAAACAATTCTGAAAATTGCAATATAAAATAACTAGCAAATAAACGATCAAAACATATTTTATCATATGCTACAACTGCAAAGTATGCTGCAGTTGGCATTGCAACAACTACTACAGCAGAATAGCAAAAAAAATGTTTTTAAAAAAGTAATAATAATAATAATAATAATAATGATTTTTTAAAACGTTGTCATCGCAACTTGCTATTTCAGCAACTAGCATTCGTGAGAAATTATTTTCTGCTAGTCTGAAAAAACAAAAAAAACCCAAAAAAAAACAACAACACGGTAAACAGTATGCAGTGCAATGTGTGAATGTGAGTCAGGATTGCTGAGTGACGTACTGCTTGTTGCAATATTCGTAGCAATGCAGAAATACTGCTAACAAGGCACCAATTATAATGCATAAACCAATTAATAAAATAGTATAAAAAAACAATTCATCCAAATTAAAAAATTTTTTGAAATAACAGCACAAAGTAACAGTCTGGTGAAAGTAAAACGTCATTTTCATGGACTCACAAGAGAGAAGTCGGTCAAAATTGTTGGACATAACTTTTAATTTAACACATTTTCCACAAAATGGTAAATAAATTCAAACAAAATTTTAAAAATTCAAAAATTTTAAAAATGAAAACAAAAAAAAAAACAAATACTTCAACATCCGCATTATACACAACACTCATCAATAATTCAGCGGCTGAATTATTTTTTTCTTTTTAAAAAACCCTTCTGCATGACGGGCTTCACAGCTGGAAGATCTGAATTTTCCAAACTGAACAAAAATTTCCAATCGTTCAGTGACAACAATCGTGGATCTTGACGTGCCACTCTACAATTCGAATAAAATTATTATGACTATATTATAACCCAAAATGAAAAACACTTTCTTCAACTTTAACAGTAGACTCTAAAAGTGTAATTCAATATTAACATTTTTTTGAACTTCTAAACTATATATATATATATATATACATCGTATACACAATTGAACAAAATATTATTTGCCAAAATAAGAAATATTTAAATTAAATATCAAAATCGCTCTTGTTATTAAATCTACAATTTTTTTATTACCCTGAAAGTACGCTTTCTGCCAATGCCAGTTTCTCTTCTTGCAATTTCAGAACTTTTTCTTCTATTGTCCCAGAGCAAACGGTTCTGGAAACATACAAAAAGAACACGGTAAAATGTCAAGAAAACAAAAATCTTCACTGCTAATTAACTTATAAATGACAACATCTCGCGTCTGACCAATACGATTGATTCTGTCTGAAGCTTGCAGCTCTTGAGCAGGATTCCTGATTTAAAGAAAAACAAAACAATATCTCTTTTATAAATGCTTAATATAATAAGAAAAAAAATACATATTTATAATATAAACTCACCAATGTAAATCCATCAAAAAAAGATGATTGCCGCCTGTTAAATTCAAGCCAACTCCACCGGCAGTTAACGACAATAACATCACCTGAAAGTTCAAGGGTAGCTTCAAATTTCTGAAACCAGTGCAAAATAGTTGTCACCTCTGGATCTGAATCAATTTTATTAAATTTCGCCATTCGTTCACCACGTTCCTCATTTTTCAAACCTCCGTATATGGATGTAAAACTGATACCTCTCTTCTTCAAATGCATACTTAGAATATCCAAGAGCTTTACCCATTGACTGACGATTACGCTAAAAAAATACAACATCCTATAAATAAATATGTTCAAAAGTCAATGATCAACTAACAATTTGTTTCGAGGAGTTGTCGTTGATTTTCGAAGAAATTCAATTTTCTCCATGACAAATTTCACCTGAAAATAAAATAAAATCGTCAATTAAATGTGCAAAAATCAATTCAACACATGCAACATGCAATACAAAAATCAATTAAAGCAAAATTAACATACGCCTACAACTCATAATAAACTGTAATACAACAATAATTACCAAGCAAAAATAATAAGTAATATATTTGTATTGAAAAGTTACCATATGAAAAGTTCGGTTAAAATAGTACATAAATTTTTTCTAATTTAAATAATTTAATATTCAAAAATGATTATTCAGTTGTAAAGACATGCAATAAAAAATGAAAACGAAAAAAAAAGAATAAACAACTTACTTTGGTGCTTACGAAGGAATTTTCAAAAAGTTCCCGAACACCAGTTTTTTCTGTATTTTGTTCGCCGATGATATCACTGACATCCGGAAATTCATCGACCAGAGACATTTCTTGCAATCGTTCTGATAAATCATGCTCTTCTCGATCCATACACAAAGCATCAACGTCAACAGCCTATTCAAATACGAAGAATATTAATTTTTGTTCTTCTCACTTTTATTGAAAAAAAATTAACATATAATAATGATAATAATAATTATTATTATTACCTCTTTTGTTAAAGCAAAATGGCAACATGCTTGACGGAGGCGCAACAACATTACAATAATTTGCATTCGTTGCTTTTCTCCAGACACTTTCATTTTTGCAACGTCTAATAAAAAAACATATTTGCTATTCAATGCCAAAATAAACAAACAAATTAAAAAAAATAATAATCTTGCCTGAAAACGGATTACGACATCCTTCAAGAGCACCAGTGGGCTTATTGAAATTGTGCGCAGGATATGCAAATTTATGCTTTTGTTCTTCATATTTTAAAAATTCTTCCACGTATCGTCTTCACAAGAACAAATGCAAAAAATATGATTATCTTTATGTATATGATGAATTTTCCCTCACCTCGTAGCAGCGAACATTTTCATGTAAGTAGTCTCCTCTTGCTTGGACAACTTCAATCGCACAACTGAAACTGTTTTTGGTGGAAGGTTTACCTTGAAAGAAAACAACAAAAAATTGTTTTTTAATTAAAAAAAATTTAGAATTTAAACAAAAAAAATATTACTATTGCCGAGCCGGTGACAGAACATTTTTGTTCCTTTGTTCTGCGTAAGAGCATACTTTTTATAAGAGAATTCATCCGCTTCTTTGAAGATTCTAAATAACATTATTATTATTATTAACAATTGATAAGCACGAATGTTTCATTTAAATAAAAATCTCCAAATTCAACATCTGCTTCAATTTTACATCTTTTCAAAATGGATTATCATGGTCTGCATTGTTGTTGTGAAAGTAAAATGCAAAGTGAAAAAATGTATAAGATGTATAGTAATAAAATCATCATCATTATTAAGAACAAAAAATAAAACTTTACAAAATTGCACAATTTATAACAAAAATTAAAACTTTCTTCAACAATAAAACTCTTAAATGTCACATTATAACACAGATCAATAAATGAAAGCTAATAATAAACATCAAAATGCTACCTGATTTCGCATCCATCCAGGTTTTCCAAACTCGGAGATCGTCGAAAGGTTCACAACGAAGAAATCTGAAATTTTTTTAATTTAAAAATCATAATTCATAAATAAGATAAAATAAATTCTTTTTTTATTACTTTATCAACGAATACAAATCTTTCAATTGATTCTGTATTGGAGTTCCTGTCAACACCCAACGATAAATACCGTTCAGCTTGCAACACCCGATCGCTGCTTGTGTACTGTGATTTTTGATAGTGTGCCCTTCGTCAAGAATGATGCGCTCCCAAGCAATCTGACCAAGCACCGATACTCTACCCGATTCTTTCTAAATTATTTTTAATATTACTATTGAATGATTCAAAATTATTCATAATTGACAAACATCTTTTCCAAGTTCACTCGATATTGTGCCGTAAGTAGTAATGACGATATCATATCTTGCGAGACTAAAAAAAACAATAAAATTGAAAAAATAATAAAAATATTTCAAGTTTATTGAGAACCATTAAATTATCCTGCTAAAATTATAAATAAAACCATTCTTACTTGATTTTCAATTAATTAGATAAAACAATAATATATTCCTTTTATTCAAATAACATTTATTCAATAAAAATTTCTACAAATACATAAATATGAAAATTAAGCAAACAAAATCATTAATAAATAATATGCATTTAAAAATTAAATTTTAATTAATTGAAAACCGTTCTATAAATTTGAAATAACTCACTTTGCGGCTACTCTTTCTCTGTTGGCTCCGTGAAAAATTTTAACACGAAGTAAGCCAGAATTGACACGACTGTTGATTTCTCCATTCCACTGTGATACCAAAGAATTCGTGCATACAACAAGAGTAGTTTTGGACGGAATTAAGTTTTCTGCTTCTGAAATTATTTTAATTAAAAAAAATTCTTTTTTTTGGAAATTTATATACCACAAAGATCGTTCATGTAACCGTTGGTAAATTCTCTCGTGCCTCTGTTGAATTTCTTATACATCACGAGACTTATCATTGATAATGTTTTACCAAGTCCCATGTCATCAGCTGAAATAAATTATTTTTTCAATTATTCATATAATCATAATATGCTAAAATTGTTACCGTAAACTGTTTTACAAATGAAGCATACCTAAAATTCCACCTTTCGGGTTTTGTTTCTCTCTCCACAAGAACCAAGTGAGCGCTTGACGTTGATGTGGCATCAATGCTACACGAAGACCGTTTGGATCGGCTGTTTCCTCGGTTTCTTTAGGACAAGTCTTCCATGCCCTGCTCAAATTTACATTAATATAGAGATAGAGTTATACGAACACTATTGATAAGCCTTTTTAAAAAAAAACATTACTCATGCAAATTACAAATAACATTATATGTCAGCTGACGAACTTCCACCAGTCGATTTTTTTCAATTCTTCCAACAAGATTTCTTGTAATTCTCTCAATTTCATTATTAAAATCTTGACCTTCCTGTTCTGCAGATTGCTTTAGTTCTTTCTCGACTTCGGTTTCATTTTCCTTTAAAGAAGCAATTTGCTTTTCTAAAACATTCAATTATTGTTTTTTTTTACTTCACAATCAATTGTTCATTATTATGGTCATTATTCATTTCTATACATAACAATAAACTTTATATTTATTATCATATTGAAAATGTCCTGCAGGCATATAAAACAACAATGGCTTACGTAATTCATCAATTTGCTTCTGCGTTGTTAACATTGTTGTAATTATCCGTGCACCTTTATCAGGCAAACTGTTTCGAACTTTCAAACTCATCTGAAATGCAAACAGCAATAAAAATGAAAATATAAATTTTTTTAAAGAGAAAAAATTCGAAAACCTGCAATGCATGCAGCATCCGCAACGCATCATTCCTCTGCTTCTCCAAGTCCGCTATTTTACGAATGCCTTCACTCAGACCGTGTGAAGAATCTAAATTATCATTATGGTATTTAAAATTATTAGCATTTTGCTTTTAAATTAACACACAATTTACCTGTTGATGAAGCTGTATTAACATTTTGTTCTGAATCATTTGAATGAGATGAAGCTATATCAACTTGTTCTTGTTCTTCTTCATGATCTTTGAGAGCTTGTCCACATTCATTTTCAGAATCAGTATCACTGAAATTCAGCACTTTGCGTTCTTTGAAGATGACAAAATTGGATTCTTCGTCAGAACTAGAAGATGCACTCGAAACAATCTCTCGGTGTTGGGAATATTGAAGCTGATCTCGAAAAATATCTTTTTCCCCAGAAGATGAAGAATTATTCTGCTTCTCATCTTCTGAACTCAAAATGACAACTCCAGAAAATTGTTTCTGCTCAGGATGCGCAGGCAATATCTTCTTCGTAGTCATGAAAATCTCGCTTCGACTTCGATTATCAACTTCTGCACTAACTCCAGGGGCATAACTTTTGTATTTCTAGTAGACGAATGGTGCAAAGTTCAAAATTTCCATTAGCTCTGAATGATAATTTAAAAGAAAAAGAAAATGCAAAATTCACCTCATTTCTGAAAGAGACAGTGTTCGCAGATCTGCTTTCATCTATACTTTCCATAATGACTGTAGAACCGACGATGCTTTTCACCTTTTCTGGACTACTGCCATCGCTGCATTTGGTCACAACATATCGTTGTTTCGCATTAGAAATTGTTTCTGAAGTTTCTGAAGTAGCGGCTTCCAAATCTCCCAATTGACCGCTATCACTATCTGATACTATTTGATCAAACAAAACAGATCGAGAACATGGAATAGCACTGAGTTCAAGATTTTCCATACGTCTAGATCGAGCACCTGACAGTGGAGTACTGTACAAGTATTCTTCAGAAATTTCGTCAGAATCTGAAGAGATTTCAGCCATATTTTCACCAATCTATAAATTTCACAATAAGTAATACAATATTTTATGATACTATCGAAGAGAAGATAAAAACTAGTTTCGAATAACATAAAAAAAACAACTCTCTTCTGACACTTCGTTCTAAATTCACGGTTTACACATTCGCATTATATATATTGCGCATTTATAAACAATCGGTATGATTAACGACAGGTATGACTTCGTAAAAGTAAAAAAAATTCAATTCATATTCAACTGAAATTAAACTTAATCACAATTCACCAAATTCAAAGTAAATTATAACGTGTAACCATAAACATATTTCAGATGTATAAATATACAAATTTCAAATTATGCATTAATAAACAGTAAATAATGCGTTTCAAGGTTATTTTAAGAAAACAATATCACATCAAAAATTGTTCTTTAATCATCAAATTATTAAAAGTTATATAAACATAATTAATTATTGCCCAACTATCGCTTAAGATCAATCAACTAAAGCAACATATTTAAAATAAAAATGAGCATCACATCAATGAGCAGCAAAAAATAATTTAAGTACTGCAGTTAGACACAATGCAAAATGTCAGAATAAAACGTCAAACCATGCATATTAAACTGAAAAAAACACTATTCTTCAAAAAATTTTGGAAAGTGTGCGTTTAGCGCTCAAAAACAAACCTAAGCGCTGAAACGGATTCAAATTCAAACTAAGAAACAATATTGTTTGAAATTCAAAATTTTTAATTTCAAAACTAAAAGCAATAAAGAATCTAACCTAGTTTCAAACAGAGGAAAGTGTTAAAGGTGCCGAAAATTCAAATAAAGTTCTGCTATATCTGCTGCAATCAAAACCGCATTTAACAGTTTTAAAAGACAACTACTACAGTACTAATTCAAATTTTTGAATAAATTACAGTAAGAAAAGGTTAATTTTTATGATAAAATATTTCAATGAAAAATCATTTAATATACATTATAATTTTAATAATGTAAAAATATTAAAATTATTAATAATCGAAGTGCTTATAATTACTGAAAATGTATTACCAAAATTATGTTATGCAAATCTTTTAAAAATATTGTCAAACTATTAATATAACTAAATAACTCAAATTAAATAATATACTTTAATAAAAAAATGTTTTTTAAGAAATTAGCAGCAATATAAAATTTAAAACATTTCCCGCAATAATAGCCTATACTGTAATTTTTACAGTTAAGTTTAAATAACTTGCAAATCTTATACAGTATTACTGTTTTCTTCTCGTTATTGTTTCTTCTGTCGTTATTGTTTTTTCTGTTTTAGTCAGATGTCGGCAGCTACAAAACGCAAACATGTTACTCATGAAATTTTTTATGATATGGTTCTTCCCGAACCTCCAATGTTCATCGCTCGTGTTATTTCAAATCGTGGAAATAATTTGGTTGAGGTGGAAACAGTGTCTGGAGAAAGATTTTTAGCCAGCATGCCAACAAAGTATAGAAAGCATATTTGGGTGAAGCATGGAAGCTATGTCCTCTGTGAGCCAATAGAAGAAGGAAAAAAAGTAAAAGCAGAGATCTTCCGCATCTTATTCAATGATAACATTGAACATATAGTACAAAACGGTTTGTGGCCAGAAGTGTTTCCTCTTCCTTTCAAAGAGCGGAATTCCAAAAAAGACGATTATGAACTGGATCTGCCTCCTTCTGATTCAGATTTTGATTCTTCAGATGACGATGAACAAAATGATGAAGAAGAGACTGATGAAGATAGTGAACAAGCTTCTTCTTCACCTGATTTATCAGACCAAGATAGCAGATGAAAACTGCCTGTTATTAATTTATCTTAGTCGTTGTATATGTTATGTAATAAAAACTGTTTTTTTTGAAATTTCTAATGTTCTTTCTTTGCACTTATTTTAATCGTAAAGGTTTAATACCATGGTAATGAACGTTTAAAGCTTCTTTTCGAAGAGCAGGAATGAAATCAAAATCGAAAAAATGCTTTTATTTTAGTATTATAATTAAAAATAAATTCCAGTGATGATTACATAAAACATTCTACATTTTAATGGTTTTTCTAGGTGAGTCTGGTTGATTAGGATTAGGCTGAGGCAAACGAAATGCTTCAAGTTTCTTTCCTAAGTCGTAAAAGCTCCATTTATTGAAGCTGTAATACTCCTGAACTTTATATGATGATGGTTTGAAATTCTTGTTTTTTTCTAAATCATACATAATTAAAAACAAAATAATGATTCAGATTAAGATTCAAACTTTTGGGCATGGTTTCTGCATGCTCGATTCCTGAAGTATAGATTGATGAATTTCCTCTACCCGACTGCCATAACATTCGAAATAAAGTTTCTCTAATAAATAACTGGATCTTCATAGTGATAAACTAAATTTAAACCTTATTAAAAAGCTGAAAAAATTATAAAAATAGTGAAGTGAGTATATTATTGTATTATTATTACTGAAAAACTATATTACTTATTACTGAAATGTACAGACATTTGTAAATGAGGCTAATTTTATAAAAACGCACAATAAAATCATAAAAACAATTTTCATACTTTTTTAAAACTAATTTTTGCAAGAAAATACATTATAAGATTTTCAAATAGCAATTGTTAATCCTTACATAAATTTAAATTCTTGCTGGAAAACAACTTTTTACAACATAATTTTATTTAAGCAGCTAACTGCATAAAATAAAAAGCGGAATTAAAAAATTAAAAATTTAACAAACTTACATAATCTCAAAATTTATTTACTATTTTGATCTTATTTGATTATTGGTGAGTTACTGTTGTAATATGATGTTCAAGTTTTATTTATGAAGTTCTCACTTTCAGTAAGTTTGATTTTCTTATAGCTTAAAGTAAAGTAAAAAATGTAATTCAAAATGCAAATATATTTCATGTTTTATGCATGTATTATATTATTTAGTGTTTTGTTATGTTTTCAATGTAGAATATTTTTTATTTAATAAAAATTACGTTTAATAATTATTATTAAGAAAAATATTCTAAATCTTAAATTAAAATTATCCGTTGTCTGTATTAAGCAGCAATTTAAGATTCGTACTTTAGATTAGAAAATATTGAAATATGCCTTTATTAAAATAGCTACGTGTTTAAAATTTGATTAAATTAATTGCAAATTTATGTAATTTTATAGAAAAAATAAAAATTCACATAGAAAAACATGTCTTGGACAAGTTGCGTTGAATGTTCATACTGTATTTTTATAAAACATTTTGTAGACGAGGTATTTTCTCTTAAGTAATAAGTGCCTTTTTACTAAATAAAAAATACTGCTTAATAATTTTTGACATATTAATAGTTATAAATATCACTGTAAATATATATTTTTTAAAACCGAAACTGGACTTAAACTTGATTAAACTTAAGATTACTAACTCATTCAGAATATTTTTTAGGTTGATCCTATGTTCAGTGATTCATTGTTTTGAAATAAATGCTCTACTTCCGGCGATTTTTTGGAAACTGTTTTATACCAAAGTAACATTTTACTAATATTTTTGCCTGAAATGTAATTTTTATTGTACAATTCAAGTTTGTTTCATAACTAAATGATTTAATGCCAATTCTAAGTTAATTTTATTTAATTGAAACTGTAAAATATTTAATGTTTCTTTTTCTTTTAGAGATAACCATATTTATCTTAGTTTCGTGCTATTTTTAAGATGTAGTCTTATTCTTATTTCCTCTTATGTTTGAATTGTTTAAGTTCTAAAAGATTAGATTTATTTGGGCATTTCTTTCATTTTTTGGGTTCAGATTATCAGAATTCTTAATTCGGTTATTTAATAATGCTTGTTGTTCTTTATTTTGAATTGCACTGAGTTATTTGTTTTGCTGATAAAGCAAAACTTCAATTATAGTATTTGTAGTTCAGTTTCATAATTTTCAGTTGATATTCTCCGAAAATTTTAAATCTGTTTTGAAATTAATTATTTTAGCATAATTAATAAACGAACGTCTATTTGGAATCCAACTTACCAAAATCCTATCGTGAACAAAAATGAGCTCGATCTTTCTTTAAGTGAAGATGATCCACGCAAGTATCGGCCAATCAAGCCGTTAAGTCACTCAGATGCGACTACTTTTTTTCACGATCCTGTTTTAATGTATAATAAATAGTTTTTAATTTGCATGTGTATGAAGAAATTATTGTTTTTTTACCCAGAACTTTTACACATATGGTAATGAAAGATGGTCGTAAAGATTTGGCGCAACGAATTATGGCGGACTGTTTTGAATATATAAAGCGTAAACAAGTGAAAAAATGGCTGGCTTGTAAATCTGATGAAGAACGGAAAGAAATTGAATGCAACCCTTGGAAAATTTTTCACAAAGCAATTGAAAATTGCACTCCTGTTCTGAAATTGATGCCTGCCACCCGTGGTGGCATCACTTATCAAGTAAATGGAGGGGAATTTATTGTTAATGTCAATACTTTACTATTGAGTGTTATTATTATTGTTATTATTATTATGCATAATATGGGTTATTATTATTATTATTTAAAATTTTCATTCTTATATTTTCGGTTCCTTCGTTTGTTACAAGAAAATATGCTCGCTTTATGGCTATGAAATGGTTAGTACGAACATGTCGAATACGTGGTCATACGGAAACGATGGCAGAATCGTTGGGTAAAGAACTGTTGGATGCTTTCAACAACGAAGTTGTTTTGTTTACTTTTTATGTTTGCTAATTTTAAATTGAAAATGAAGAACAAATTTTACAGGGACGTATTGTGAAGAAAAAGCAAGATTTGCATCGACAATGTGAAGCAAACAAGGCTTATGTGCATTATAGATGGAAGTGATTTTTTTTTGAACAACTTTCAAAATTTGAACGTTATAAATTCTAAAAAATATACATTTCACAAGAGTAGGATTAGAAATAAAGATTGTTCACTTTTTATTTCATTATTTTCAAATATCTCAAACGATTTCATGTTGTATCGAAATTTTGTGAAAAAAATTATAACTATTTATTAAATATATCAAAAATGACAGAAGATTCAAAGTACAAAGTAGTTATTCATTAAGCATCACGATTCAACATCAATGTAATAAATAAACAACATCATCATCATAAAAATAAAAAGATTTTCTCCCAAATTCACACACACACACACACACACACACACACACACACACACACACACACACACACATACATACATATATATATATATGTACGTGCACAACACGTACAACAACAACAACAACAACAAACAAAAAATTACATTATTATTTTTTTTGCATTTGCTTAATCAAATGTTTCCCAGTTCGCAGGCAAGGAATTGACAACTCCAGAAGGTGAAGTTTTAGTCTGCAAAGAAGATGTCGAAGTTGCAGGGGTAAAAATGGATTCCAATAAATTCAATTCTGAATTCCCATCCATTTTTCCAGTGCATTCTTGTCCAGCAGACGATGCAACCGAAACCGACGGATCATCTGATCTCAGATCGATTAAATCGTTGTTCTCAGTCGAGCATTCAGCTTCATCTAAAACAGATAATCTCTGTTTTGCAAATAGTAAATGTTTTCTTATTTTTCAAAATGCTACATCACTATATTAAGATAGTCCTTATTTAAGAAGCAGAAGCAGCCTTTTTTATATGCAAATATACATACAAGATACATTTAAAATATTTTGATTTTTACAGTTCAGCATAATAACAGGAGAAAAAATATTACTCTAATTTATATCCAGCGTTTAAACTGTGTTTCTGTATTAGAGATTTTTGTTCTCGTTCTGCATGTATAACTTCTTCCCCATCTAAATTTCTGAACTATTGTGATATCAAAGCTGAACTGCTGAGACTTTTACAAAAGAGACCAATAATTGCAAAGTATATTTCCAAAATTTTAACCTTGCTTACTAGTGCCAGGATGTTTATTATCCATGCCTGAAGTACTAGGTTGTTGTTGTTGTTGTTGTTGCTGCTGTTGCTGCTGCTGTTCTTGCTCTAATCTAACTAAAACAGATGATCGTCTGGACAATACTTCTTGCATTTCTGACATTAAATCAAAATTTGTAGAATTCTTATTTTTCTGCAATTCTGTACAATGTTCTTCTGCTTTGCTCTCTGCATCGCGTTCTTCTTCCGCTTCTTCACCGCTCAAATTATCATCTTTGCTCACATTCAAGTCCATCCACTTCGACCGGCCAGCTTTCAAAGGTAAAACAGCTTTTTGCATTAGCTGAAAAGCACAAATAAAAATTAAAAAAAACAAAATAAAATTCATCAGAATTTTCATCCGAAGTTTCAACAGAATTTAATTACTTTGTCGCGTGCTCGTCGAATACAACTCTGCGACTGCTGCTGCATTGTAGGAACTGTCTTCATTGCTGTTGAATCCTCCTATCAAAAGATATATATATATTGAAAAGCAAAAGCGTAAAAGTTCATTTGAAAATGCAAATATTTCAATTTGAATACTTTCAAATCGCCAAGTATATTCCGTATATCGTTCATAGCTTCTTTACCTTTCAATTTTACCTAAAAACAAAAACTGAAAACTCTTATTCAATAATTCAACAAACAATGTAAAATAAATAATAGCATAATGCTAATAAAATTGATACTTTGGTTCGAATTTGCTTCACCCATGCCCCACCTTCTTTCTACAAAAGACAAAATAAAACCAAACAACATTTACATCAAAGAAAACATATAAATAAAATATAATACATACTTTCATATTGTTCATCCATTCGTTGTACTGGTATTTAATTCGACTAGATTCTTTCCCTGAATAACGGTTGCATTCATCTTCAAACTGATCTTGAAATCCCACGCCCGTGTTCAATCTATCCAAGCGATCGTCAATAAACTAAACTGATCAATAAAATGATAAAATTGCTCATTACGATAATTTCTACATGAAATAAAATCAATTTTTGTTTTACATTACGTATGCATAATTTAATAATTAATTGAGAAAAAAAAGTTACTTGACGAAATATTTGCAAATCAAGCATTTTATCCAGAAAAGGTCTCAAATTTGAAGGCCTCGTTTGAACAAATGCCTCAGGACTGAATGTGATCAATTCGCCTTGTCGAAATTGCAAAGCTTCACGATAGCCACCGATCAGTACAACCAAAGCGCGCAAAAAGGCACGGGCAAGACCGTCACCAGCCGTTCCATAGGACAGTCTCATGTTTTTCTTCAAAACGGAGATCTGAAATTCAAAAAATACAAAAAATACATAAGATATTAATTTTTTGCTTCATAGTTTTCAATAAAAAGTTTCTTCCAAACGTACCACTTCGTATGGCAATGTACTCACATCGTCGTACGGTGAACGGAACAACTTCGAATCAATGTCAAGCATTACAACGTCATTCAAATCAACTTCTTGCATAAAAGATTCCTATAAAATTAAAAATAAAATCATATAATTAATAAATCATAAAACAGCATAAACAATCATGTACAAAAAAAAAACAATACTTACCTCGTATAATACCGAAGGCACACCAATGAGATATGGCATCGGTGCACTGTAAATGCAATACTTGAATTAATACATAAAGTTGTTTTTCTCTTTTCAAATTACTTATGTACACATTATTCGAGTGAAATTATATGAACAATAAAATATTATTTATTTAAAACTGAAAACTCACTTCAGATAATGGCAGAGATGAGCAGGTAAAACTGGAATAAATATGTGCTGCCTAAAAAATATACAATTATAAGAACATTACATTCAAAGTAAAACGACCGTTTTCATAAATTCTGACAAATTTTTTTTTCAATCTTTCACTTGATCAAGTAAAATTAAATGATGAAAAAGTACAATCAACTAGTCGAATAAAATCACAGTAATCATAAAATTGATCAGAAAAGAAAATCTCTTACCAATGCATAGGATAAATCAGCAAATTAGCTGCTAAAACACAAGAACTCAGTTTGCCCAGCTTGTTTCCTTTGAAAACAATCCTCCTTTCACACAGCATACTAGCAAAAACTGCAATCATTGCAGTTTCGTTGACTGCGTTGAAATATTCTGTTAAATAACGCTAAAAAAACAGATTTTATTTTAACAAAATTATACATATAAATATCAGACATTTTCAGGTATTTTAGGTAATTTCGTATTGTCAGGGCAAAGACATTCCAATGCCTACAATGCTAATATTGTAATTCATTTGTTCGCTCATTCATTACATCAATGGCACAAATTACATTCCGACCAGATGAAGAATTGATAACAAATGACTGGTTTGGAAGGGGTATTTCTTGATGATAAGTGCAATCCAGCAAGCGTTCAACTTCATCTGGCTAAAAGGTGAAAATTGAAGTTGCTGAGATGAGACAGAAAATTAATTTCAATACAGAACACTGGTCAGCAACGCTTGCAATGTGATTGAGAAATTTGAAAAACACTTCTGGCCAAGGCAATGCACTGAAATAATACAACGAATTTTATTTCTTATATTAAACTTCACTAGTTCAATAAACTGTAAATAGAAAAGTTAATTAAAAAAAAATAATTTAACATTTCAAACATAAACATAAATAGAGACTTAATAAACATTTTGGAATAGAAATTCTTTCACCTCAACAAACAGTAGCAAGTTTTTGTTCGAGGTGCATGTCGACAAAAGCCAAAAGTATAGCAGCCTTCCAAATCTGTTAACACAAATGAAAACAGCTGTACAGATTCACTGAAATATAATTTTTTTAGGTGAATAATAAAAAATTAATGAAATATTTACCTCGAAAGAGAACAAGGATAAGAAAATTCAGCTATGGAACGTAAAATTTTCTACATAAAAATAACACATCACGACATTCCATTTGTAATAATTTTACAAAAAGAATACTTCGTCATTAAAATCGTCCGGATATTTCCACAATATCCATGGATTTCCACCCTCTGATTCATTGGATGCAACTTCAGCAAACACATCAAACAATGTAACTGGATTTATTCTAAACCAAAAACTTCTTTCAAATTTCAATCGAACTAAAAATAAATTACATCTACCTCAATCTTGAAGCCATGTAAAATGTTCATTGGATTTTTAAGTTATGCTTTCCAATTTGAATTTGTACAAGTTGGAAAAAAATTGCTTTTCAAAGCTATATTAAAAGATTTATTTAAAAAACCTTTTAAATTCATTAATATAAAATATAACAGATAACATATATAACTACAAAAGTGTAGTGTATAACAACAAAAAAATCATACTGTAAAAATATAGAAATAAAGGTAGGCAATTACAGCGTACTGTATTCTAAAAATATATTTATATAGCGATGTATATGAATTGTGCATGAAAGTTGGAATAAATTTTGAACTATGAAAATTAATTACAGTTTAATTACAGCTATATTTAAAGTTTATAAAATGTATTTAAAGCTTGAAAGTCACATTTTAAATAAAATAACAAAATTAAGCATAGAAAGGTATCCTTAAACGTAAAATGTTTGAACGTCTAAAGATGTTTTGATTTTAAGAGTATGCTTTTAAGAATAAAGCAAAAAAGCCCATATATAAAGCTGTGCAATATTTCGGGGAAAGTTAAAAACATTTTAATACAATTTTAAAAGCAGTTTGAAATGCAAAAATAAGGCAAATGAATGTAATTTTTTACTCATTTTAAGAAATTTACAAGTTAAACAGTCAAGTAGAATAAGATAATGTGAACAAACAAAGCAAATGTCATAAACATGATGTCGTTTATAAGCAGTTTTTGCTTAAAATTGTATAATAAAATACTAATTATAGCTGAAAGTCAATAAAATCTGCTTAAAATAGTTTACCACTTTGACTGACTAAATTAACTGTAGTGCAATAATTAATTAAATTTACATTTTTAATCAATAATTATGGATATTATTTTATCAGATTCTTCTTTATTTTTTATAACGTCGAATAAACGTAACAAATATTTGCTATAAAATGCATTGAAAAGAACGTGTAAATGAACATTTTTCTCCGCTTTTGCAACTGTTTTTCAGATTCAAAAACACGCTGTTTTTATACGTTTATTTCTGTTAAGAAATAGATACACAGAAAATGAGTTAAGTGATAATTTATAATTATAGAAATTTCTAACGTAATTACCTCACGCAATATTGATGCATTTCAAAGTCGAGAGTTCTGTTCACATTAATTTACTACAATAAATCAAGTTTAATTTATTCTCAATTCAAATTTTAGCCAAAAGGTTTACATCAACATTAGTGCCAACAATGTTTAATAAAAGTGCTGATAAAAACTCGCCAAACTAATTCATAAATGCAATGCTAATTGCAAAGATTAACAGAGTAAATTTGTATGATGAAATAAATTATTATAATTAAAAAGTATTTTACAAAGAATAATCTTCACTGTTATCAATGAAATTTAAAATTTTCATATTTGAAAAACAAAAAGCAAGTAAAAGTAAGTTATGAATCATTAAAATAAAAATATATATGCAATACTAGTCGTAGTAGTAGCAAATATCATTATATATATATATATATATATATATATATATATATATATATATTTATTTATTTATTTATTTATTTATTTGTATGATGATACAAAAATTGAGAAAAAATATTTTATAATTATATGATCATTATTTATTGAATGCTAAAAATGGAAATGTGCCTGAGGTGAATTTCATCACATGATCAAAAGTTACTTTACGACAATCGATGCGTTCAAATCAACCGACTGAGGCATATT
Organism: Trichinella pseudospiralis; assembly: GCA_001447645.1. Taxonomy (NCBI): domain Eukaryota; kingdom Metazoa; phylum Nematoda; class Enoplea; order Trichinellida; family Trichinellidae; genus Trichinella; species Trichinella pseudospiralis. Next base: position 190,006 of record JYDV01000010.1, on the reverse strand, counting down.
TTATCTCAACTGCCAATCGGTCGAGTTTGTCTTTTTGCAGCAAGCTCCAGAGGCCCGGCAGGCAGTCAGTTATGCTTTCTGCTTTGCCATAAGCTAAAATAACTCCAATTACAATTTCACTTTCACTCATAATAATAGAACAGTTATCATTTTTTCATTCTTCATCCATCAACGACAAGAACAACAATATAACAACCAAAAATAGAAAGAAAAACACATATAACACAAGCATACTGTATTATTATTAGTTTTCATTTGTTTTTGGCAAAAGAATTTGATTTGCAAATGCTTGATTTTTTTTTATCGATATGACAAAATGCAGCCAATCTGAAAAGCAATCTTTTGCCATTGTTGAAATTTGTTGACCATTGCATTCTTGAAAATTGGTGCGAAACTACAACGATGGCTTTTGTTTGGCTGCTGTCATTTTTTGCAAATCTGATCATCGTCAACAATGGTATGTATATATAAAATTATAATTTATAATTATATATATATATATATATATATAATAACAAGTTATAACAAGATTTTTGCTCAAATTGGAGAGTGCTTAATAAAAGCGTGAAATTTCCAATTTAACATCCAGCATCACGTCGAAATAGCAATTTTTAGCTTTTGCTACTTTTTGACAGTTGCTTCAACGCTTATTTTGCAACATTTCGAGCTGTTTACAGTTGGTACACAACTTTTTCTATAGATGAAGCGATGCTTTCTTTACTTAAATGATGTCATTGATTTCAAAAATTAAAAAAGAGTTTGCCATTTTATACATTCATATTTCAAAGATATTGAAATCAATAGAAGATTATTATTTTTAAAAGAAATCAAGAAAAAAATTGAAAAGTTTTATTTCATAAATTATTTTATTGTGTAAATTTAAACTGTTTAAATTATGAAAAAAATATGTTTTTAAACAATGCACAAGTTAGCATTTCACATCAAGTGCAATATAGTTTTACTTTTTGTTCAATATATATTTTATTATTAGCATATTTTGATGTTTATAAAATTTTCGAAAGCAACAAAGCAAAGAAAAACATGAAGCAGAATTTAAATTGTTGTTGATAATAATAGATGCGTAAACAGTTTGTTGTTTGTTTGTTTGTTTCAGATAAGCCAGCCAAAATGCTTATGTACAGCAATGAAAAGATTATCGTAAATTTGAAAACGGGAAATGTGTCTGGCACTAGCAGGTATGTACGTGTGGAAGAATCATTTGAATATTCCAAATCCAATGCTGGCTCGGATTGGTCGTTGACCGGCGATTGCAACAGAAGAGCAGTGTTGCGTATCAATTTGCATGGTTCCATTTCTTTGGTAAAAATAGTCGGCTTCTACAACAGACCTCAACTGTGGACGTTGCATATCTCGCAGTCGAAAAAGCTCTCCGGTGGATGCGGATACTTGTGGACCAACGACCCCGCCCAGTCTGAGATGTGCATTCAGAATCGTCGAATTACATTCCACTGCAATAACAGGCACTCCAATCAGAGCAGTTGTCGATTGTTTGAAAATTTTCTACCATCAAGGCGCAGACCAGTGGTGAAGCTTGAAATTACCAAGAAACGTTCCAAATTTTACATCAACGATGCTAAAAGGAAGCGCTTTTTGCCAATTTCAGAAATGGTTTCTCTTTTTCCTAAAAATTCACAAAACAGAACTCTTTACCTCGGCTTGAACAGGCTCATTTCTGAACCTGGCCAATACGGCACTGGTCTTTGCAAAGTGATCATCTCGTTGCTCAAATCACGAGGTACTGCATACAATCTTGCCGGATGTAGATATTCGTTGATTTTGTAAAAATTAAAAAATAATTAAAATTTTCTTTAAGAGAAAAGAGATGAATGCATATTTGAAAACCGAACATGCGATGGAGAGAAAGGTGAATGTCAATTTGCATCCGGACGTTATTTTTGCGTTTGCAAACCTGGCTTCCAAAAGCATGGCAACAAATGTCGTGGTATTTAAATTTTATTATTACATAGATAATTAAACTTATTTTTATTTTCTCACATTATTATTATTATTAAGTTTTACTTTTGCAGACGTAAATGAATGCGAACATATGAATGGACACTGTGTTCAAATTTGTGCTAATACCATTGGCAGTTTCAAATGTTCATGCTATGTTGGCTTTCAACTGGCCGCTGATCAGAAAAATTGCTTAGGTGACAATTTTAAAAACTAACATTTTCATTTATTAAAATCAGAATAAATGATAATTCATTTATCTGCTTTTATTATAGTAACAACTGATATAGGTGCAATGAATTTCTTAATGTTTTAATTAATAATATTCATATTTAAAAAATTATTCACTTATAAAATATGCCTGTAAATTTGTACAGAATTACTTCCATTATTTGAATAAATTAAGAATATTTCTTGTAAGCAATATAAATTAGCGTACTTCTGCGTAAATAAATTATTATTAGATATATAAAGCACTTTTTTAAACGCAAGTTAAATTTCATTTTTCTGCATATATATTTGAAGAAAACTTTTCTGATTGAGAGGTCAAATTTTGTGAAAGTATTTTTGTTTTGTATTATTTGCTATTATTACTGTTATTTGATTAATTTTTGAAAATGTTTAATTAATTTCTGAATGATGCATAATTTTAGATATTGATGAATGTAAAACAGACAACGGTTATTGCGAACATTACTGCGTAAACACTATTGGAAGTTACTATTGCTCGTGTAAAAGAGGTTTTATATTAGCCGCAGATGGGTTTAGCTGCATCTTAAGTACGTCTGTTTTTCTATATATTCCATCAATAATAAGATGATTTGATTAAGAAAAACCAAGTCAAATTTGCGATCAGTTGGGCTGTACTCATGGTTGTGTAAAAGAATTTGGAAGCTGCTATTGTAAATCTGGATATCATTTACATTCTGATGGACGAACTTGCATTTCCACTTGTTCGGTAAATTTATTTTCAAAAATGGTTTAAATTTATTTTAAAAAATTTTGAAAATAACATCATCTGTAAAGATTGGGAATGGTGGATGTCAGCATAACTGCTTGGACACCCGTCAAGGTACAATTTGTATGTGTCATTCTGGTTATTTTCTAGCAAGAGATGAACATTCATGCGTCGGTAAAAAGATAAACATTTCTTAAACAAAACTAATTTATACATTTGAATTTTAAGCTTCGTGTGAAATTGACAACGGAGGTTGTGAAAAGCGATGTGAATCAACTGAAAATGGAATTGAATGTTACTGTGATAATGGATTTATCTTAAATGCTGATAATAAAACTTGTTCAGGCAATGAATTTTGATATAACTATCTCCAAATAGTGCGTTTTTGTTTAAATTGGTTTTTATTTTGTTTAGATATTGATGAATGTCAAAATTGGAACGGCCACTGTGAGCAAATTTGCATTAATATTCCTGGAGCATATGAATGTGCTTGTGAAAATGGATATTTATTAAGCAACGACAGACTATCTTGTAAAGATATTGATGAATGCCAAAGCAATAATGTTTGTGATCACATATGCATTAACCAACCTGGAAGTTACACTTGCCATTGTCGTCCAGGATTTTATTTGCATGAACGTCATCATTGTGCAGGCAAAAATGTTCTTTTTATTTTATTTTATTTTATTAATTTTTTTAAATTTAGACATAGACGAATGTTCAATAGGGAACGCAGGATGTCAACAAATTTGCCACAATACACCTGGAAGTTATTATTGCTCATGTCACACAGGATTTGTTCTTCACAGCAATAAAAAAGATTGCATTGGTAAAGACAACATGATGGAACAAAACTCTGTGTATTAAAATAATTGAAGCATGATGATTGATTATAATTTTTTGCAGTTTAAATTGGCATTAATTTTGTTTGAAACAAAAGTATTTAATATATGTAAACCATCATGTGTTTAGCTGTTGATTACTGTTTGAAAAACAGTGACGAAACTTCAATAATTTCCAGCAGTTTAAATTGTCGAGGAAATATGTGTACATTAATTTGTCACAAAAATGCTGAATTTGCTGCGAAAAAAATGAAATCAAACATCAAAATAGCATGCAGCAAAAATATATCTGCAGTGACATCTATAAAAGCTGCTGGGACCCAATGGCACTTTTTGGATGTCTCGTTCTTGGTGGATCGTTGTATTTTGCTGAATCGACTGTTTCGAATGAAGACAAATCAAAAAAACTTTGAAGCAGGTATGCAGAAAAAATGATTATTTTATCATCACTATTCTTATTTGGCATTATTTTTAGAGAAAGGAATTCTTTTAATAGAGAACAACGGTAAAATTGATCGTCACCAACAATGTGGAAAGAATCCAGAATTTGCCAGCATTGAAATTACATGCCTGAAACGAGCAGCTGAAACGCAACAAGCAAATAATAATCGATCATTGTCTGTATTTTCAGCTCGAGGCTGGTATAGAATTGGTATGACTTTTGAAAATTAAAATTTTAACTTTTCATTTCAATATGATGCCGAACTTTCAGCTGATGCAATTACATCTCAAAATTTTATCAACATGTTCAGTGAAATAGTTCAAATCAATGGCTTGAAACTCAGGTTTATTTATTTTATTTTAATAATATTGCTCACCGCTATTTTAATTCATAATTATTTGAAAATTTTTGATTAAGACATTATTTATTATGATTATTAATCTTTTCAATTTATGAAATACAAACATTTTTAAAATGTGCAGTGCACATTAAATGAAAAACACTTTTGATGAATATTATATTAATATTGGCTAAAAATTGAACTTTTATAAATTAAAATACCATTGGAAATTGGAAAAAGAGATTTTTTGAATAAATGCTTTTTTTTAAAATAATAATTTAAAAAAAACTGCTCCATGTATAAATTTCAGTTTTGGTAATAATTTTTCACGAGATGATTCTTCTATGATTGCAGCTATTGATGAAAAAAATTTTCATCTTTAGATATCGTGCTTCGGAAATGATGCTTAGAACAATTTCAAAAAGTTCATTGCATTCATTGTGCAATCACAAGCATCCTAAAAAAGAGTGTAGAACATTGTCCAAAGATTCTGTGATGAAAAGATTTAAAAAAATGATGCCAGTAACGTGTGAACCTGGAAATTTTTATAACAGAACTGTAGGCTTGTGCTTTCCTTGTCCTACCGGCACTTATCAGCCAATGTCCAACGCTTTAATCTGCATAAAGTGTCCATCGGTTGATTATAAGAAAAATCAATCTGCTCCAAGAGATGCAATTGAAAATTGCGCCGGTTGATTGACCGTTTCATTTGTGAAATATACTTTGTTTGAAATATCGCTTTGCATGTATTTCAGCTCCATGCTTGCCTGGACATTATTCATCGACCGGTCTGGAACCATGCTTGCCATGTCCATATGGATATTATCAATCGGAAAGTGGTCGACTGGCTTGTACAGCATGCGGAGAAAAGCTTACTACTTATGATTTTGGTTCAACATCATTTTCAAACTGCTCTGTTCCAGGTGAATGATTGTCGACGTCCACATTTTATTTCAATATTTCAAAAGGTGTTTCATTTTAGAATTATGCTTACCAGGATTTTACTTCAACGTTGATGAAAATAAGTGTCAGCCATGTCCAATTGGTAGTTATCAGTTTGAGTATGGGAAAAATTATTGCATCCGATGTCCACAGAATTTGACAACTGAATTCCCTTCCAGCAAATCGCAAAACAATTGCATCAGTATGTGCAATGATAAATAAATAAATAATATTAAAATATTTTCATTTAGGTAAAAGATGTGAAAAACAAATGGGCTATTTGACAGGATTCATAGCGTCACCAAATTATCCGGGCAATTATCCAAACAATGCATCTTGCGAGTGGTTTATTCGAGCCCCTTTGGGTAAAAGAATCTTACTTTTCATTGTTCAACTTCACCTTGCCGCAGATCATTGTGGTGACTACTTGGTTATTCGCAAAAATAGTGCGTTTTATTTGTATTATTCGTTTCCAATGTTTGTTTTTTTTTTATTTTTACATTTCAATAAAATTTTTTAACTTTTACAAAGGATCTCCACTTTCTCCAATGACATTGGAAGCTTGTTCATCCAAAGCTGCCCCGTTTGCATTGCTTGGACAATCCAGACGTTTGTGGATTTATTTCCGATCTGATTTGAACAATTCAAATACAGGATTTAAAATACATTACGTATTTTACAGTGGTAAGTTTGAAACATAAATGTCATGCATAAATGATCTGATGATTGTCTTTGATTTTTCTCCTCATTACAGATGAACATCATTCTTTGGTCGAAGATTTTGTCCGTGATGCACGTTTGCAAACAATGGCAAGCCGGGAAGCTTTTTTCAAAAGCGATCACTATTTGCAATTGTTCATGAACGTGATTGCTGAGCCTGAAAATTATCCGGCTTACATGCAATTAGCTTTTCAAGTTTTACCTCCAACATTCACTGATCTTCTTTGGGAAAAAATACAAAGTCATTTTGATCTATCACAATTTTCGCTTTAATGAAATGCTATTATTTTTATTCTTGTAAAATTTTGTTGAAAATTTTTAACTCACCAAGTGACAAATTATCAACTGCACACGCTGTTGTTATTTATATATTTTCAATATTATTGAATAATGTTGTTTAATACAATTATGCAATGATCCAATTTAAGATTTGTAAATGCTTCAGCTTTATTAAAATACATTTTTACTGCATTCCCTCAGTGTATCCTTGCAATATAGATGTAAATAAAAAGTTTAAGAAAAAATGTGTCTGTCTGTGCGTAATAATTACAGATAAATAAAGTCATAAATAAAAATAAAGAAATCTGTTTTTTTTTCACACTGTTTCAAAATTATTATAATTTTAATAAAGCAACAATAATAGCTGTTATTATTTACTTTGATGAACAACAATAGGTTTACAACTTGCAAATGTTTATTTTATGATATAATATTTACTTTAAATGTTAGTTTTTTCCAATAATTGCACTTCTATTGGTTGTATTATTCTTCAGTTTATTGCACATAAAATAATTTTATTGATGCTAAATTGGAAATGTGTGAAAAAAATAAATATACAAAATTTGGTTGGAAATTTTTGTTTTACCAACATTGTTCTTCATTTATGCATTTCTGATTTTTTTAAATTTAATTTTTCATTTTAGCAACAAAGGTTGAAAATGATATTAAAATATAGAGACCGAGAAGTATGGTGTAAATAAATCTGCATTATTAAAATTCAACTGAATTCAAAGCAATAAAATATAATAATATCAACAATAAAGAAAAGAAATTTTTTCATAAAAATTAATAATAAATCAAAGAAGAGTATAAATTATTTGTCTAATTTATTTATTTTTTTCCATTTTAAGGTATCAAATTAAAAATGAAACTGATCAATCTATCAATTAATCAATCAATCAACCAATCAATCAATCAATTAATGATCATATTTATGAAATCAATTTTTAGCTTAAATTTTTGAACAAAGCTTGTTGTCAAGAATGGGAACAAAAGAATTTCTGAATTTGTTCTCCAAAGTTTCAAAAGTTTACGGGTGGTGGGTTTGATGAAAACTGACAAACAAACGCAGATGACTTAACGATGTGATGAAAGTTGGCAAATTCTGCGAGTTGTTGGCTTGTGACTTATGCTTATGACCAGCTAATGTTTACTTGTCAATAGAAAAGCATCCTCATCATCATCATCATCATCATCATCATCATCATCATTACTACTACGAGGAGGAAAAATAAAAATCAAAATCAACCCCGGTGTTGTGTGTCGCCATCTTCATTTTTCCGCCTCTTCTTCTCCAATTTGTTCTTTCTCTTAGCTTCAACTAAACAAGCTTGAAAATTTCGGCTTTCTTTAGTGGAATAAAATAAGTGAAATAAAAATTTCAAAAATGAATTTTTCCATTTTATCTCTTCCTCTGCTTTCACTCTTAATATTATTAATAAGAATAATAATCCATTGTGAAACACTTGAAATAAAGGACATATCCCAGCCGGTCACTTTGACAAAGTCTGAAACAATGGAAGTGGCTTCATTGTTGATGACGAAAAAATTTTCTATTTTATTACAATTTGTACAAATTGAACACACCCGTGGAACTTTATTTTACGTCAGCACTGGCAATGTGAAAGTTTTCGAACTGTACAGTTCAGGATTGCAAGGTAATCGTTTTTCTTTAATTTTCTTGCATTATTTTATTCATCAAGTCTCATCAGATATTATTGAGTTTCTTTTCTTTTAATTTTAATTTTCTACAAATTAAACAATATATTTAACTTTTAATTTCAAAAATTCAAACCTTTTTTTCATAAAATTAAAATTTCAAAATTCCAAATCACTATTCATCATTGTTGATTATGAATAAATTTAAACTGATCAGGTGAACTTACCGTCTATTGGCGCCGCCAGTATAGAATAGCAAATTTGCACGTGAAATATGAATTTGACGACGAAAATATGCACACAGTTATATTTGAATTGGTGAATGAAGATTTGCGCTTGATGATCGACTGCATTGAAGCAGTGGTTGGAGATTATCCGGAAATTGATTTTCGAATTTTGCAAACCAACAAAACAACCAGCGCCCATGTCGGGCACCGGGGCAGGGGAAATTCAAAATTTGCCGGCGAAATTAGACGATTTGTCATCACAAACGAGTCGCTTGCCGGCAAATTGTGCAGCATACGTACCCAAGATTATGATCAGTGGAGGTCGGCCGCTTTCGAAAAACGCATCACTAAATCTCCCATGCAAGATCTAACATTACCGCATGAAGCACTGTTGCAAGTGGAAAATATTTGCAAACGATTGCAAAGCAGGGTGGAAATTTTAGAAGCAATTGCTTTGGATTTGAAGCCCGAAAAGGGTACCAAGTTGAAGATGGTCAATTTGCCAGAGCCGAGCGAAGTGAAAATCGACGGCCAGTGTCCAAACTGTTGGGAATATTTGCGTTTTAAAATTAATTACTTGGAAGAAGAATTTAAACGATTGCGAACAAGCATGAAAGACATAGACGAACGCTTGAAAAGTGTCCTTCTTCGACAACGTGGGTGTGTTGTAAGTTGCCTAATTACCTTGTGATGCGTGGATAAATTTACATTTGAAATTATAATCAAATATATTTTGTTTCTTTTTGATTAGATTTTCTCATTTTAGATCAACGACACTGAAGTAAACGACGGATATCGTTGGCTTGATCAACAAACTTGCACAGAGTGCACATGCCATTTGGGAAAAGTGTTCTGCCACACGTTGGGATGTCCAAAATTAGAATGTGATCATTTGATAAAACGTCCTGGACAGTGTTGCCCAGAATGTGGACAAGACTGTCATTATATGGGTGCAAATTACAAACATGGAGATGCATTTTCACCGAAACAATGCGTTCAATGTCGTTGTGATAATGGTGACATGTCGTGCACATATACTACAAATTCTTGTCCAAAATTGAGCTGCTCAATTGAAAATCAAATTACACCAGAGGGTCATTGTTGTGCAATATGCAAAAATGCAGATTTTTGTGCCTCAGCCCCCTGCCATCCGGATGCAGATTGTATCAACGAAGAGCACGGGCATAAGTGTGTTTGTAAAAAGGGATACTTTGGCGATGGAACCAATCACTGCTTTGATATTAATGAATGTGAACCGGATGATGGAAAATCATATGCATGCAGTAGTGGCAGCCGATGCATCAATACTGCAGGCAGTTTTCAATGCAATTGTTTGCCTGGATATGTAAAAATGAATGAAAACACTTGTTTAGATGTCATAAACTTGTAAATAAATAAATAAAAATAAATAAATATGTATATATCAAACTGCACAATATTTTTTTATTATAATTTTTATTTCAGCGGGTCTGCAATAAAAAAGGAACAATGTTCGACTGCTTTTGCACGCAACAATAAAATGCTTCTCCACCGATGATTAAATATAGAGACAACAGATACTGCGAGCAATAACACGCATTTTTCTGAATTTGTACGTTCGGCTCTTTCCATTTTTCGATCCTGCTTCTCAGGTTCTTCTTATACATATATACATTCCAGGGTCATATGACCTCTTCCAGAGCTTAACTCTGCTGGCGGCTGGCATCATGGCAAATGCTCTCTCGCCATCAGGTATCACAATCGTTAGTGAAAACGTCTGATTTATAACTAAAAGTGCATTTGCCTCTTCATCCCAAAGAGTTGGAAGTTTCGATGAAAGCGTGACGTGCTGAACTACAGTTTCAGTTCTTGAAACTGAGCACAGAGATCAACTCAGTTGCATCGACTGCATTCATGTTGCACGTGAACAAGTGCCACGAGTCCTTTGTGCACACGTTCAGAACACAAATATACAAAAATATTCTTTGTTTTGCAAAATTTTATTATACAATATTAATAAATTAAAAACAACTGCTTAACAACAATTTCCCTTTCAATAGATGCTTTATTCATAATAAAGTATGTACTTGAATTAAAACTACAGTAATATCAGTGGGTGGATCAAAGCTAAATAACAAAAGAAAAGATACTAATAATAATAGTAATAATAAAATAATGAAATGCATAAAAGAACTTTTTAAAAAAAAGAAAGAATTCTAACACACTAACATACATAATTTGATTTTACTTCATTTTCATTCAATCAGCCGTATAAATTGATGGTAGAGATTTGAAAAATTGTTGTCGAAATACAAACTCTCAATAATTGCTTTCATTTTCAAACTGTTCAACAACTGAATTCATGATGTGCATAATGGTGCTCATTTTTGAAGAACAAATTCATATCTCTGAAGGAAATGTGCAAGTTTCCAAAGCGTCAATTGCGTGCTGAAGAAGCTGCTTTTCAGAATCCAAGCAGGCGAGACAAAGTTTCTGACTGGGGTTTTGGTCATTCTCTTCGGGCAGTTTGACGTATGTGCTGAGCAGCAGAGTTAGACGATTCTTGAGAAAAGATTTCGCTTTGAGCTGCAACTGCTCCGAGATTGGCGCCTTACCGACCGGCAAATTCTTCATCTCTTCCAACGCCGCCACGTCAGCCGAGTGGATGATGGCGAATTGTAAAATCGACGGCTGGAACATCTCGTCCCCGCCCCAAAATATCCGGTGTACCTTGACGTCGGCCAGGTCGCGCTGCTTGAGCACTTCAAAGCGCAGTGAGTAATTTTCGCTGGCCTGGCCGAGGCTCAGCTTCAACGGAAAATAATCGAACGGGTTGTTGTCGACCACGAACCCGCCTCCAATGAACAGTTCGTAATTTCCACGGTCACCGTAATGGATGAACACTTGATCACCGGCGGACCAGGATTTGATGGCAAAAACACGCCCATAGTTGGTGTCGGTGTCGTAATCGCTGCACAACGCCTGCACTTCATGGTTGAACAAATCCCACATTGGAATCAAAGCGGGCTCGTTCATTGCCAAAGCCGCGCCCGCCTCCGAAAACTCCCCCTGCAACGGTATGAAGTTGATGCGCGTCATCACTGTGCTGGCAGCCCAGCGGTAGTTTTCGAACGTGAAATTGGTCTCTTTGAACGGAGTACCCCGGAACGGTGAACTTCTATCAATCAACAACTGATAAAAGTAACTGTACTGACGAACAATGGACGAGTAGATGTTGACTGCTTGATCGAAGAAAGCGGAAATTTTCAATGCACTGAACGCTTCTTCGTCAAAATACAACGGCACCGAATATTCAGTGGGCAAAAAGCGCAAATATTCATACCAGTGTGACTTTTTACCCAAAAACAGTTCATAAAGGATGGACATTGTTAAAGCGACGTTGTTCATGTTGTTCAAAATTGGATCATCTTTGAGCAGATGTTTCATCGCAGGGCAAGATTTGAGACTTCCTGCGGTCAGCATCTCCTTCCTCGGGACCGATACCAGCAGCTTCCCTTGTGAAATATCTTCCGTAGCTACCATGCCGATGCCATAGTTTTCCACCGCCTCCGGCTTGACGCCGAACGTTTTTATGCTGTTCTTCTTGCACCATTGTTCAAATTCCTGCTTGAAATCCATCCTATTTCGGAGGAACTTTCTCTGAAAAGGCTTCTGAGCATCTATCAACGCGTCAACTGCGCTTTTTACATAAATCAAACGATCCCAGTGGGCGTTTTTCAAATTTGATTGCACATCAATAGTCAAATTCACCACCACATCCTTCGTAATTATACCGCATCTCGAAAGTATCTCATCTTTACCAATGACCATTTTGTAGTTTTACATTTAATTTCACAATAACCAATGCCAACGGAAAATCAGCAGCCCAACACCACTCGACGAACGTAGTTTCGATTCAACAATATTACAGTATAATATGGGATGTTGATTTTCAAGTACAAGTTTATTTTGAGAAAACATCTTATTTTCAAACTCATTTATTTATTTAAATAATTTGATCATATTGATTGATTTGATCATTTTATTTAATAATATTTCACATGAAACAAAATTCATGTTCAGGGCAACTTTTATTTTGTTTTATATGTGCAATGATCATATGAATTCAACAACTTTTCATTTCCTCACATTAACCTGCCGCATACATTTAATAATGCATTAATTTAGCACACGATATCGAATCGTGATTCAGATAAGCAGATAGACAGATAAGCAATTTGAATAATGCTGTGTCAGTCTGAATCAAGTTGACACCATTTGGCATAGGCAAGAACCAAATTAAGTATTGTTAAATATGATTAGTTGTTCACGTTGTAAAAAGCAAATATCAAAAATTGAAATGCTAAGTAAAAGCAGAATAATTGAGATTGTACTTCTAAATTACAGTAATCCAGAAGAGTTAAGTTTGATGAATGTTTCAATTGAATTAATTTTTAGCTGAATCGCGGGAAAAACAGTTTCCTTTCCTTTCTTCAATTTTTTTCAAAACTTCGATAGCTGCAGCGGGAATGCGTGTTCCTAAAATAAATAAAGAAACAATAAAAAATTTTAAAAGTCCCCAACTGCTAGCAATGAGAGCACTTACCCGGCCCAAAGATGCAAGAAACACCATGCTCGAACAGGAACTGATGATCTTGAGGAGGAATCACACCACCGCAGACGACGACAATATCACTGAAATAATTCAAGTTCAAAGGTTTAATTTGAAGATATTAAAAATTGAACAACATACGCCCTTCCCAATTTTTCCAATTCCTTCACCAATTCAGGAACCAGGGTTTTATGACCGGCTGCCAAACTGCTCACGCCAACAACATGAACGTCAGCATCGACAGCTTGACGAGCTGCTTCTGCAGGCGTTTGAAAAAGCGGACCAATGTCAACATCAAAGCCCATATCAGCAAAGCCCGTTGCAATAACTTTGCTTCCACGATCATGTCCATCTTGGCCCATTTTTGCTATAAAAATTCTCGGCTGACGACCTTCTGCTTCTGCAAAGGCCTTAAACAATTCAATAATTAATAATAATAATAATAATAATAATAATAATAATAATAATAATAATAATAACAATTGTTATTAGATCGTTATAGAAGTTATCTTACCTTAACTTTCCCCATTATTACATTGATTTCGTTGTCTTCGCCAAATTCTGCTTTATAAGCTCCAGTAACCATACGGTCTGATGCAGTATACCGTCCAAAGACCTTAAAAAAGAATACTGAAAAAAGAACAACTAAACTGAAAAAGAAAAAAAACCTTTTCCATAGCATCAGATATTTCTCCAACTGTACAACGAGCTCGGGATGCTTCGATTGCAACTTCCAACAAATTTCCATCGCCAGTGGATGCAACTTTAGTCAATTTCTCCAAAACACGTTGTACAACGTGAGAATCCCGTGATTCTCGAATTCTTTTCAACTTAGCAATCTGTGTCTCGCGTACTTTTGTGTTATCAATCACAAGCACTTCGACTTTTTCCTCATTTTTCGGATCAAGCTTGTATTTATTAACCCCAACAATTGTTTCTGTTTTTAAACATTTGAAAAATTTTAAACATTAAAACAATCAACATCTAAAATATTACCTTGACCAGAATCTATGCGAGCCTGTTTTCTTGCAGCCGCTTCTTCGATGCGCAATTTAGGCATGCCACTGGCAACCGCTTTTGCCATGCCGCCGCTTTCTTCAATTTCTCGGATAATTTCTCCGGCCGTTTTGCACAATTCATTAGTAAGAGATTCTATCAAATAAGATCCACCCCACGGATCTGCTACCTGAATTTTTTTCCAAATTAAAATTCAAAAAAAAACACCAAATAAACATATTTTTCCATTTAATTATATCAAAAATCAAATTACACACATTACCTTTGGAATGCCGGATTCTTCTTGCAAAATAATTTGTGTATTTCGAGCTATTCGTGCTGAAAATGCCGTTGGCAAGCCTAAAGCTTCGTCAAAAGAATTTGTATGCAAAGACTGAGTTCCACCAAAGACAGCACCCATTGCTTCGATTACAGTTCTTATTATATTGTTATATGGATCCTAAAATTGGAAAATGAAAAACAACCTATTTCTACCAAGAAAATTTTACAATTAATTGCTGTTTTCTAGAAGCTGACTTCCACATAAAAATATTCCTCATTTTATCAATTTAAATATTTTTATTAAAAATACATCTTCACTTTTCAGTACCAATTAAATGTACTTCATATAAATTTCACAATTAATAACTATTTATTGAATAATTATTTGCATAATAATTAAAATGTAATTTAAAAAATCACTTGTTCAGTAAGAGACCAACCACTTGTTTGACAATGAGTGCGCAATCTTAGAGAAAGATCCTTCTTTGGATGAAATTTTTCTTGTACTAATGTTGACCACAGTCGTCTTGCAGCACGTAACTTTGAAATTTCCTACAACTTTCAAAATCAGAACAAAATCGTTCTCATAAAATAAATTAATAAACAAAAAATAAAACCATATAAAGATTCATTCCAACTCCAAAGAAGAATGATAAACGTGGTGCAAAGTCATCCACATGAAGCCCTGATTTTAAACCAGTGCGAATATATTCTATGCCATCAGCTAATGTAAAGGCTAATTCTAGAGCTGCATCTGCACCTGCTTCTTGTATGTGGTAACCACTGATGGAAATTGAATTAAACTTTGGCATATGCTAAACAACATAAAATTACATACACATATAATTGTCAATTAATATTTCCAAAAGGATACTGTCTGTTTACTTTTGCAATATAAGAAAATATATCCCCAATGATATGCATAGATGGTTCAGGAGGGTAAATGTAAGTATTTCGAACCATAAATTCTTTCAAAATGTCATTTTGTATAGTACCAGCTAAATCAACTTGTTTAGCACCTTGTTCTTCGGCAGCCACAATAAACATTGCCAATATTGGTATCACAGCACCGTTCATGGTCATACTGGTAGAAATTTTTTGCAACGGAATTCCATCAAACAGTGCCTAGCATATAAATTCAATGTCAAAAGCAATGTTTAAAAAAATAATTCACAAATGTCTACTTTCATATCTTCCACAGAATCTACAGCAACACCAGCCATGCCAACATCACCGTGCACTCGAGGATTATCAGAATCATAACTTAAAATGAATACAACTGACAATCTCTTATTTTTATAAATTTCATTAAAACAAAATACCCCCTGTGAGTTGCAAGATCAAAAGCAACACTCAAACCTTGCTGACCAGCAGCTATGTTAGCTCGATAAAATTTATTACTTTCCTCTACTGTACTAAATCCTGCATATTGACGAATAGTCCAAGGTCGACTGGTGTACATGGTGGGATATGGACCCCGAGTAAATGGAAATACACCCGGCAGTTCGTCATCAACATTTTCAGTGTCTGCTTTTGTGTAAATAGGTTTCAAGTTAATTCCCTAAAATATGAAAATAATTTTTTCTGATATCAAAATAATCTAAATTAAAACAAAAATGCAGCAAAACCTCAGCTGTTCGATGAATCAGGCTGCTCGGATCTTTGCCTTTTAAAGTTTTCTTAGCTAAATTAGACCATCCTTCATGCAAAGGCGCTTGCTTGTATTCTTGAAATCCAGCATGTCTACTAGTGGTCAAAATAACACGTTGCTAAAATAACGTATTTTCAGAAAAAGAAAAGAGATAACAAAATAATAATGATGATAACTGCAACTACTCACCAGAAAATAATTTCAACATTATATACAGATATATATGTGTGCAAAAATATGTAATAAGTCCTCTTATTTTACCGAAGATAACTCATGTAATAAGTTAATATGAAATACTGGTTGTTTACATATCATACAAGTACAAAATACTGACTACAAATTAGAATATCTCAGATAACTGAAGTCGAGAAAACCATTAATAAAAATAATAACAAATAAACTTACAGAAAGCAAATTTGGCAAAGTAGATTGACGATAAAAATGCAACATTTTCACAACCTACCTAAAATAAAAAAATATATTATCTTATTATCTTAGAAAAATGTATGATGATTAAGATTTTTATTTAATCATCTCCTGCATAATATTGCATTAAATTGTGAAGAAAGCAAATAAAAAAGTAACTTCAGGGATTATTTATTATTATTAAATATTTTTATTGCAGCAATGTGGTATTATAACCTGCCAAATTGCCAACTTCTCAAAATATTTCAAACGAATCAAATTCATTTACATCATAAAAATCGGTCAATGCTATTTAGCAATGAAAACCTCCACATGTCGCTTATATATACACGAAATTTAAAAGTGAAAAGAAAAAAGTATATAAGCATTTAACGAATTTCATCATTCGAAAATATAACCTGATGATGAAGCACTCTTTGAAATAACATACATAAAAAACAAACTTTGCCTCTAAAAAAATTATTCAGTTTCTCGTTTACACAATTTTAAAAGAGCATAAACTGAATGCTAAATAATTAAAACAATGCTGCTTCGATACATTTATTCCGGGAAATGTTGAATCAATTGAGTTTTATCTAAAATAACTTAAAGAATGCAGAAATGATGAAAAAATTCATGACGTGGAAGAATAAGTGTGCCGCAATTTTACTTGTTATCTAAATAAATAGCGGTGACTAGATAACAACGTACAACGCAACAAACAAAAATTATTACATACCTAACAATAATTAAAAAACTGAAAAGCAAAATAAAATAAATCTGAAAACATAATAGCTAAATATAGCAAATCAAAATCACAAACTTTCGAGTGCACAAAATAAAAAATCATCTATTTTGTTTCAACATTTCACACAACTAAACGTTTTGTATATAAAATATTTTCTGAAATAAAATAGAAAATAATTCGGCAAAATCCAGAATGCTTAACCAGGCTAAAGAGAGCTAAAGGCAAGTTAGCAAATTCGTCAAAGGAAGTTATCTTTTTTTCATTAACTAGCTTCAAGATATTTGAAGGCATAAAAATAAACAATTACAAAAAAGAAATATGCGACTTGTTAAAAAAGAAAAAGTGTCCACAAAATAATTAAAAATAACAAATTAAGCATATTGAGCAAAATACAAAATTTAAACTCACAATATATCAGCCACACAAATGATTTATTTTTCAGCAAAGCAAAAAATGCATTTGCAAACATCAGGCACCACACGCAACTGCACATCAAACATCACATGACAAACATTATAATCAAGTTTAACAATGCGGTCTATTTATGAAGCCAAAAAATGAAATCAACTTTATATTTTACTTTTTGTCACATTAAAAAAAGAATTATATTAGGATTTATTTCTTTATTTATTTTACAAATAAATTACTGTAATTACGGTTAAAATAAAAACTTCATATTTGAAAAATTAAAAAAATATTTATAAAATATATATTAATGATGAATTCATGATTTTAATTATTGTATAATTATCAAATTAATTTGTAAGTTTTTATGATTATTTACATTTATAAAAATAAAACCTGCACTTTGTTTACTGTAATAAATTTGATTTGTAATAACGTAAAGGAATTGAGTATTTTCTTCTACACCGTTGTTAAGTAAGAGTTGTTTTTTACCTTTACTTAGGTATTAAATAATGACATTTTTTAATTATTAAATATTTTGAAGTGTTTTAAAATAATTTGTTGTTGTTTTCTTTGTTAATTTTTCCTGACTTTTTTTCAATATTATATTTTTGTCAAATCATTGTAATTTTTAGTTTTTATTATATATTTTAGACAGAATATTATTTAGAACCTGTAGTATAATTAAAATTATTATTATTATAGGAAATATTTTTGGTTCCATTAATCATTTTAAAGGTGACGTTTAAATTTGGTGTTTACTGCGCAATAATTTTTGAAGTAATGTCATTGCTTCAAAAAGATAAACTTTCAAGTTTAAAGTAAGTATAAATTGAATTAATTATATAGTTGAGGTGTGATAGTCTGCTGTTTAGCATCCGAATTTTGACATGGAATTTAAATAAAGTTGACTTCCGTCCTGGTATTTTATCTCCTGCAGAATTTCACATGAGCCCTAAAGAAGTTGAAAAGCTTGATATCATTGTGATAGGGTAAGTTTATACTACCAGCTAATAAAACAATATCCCTAATGTTTTATGATTAAAATGTAAATTTTTAGTCTTAATTATCACGGATAATGTAACTTATCAATGAATCACTTATTATACTGTTGTTTAAATATGAATATTTTATACCATTTGAATTTTTAGATTTCAAGAAGGGAATTTTTTATCGTTGAAATATCTTTATAACATGTTCTGCATTGGCAATCCTTGGGGCAATCAGTTTAAAGATTTCCTCAGTAGTTATGGTTTTGTTCAACTTACGTGCAATCATGTATGAATGTTAAAATTTTTTAATTCCATTTTATTTCAATGTTTTTTTAGCCATCTGGCGTTTTTATGATGGGGCTTTCATTGGTTATTTTCCTCAAACGACACTTGCTGAGTTTGGTAAAATCAGTGCAGGTGAAATACATTCGAAGTGGCTTTTATGGTTTATTGGTATAATTTAAAAAATAAATAGATAAAAAAATTTTTTTAAAGATAGTTTTAGGGTCACAAAGGAACACTGTGTATTCATTTAAATTTCACCAATGGAACTCATACTGTTTTACTCAATTCGCATTGCACTCCGCATGCAGAC
Source organism: Trichinella pseudospiralis (assembly GCA_001447645.1). Lineage (NCBI taxonomy): Eukaryota > Metazoa > Nematoda > Enoplea > Trichinellida > Trichinellidae > Trichinella > Trichinella pseudospiralis. Next base: position 170,958 of record JYDV01000010.1, on the reverse strand, counting down.
AAGTTAGCACGTCGTGAAATTGTAAGAATTGTTGACATTTATTTTATATATTTGTTTATTAATAATTTTTTAAGGAATGCGAAGAAGTGATGAGAAAATGCAATTTTAAGCCAAACTGTACATTAACATCCGAAGAGTAACGGACGGAAAATTTCTTTTAACTTATATTAACATGTTAATATATTTATAATATTGAAGTGATTTCAGTTTTGTATTTTGGTTTGGCGATTTGAATTTTCGTGTGGATGGCTTGACCAAAGATGAAGTGAAACGACACTTGGATAATAGAAACTATTCAGAATTATTGAAATATGATCAGGTAGTGGTTTTTATGTACTGAAGTGCGATTTATAGGTTTTGAAATGGAATGTTTTAAGCTGAACGAGTGTAAGAGTGAAAATGCTGCACTGAAAGAGTTTAATGAAGCGAAAATTGAATTTGCTCCGACGTACAAATTTAAACCTGGAGAAAAAAATGAGCTAAATTTTAGGTAAAACAGTTTCAAATGTAAATATTTTTAGAATTAACGAGACAAAAAGATGTTTTTAATTTCATTTAGCCGCATTCCTTCTTACTGTGATCGAATTTTATGGAGAACCGCTGATTACTGCTGTGAAAGTTCATGCCATGTTCCAAATTGTACAATTAAAAAGTACACCTCTGTTGAGCAAGTTTGTTGCAGTGATCACAAAGCAGTTTTGGCCGATTTTAAAATTCAAGTATTTTTAAAAATTTATTTCGACGCAGTTTTATATATCATTCATTTATTATCATTTTATTTTTTTTAATAATAATGTTTTAATTTAATTAATTAATTTGTTATTCTTCAGTGTCCGTTGAATGTGTCAAGTCCAGAAATTTACTTTTGCAATTCAGATGGTAGTGAATTCAACAATTGCTGGTATGTGAAGGAGAACAGCGTTTGCTCCTTTTTCGAACCCAACAATTACAAAGCAGGCTTTTCAGATTGGATAGGCTTGTATGAGGTAAATTGTTTTATTTTATAAATAATTGTATTAGTTAATAAGTTATTATTATTGGTATACTTGTAGATTGGTTTTTCTTCTGATTTGGATGTAGTGACGTGGAAGTATGTATTTTCAAAATGGGTGAATCGGAAGAGTGAAAAAGGTGTTTATCAAAATGTGTTGTTTCTTGGCAAATTTTTGGTTAAAACTGGAAAATACCAACTCGGCTATTATAGTCAATCTAGTCGTTGTTTGCGTGCATTATCCAATCCTTTTCAGGTATATATTATCTTAAATCTTAAATTTGTTGCATTGAAATATGGATTTATGAAATGTTTGTTTAATTAGAAAAAAAAATCAGAAAATACCATTAAAAATTAAGTATTTTTGAATTTTCAGATTGTTAGTCGTGATGAGAAGAAAAAAGATTGAAAAAAGCAACAATTTTTGAAAATGAAAAATTCATTTGGTGAATTGTTGTTTTAGGTGATAATTTATTGTTCAGTTATGTTTCTGTTTATGTTATTTGAAATAAAATTTGAGAACATCAGTTGACCATTGTTGTAGCGGAAAATTCTGAACTTCCGTCGTAAGCCATCACGTTGAAGTATCTTTTCGTCTTGGGCACGGTTGAATAAGTTGAATAAGATTGATCTGAATCAAATGTGCCAAGTTTTGATTTTGAAAAATTCACACCATACGGTACCAGCGACAGGTCGGGCTACAAAGATAGAATAAACATTTTTAAGAATTTGGTGTAAAATACAGTATGGGCTTTTGAAGTACCTGAAGCGATGCCTCATTTCTGGTCATATTTACATTGTAACTACGTCTTGATTGTGTAGAAGTATTTTTGTTATCCCGAAGACGCAAACCGACAAACAGCACGCTAGCATTGATTAAAATTCCTAAATGAAAAAAAAAATTATTATCATCATTTTCATAAGACATTTATCTATGCTTGTTTACCCATTGCAATTACAGGATCACTGAGTTGAAATATTTCCATTGTTGATGTGATATTCCAAAACAGCCAAATGATTATTGTCAACATACATGTGACGGCAATACCGCAGCTACTTTTATTATGTTTCGACATATCTGTAGTGGTGGTCATTGCGGTGATCATTGTAGCCAAGATGATTAAAATCGGGTAAGCCATAGAAAAGGTAAGGGACAGTTCAAACGTGGCCAAACTTCCCACTGGTGCACATTTAGCATGTTTGAACATGACCGGTATTTTTGTGCTTTTGCTCACAATCATCCACTGTGCAACGATGATTGCATGAACAAATACAAGTGCTAAAATGACCATGATGCAGTTTCGCTTTTTCCAACAATACGCTTGCTTTTTTCCATTTTCTGGAAACAAGCGCATCTGAACAACCTGAAAATTAATATACATGCATATATGTGTTTTTTTTTCTTGTCTCAAAATGTTTAATAAAATCATTTTCACGTATTCATCATACCTTCACTGAAAGTGGTGCAAAAACTAATATCCATGCAAACCCTGTCGCATATAATCGTATAGTACACACGATGTCGGATAATTGCCAAGTAAAGGCTAGCGTTACAGCGTAAAGATTGAACAGGCCTAAGTAGAATTAATGAGTTTAAATTAAAATTTCAAAAACAAAAAAACATACCAAAAAGAGTCAAATGATTAAACATGTCATTGGATGCATGATCTGTAACAATGAGCACAATTGACGTTATAAGACAAACTGTCATGCCAAGTCCAGCCAGAGAAATTGCAATTACAATCCATATTTCATTCATTCTGTTTGTTTCTTCTAAATTGGAAACGGTAAAATCGAATCTTTTCCAGCAATCTTCTTCAACAGATGTCTTGCATAGAATATCTTTAGAAGAAGATGATGATGAAGTTAGTTTTCCATTGATGCTCAAAGTGAAAGTCTGCTTCCACAAAGCTACTGATTCTGTAAGTAGCTGATCTTTGTCCATGTAAATTTTTTTTAAAACTATTTTACAATTGTCCAGTGTTTTGTAATTGCTGAATTCATTTCCAACAGCAATTTGATTCCAGCTTGAAGATTTTAAATATTTCAATAAATTAATTCGATTTCCATTTTTCAAACAATTTACCAATCTGGTAGGTTGTGCTGCTGTTGAAACTTGTGCACAATCATTGTCGACATATTTTTTGTATCCATCAACAACAACGTTCATAAGAAACCAAACAGAAATATCGTTTTCAACATTCTTCGACAAAGCAGTCGAATTGATTTCTTCCTTTTCAGTACAGTTTTTGTGGAAATGAAAATTTTCTACTATTGCACTGTTTGACAATCGGCATGTGAACATCTGCTGCCAATATTCTTCAAACCAATACTGTGGAATAGGATTATGATTGTTCAGTTGTTTGGAAAGTAAAAATTCAGATATATCCGCTTCATTTTCAATCAACAATTCAATGCTCAGCCATGTTACTACATCTGAATGTTGTTCAGCTTGCTTGATTGGACTGGTAGTTGTAAAAATCCGTTCCAAACCATATCCTAAAACAATTGTCTGACCAATGTTGTATGGTTGTTGAAAAATTGCACGCTTAAATGCAGAAATGAATGTTGACGACATGAAAAGCACAAATACAGCTGTTGGACGATTGGAAAGTCCATTCAAAATGGCATCAAGCTCACGATAATTATTCACAGGTATTTTTGTAATTGCATTGTTGAAGTTGTTGCTTTCTAAACAGTAAATGAATTTTTCCATAATGCTGGAATGTAGCTTGTTCGATTGTTCGAACAGCACCAGTGGGGTAATAAATTTTAAGCGATGAACCACTGAACAAGCAATTTCAGCGTACAAATTGAGATCAAATTTGAATTGCAAATTCCATTCATTTTTGGACATTTCTAATTTTGGATCAATTGTTAATAAAGGTATTTGAAGATTTTTCATCAATTCTGCCAGTTCATTTGAATTTGAATTTGAATACGCAGCTTCCAAAACAGCTAATATTTGCACGGATCGATTGTTGATTGACAACTGGTGAATCCAACTGAATGCAAGATCACTTTTGGCGTTGCACGTATCTATAATTATCAAGCCGATTTGGTTTTGCTTTGGCAGCTGCTTGTTCAATTTTTCCATTGAATGCATGAATGCTAAAGCTTGTCGAAATCCTCCAAAAATATCCAATGGACCGCATAAAAATAGCTCTTCGCTTGGAAAATGGACAGGAACCAACGCAATTGCATATATTCCATTTGATGAATGAACAATCCAGTGTAACTTTGATTCAGAATAATGCAAATTTGGAGCCGGCAAGTGAATCTTTTCTGTCGTAACATCCAACTGTGCAGGCGCTGTACTTTCCTCAAATTCATTCTTACAATGAACACTAGGACAAGTCAATGATTGTACTAGAGATGAACATCTTGAACATTGTGGGCATAGTGTTGCATTTGTGCATTTTGAAGTTAACTTTTTTAAATAAAGCATCGGTTCATAATTTTGGAATGGTGAATTGCCACGTTGCTTAGTATCAAACACATCATTTTCTATTCGACCAATCTGTAAAAGATGTTTACGTTGTTGTTAGTATTTTTACCAACTTTTATCTACATTCAATTTTGAAAGATTTAGATAATTTTAAAATATGGTCAAATTTTGCCCACTTTTATAACGATTAATAAAAAATATTGTGAATGCAATTTAGAGAATTAGGATAAAATTAAAATCTATAACAATGCCAAACGGTGCTTACTTCTATCCACTGAACAATATCCAAATCCATAACCAGCAAGCTGATAGATACCCGTTGAGTAGCTAAGCCATCTTTATCAAAGATGAACATCTGTCCAGATTCGTCAACAAACTTTGATTTAGCTACGTTTTCTCGAAAAGCTTCTCGAAAAGAATGATGCATGATTAAATTATTGCATTTTTTTGATGCAGTCATTCCTGAACCACAAAGTTGTTGTTTAGTTTCGTAGATAGCATGTCCTACAGAGTACGCTGCATTGGCCAAATAGAGTAGTTTTTCATCTTGCCGTTCAGGCCAATCATCAGCTGCCAACAATTCTTTCCACCAAATATCATTGGAAACATTGAGATGCTAAAATTATACAATAATTCTATTAGATAATATTCATGTATTATTATTATTATTATTATCTATCGCATACTTTTAAAGCTTTCCAGTACTGATGGAATTCATCTAGTTCTACAGCAGTTGGATGAACAACAACAAATCCAGCAGCAACTGATTCATAACGAAAAAATGCTTGCTTGTAATTAGCGTCAAGAGCGGTAATAAAGGTAAACTGATTTGGTGAAAATTGTCCAGACGCCACCAAACGTTCCATCCGGTCCAAAAAACAACGCAGTTTATCCATACTTAAGCCAAGAACTACACCACGCAGGCCATTTACTTGAATCTTCTTCAGCTGATCAAATAATTCTGTCATTTCACCACAAGAGTGTTTATTATGACTTGGATATAATATGTATTCAGAGCAAATTCCATTATCATTTGCAAGATTGCTGAAAATATGTTTTCTTCTCATGCTGTTTTTATTCTTTGAATAAATGTATGCAACATAGTGCCATTTTGTTTTAGCTAAAAATTTCACCAGACCATATACAATAGACTGTTCTATCAAACCAGTGCTAAACAGCATACTGTTTGCACTGTATGCAAAACTTGAATCCCAGTTGAAAGTTAAAATTCCATTATTGGTCAACAAATCAACGGTAGCTTCATGGGATGTATCCTGTTGATCGTATGGGACTAAAATTGCTGCAATGACTTGATCAGATAAATTGCCTTGAATACAACTATCCAACTGCATATCGCCGTTTATCAAATAGGATAGTTGTTTTATTGTATGCGCTTGATTTGAGCAGGAATCTACTGCAATTATTCCTAAATTTATACCAGTTTGTGCCAATAAATAATAATTCAATCGTTCCAAACTCCACTGAATTGCTTTCCATCGTTGGTACTGATTTGATGAAAAAGCACCACATGCCAACCTCTTCTGCCCATCGTTGTGAATTGGAATTACGGCCATTAGATAAATGTTGCTCGTTGATTTTATGCATACAAAAGATTTTGACTCTGCTATTTGTTTATTTGTCTTTTTTTCAACATTTGCAGCTTCTTCTTCAGGAATACTTGATATCTCTTCAACATTATCAGAACTTTCCGTGTGAACTTCCAATGCAGGGCCTATATTGTAATATAAGTATAATCGCAATTTAAAAAAGTATTAGTTTTAAAATATTAAAATATCGAAACTTTAGGTTAAACCATAATCTGACGTTAAAAATTAAAAAATAAAGTTTTGTAATTTTTTTGAGTAGAATTTCAAAAGTTTTGAAAGAAAAACTTACTAAATTTTCTCAGGTAAGAATTTAACAGTTTATCCATTGATTTCCAGCATTGCTTGCATTGATGTATGTCTAAGCATTGTGAAGTGAAAACTGACTGATTTTTTACTTCAATTCCAATTCTATTGAGAATAAGCTTTTCATCTTCATATACTGCTATCTAAAAAGTAAAAGAACAAATAATTAATGCATTTAAAACATGATTACAATCACAAAATACCAACAAGTTACCGGTTGTAACAAAGGTGTTTCATTTGAACCAAGAATTAATGCTGTACTGATGGTTAATTTTTCATTCACTCGCCTTGTTTCATCTATTCGAATTTTTCGGCTAATATCATCTACTGCAGGAAAAGGTTCTTCTTGAAGTATATGAAGTAATTCACTTCCAAAATTAGGAAGTTCTTTCAACTCTTTGCATACTATAGTCTGATTTTTACACATCGTTGAACCAAGTTTGCGGACACCCACTGCTAATGCAGACAACGCATTTATAGCAGAAAGTACTTGATCCGCATTCAACATGGCGTAATCACTTATATCAGGCAGTCGATTATGGCATTCTGTAGTACAGTTGAATTTCTTTTTCACAAAATCAGACCACAAATAATTTCCATCATTGTTATCATATCTTAGTTGCAATAAATGATTCATAAAGTCTTTTGGAAGATCAGCTTGTTTTTTTAATAAAATTGAACTATTCAACAGCACTGGAAAGTGATTGGAATTCCATGCATTAATTTCATTTTGAAGTAAAATTATAAAAAATGTCAAACCATGACTTTGCTTTTCCAATGCTCGTTCAAAGGCAATCAGTTTTTGAAATTCCAGCACAACAAGTACAACAGTAGCGCCTGCATTTCTAACACTTTTCAAATTGTCTATAAGTGTATTCAGTGATTGAGTAGATTCAACTTGACTAATGTAAGCCATACAAACATTGTAATTATTTGCTATCAAGCGAAATTTATCTGCAAATGTAACTGCTGTGTCATCATTTGAATGCAATATGCTGATAAAATTAATTTGAAATTGGTCCAGAAATTGAAGAGTCGCACTAATGTAGGAGTTTAAATTGTCTGAAAAATGCAGCGTCATTGAATTTCGAGTTTGCACATTGTTCCTGATGTCCGCATTAATTATGGATGCTTCAGATAGAATTTCAGAAGCTATACTTGCAGAACCAGCAGAACAACCATTGATAAATCCTACTAACAAATCCTCTGTATAATTTAGTCCAAATTTTTCTCCAAAAAATTGCTGTGGATTAATAAGAAAACTATTTAACAATATATTGGTTTTTGAAACTGATGAACAAGTGTTGAAAATAATAAATTGTATATCCATGTTGTACAATATGTGAACTTTTTTTCTAGCCCAAAGCAATGCTTCTAATGCGTAAACAGCATCTTCATTCTTGACCTTATTGTAGTCCAAATATTCACAATTAGCGCTTCCCATCAAAGGCAGTAGCACTCCAATCAGAACACTTTCACCATTCGACCGTGGGGGTATATGCATAACAATGCTTTCAGGATAAATATGCATTTCTTTAACATTTTCAGATTGTAATAAATAGTTTGACATATCAGTAACGGGAAGTAAAGTTGTCAATAATTCCTCGCTCTTTTGTACTGCACTTTGTTCTCTGTGCTGCTTTTCTGAACTTCCATTCAAACAGTAGCTTGATGCTTGATTAGACAAATTTTTAAATAATGAAAAGTCAATAATTTCAAACTTTTTTGAATTAAAAGAAAATGTGCCAATCTAAAACAAGATCAAGATCACTTTGGAAAATTAAACTTAGTTGTATTGTATTGTTAATTAAAACATTCGACAATTATTTCACTTTTTAACATTTACATTAATTTACAACAAAAATAGCATAATTTCCTTTCTCTTCAAAACTGCACAAGATTTATAATGTATTAATTAAAAAAAATTTATTTTAATATTAAATTAAAAACAATCTGCTGCCAATACTTGAGATTGATTTAAATAAGTATATTGTCAAGAATTTCTCATTCTTCCATTAATTTATTTTAACTTAACTTTACTTAAATGTGTAGATGTACTTATATATTGATTAAAATATTTTCATCTTACCTGTTGAAATTTTTCATTCTTCAGCTGACTTTGAAAATATATCCCAATTTTTTTAGGCAAAACAAACATATCATTTTCACTAATTTTTTCATAATGCTTCGTAACGTAATTTAACATTTTGTTATCCTTCAGATTCAAGAACGATTCCAAAAATTGTGAACATTTGTTGCCGGTGGTAAAGCCATCAAAGCAGTTATTTTTCACCACGTGATGTAAAGTTGCTACCAGCATATCTACAGATGCAAGTAAACGATTGGTTTTGATCGAATGCTGAAGTGCTAATTTTTTTAAATACAATATTGTCTCATTTTTGCACGATGCAACAATAGCATTGTGTTCATTTTTCTCATTTTGTTTCCCACAGTTTAGATTACTTTCAATATATTGTCGAATCCAGATATTTTTTGAATTGAATATCCCATCGACTGCTTCATTTATAATATTATCTTGTAAAGAATAATTGGCATCATTGTCAGTGTAAAAAATGATCATGTTGTCTTTAAGGTGCGAAAAGTTGCGCAATTTTTCAAATGTCCAAATATGATCCAAAACGATCAAATAAATGTGATTGCTCGAAGTTTCAGATTGATTGGCAATTTTCAAAAATTCCAAAAGTTCCACTTCTTCTAGAAACAGCACAACAACGGACAAATTTGCATTCTTTTCAATCCAATTCATCGATGAAATACCGCCAAAATCGCTACCAAATTTTGTAAGCAAAATTTTGAAATTTCCAATTAAATTCTTCATCGCCATGCTTTCAATCACGCTGACAGAAGGTGCGTATTTTCTTGCAAGAATAAACTGTTTGTAATGACAAGGAAAATGTTGGATCACATTGAAAACTGCATCTGCAATATTTTGAAAATTGGTCCCAAAATTGATAATGTTCGGTGCTATGCCGGGAACAACATTCTTCCCATACATCACAATTGGTAGGGAAGGTAGAGTTAATGATAAAAGATGGGAAATTTCAGCTGATTCTAAACCATCAGCTTGAATTAAAGCTCCAACAAACAACGGCTGCTTGGAAATAGATGCATCATGATCTGGTTCTGAAAAAATAATTTCCTCCATATTGCTAAGACAAGTGCCAATTTGTTGAGCAGCAAAAATAGCATTAGAACAACTGTCCACTATTATGCTGCCAATTTTAAGATCTGGCAGTAATTTTTTATTTAGTGATGAAAGCGCATGGTTGAAAAATACAACATCTGCTAAGCTGTCTTCTACATTCACTTGCCCACAGTAATCAAAATATGATCCTTTTTCTTGTATACCAATTATTGCAATTATGTATAAGTCACCAGGAATGATATGGCAAGTATTCCGCTTTTGAAACGTCATACATTGATTAGATTTATTATTTGTTGTCATAGAATGCTTTTTTTCCATATCTATTTTCCCAAAATTATCATAAAATAAAGGAGCAGATAACTGAAGAAGACGATTGTTGCGAAAACGATCATATCTGAATATCTATGAATAGTAATATATAAAATTGCAGTAATTAGAATTATATGTTTTAAAATGTGATTATTTTTATATTATTCATTTTAATTAAGAAGAACAGTCGATTAAAACGGAATCAAATCGAAATAAAACACAATGCTTTAGAATAAAAAAGCTAATGCCTCGGGAGGGGATCGAACCCTCGACCTTGAGATTATGAGACTCACGCGCTACCTACTGCGCTACCGGGGCTGATTACTTGACTGCAAATTTATATTTATAAAGAAAATTTCTGTTATTGATTAATTTCTATCAAAAAATTGTACAATGATTTAAAATTTACACATTCATTTATAAATTTCAAACAATTATTTTTAAATAATTTAGAATACTGAAGAAAGCTAAAATTTTCAAATAAGAGATTTGCACTTTTAAATGGCCGTTGGTCATTTAAATGTTTATAATTTTTGTTTAATTTCAAATGGCGTACTTGTTTGAGCAGCAGGTTTCCTTGTTCATCACTTTGAACTTGAAATACAGCAACTTGGCTTTTTGGTTTTCGATGACTAACTTGACGGGAAATCAAACTTGGTGGAGAACGATTTTCTTTTCGATAAGAAAATTCAACGTGTTTCATGAAACGGATAAAATCCTGCATAAATATTGCATTCAATTAATTGAAATTATGAAATTTGTTTTTTATTTATAATTAAACAAGAAAAAATGTTATAGTTACTTGATTATCCATTTGAACTAACTGTGGGCATAAACCTGGTCGTCCTCGGCATTTTGCCATCCAAGCTCCTTTCAATGCTATAGCATAGGTGAAAATTGCATCAACCACATGAACCGCTGAAGGAGTTAAAAATAATTCAGAGTCAGTGTGGTTTATTGCTGACTTTTTATTCTTGCAAACTCCAAATCGATAAAACGCTGGATTTGTGTCATCTGAAATATTATTACAAATGTCAAAAAAATATACACTCATTTTCATATGTAATAATTAATTTTTTTGGAAACTAATTTTAATATAACAAATTTGTTGCCATATTCTAATCTATTTTTGGGAAACAAAGCATTAATGAAATTTATACGAATCAAATGTGTAATATCGTTAAAATTTAAAATATTACATATCAAAATATTGAATTAATTGATTTCACACAAAATAATTTGAAGTCCAATTATTTCATTTTTGTAGTTTTCTGTAATAAAAACAGATGGATACTGTCATAAAAGCATACTGATTTCATAAGTGATTAATTATTGTATTATATTATTTTATTAATAAAAAAAAATATTTTTTTAATTTGAATTACCTTCTAATCGACATTTATGACGATGTTGATAAAATTCTTTATACCAGAATTTAGAATGTTCCTTTGGATCAGCTTCAGTCCAGTGTGACAAAAATTCTGGAATCCTGTATGGATTTTCGTCAGAAATTGCAATCACACCTTTGCTAAGGTCAAAAATATCAACAAAAGATTCGTCAAATCCATCTGACATTATCCATTTCATACGGCGGCTGTCGACAATAAGCTCTTCCTCAAAAGCTGCCTAAACGTAAAGCATTAAATTTTCATCGAAAAATTGTCACAAAAAGTTAACCTGCAAAAATTGAAGAGCAACTGATCTGGACATGAACAAAATTATTAAATATGAATCTTCTTTTCTGGATAATATTTTCTCTAATATCAATTTAATATTTTCACTTGAATTTGTGCCATGAGAAAATTGCTCCGTTCCCAAAATGCATATTGATTGTTGTTGAGTGGACATTTTCGTCAACAACGTTTTTCCTTCATTGCCATAATCAGTATTTTCATAAATTAGCCACAAATGTTTCCAATCCATTGTTTCCGCTGTTTTCAGTATAGTCTAAAAAATTGTGCATAAATTATAATAACTACTTTTTGTTTTTTTTTTCAATAAAAAATTAAATACCTGAACTATTGTATCTATATCAGGTTGAAGGGTAAATACTTGCTTTTGCTTCAGCATTGTTGATCTGGAACCAAGTCCAATAACAGATTTTTTGTATTGATAAAAAAAATCAGACAAGTGATGCATCGTAGAGTCATCTGCTTTGACAATCACGCCTGAAAAAATTAATTTTTCTTTTCATTAATTGTTAATTATTAAATAAATAATTGCTGACGAAACTTAAAATTTGAAACACAAACTACTTTGCAGAGTAATAAATTAAATATTATTTTTTCATGATAGCATTGTTTATTTTGTCAACTTACCCAAACTTATTCGTGTATCATTGAAAGTACATTTGTGTTTTGGAGATTGCAAATCTGAAAATGCTTCCGCTGAAAGTCGAATTGCCCGACTGGCAATTCCGCAAGTATCTAACACTTGCAATCCTGAAAATTAAAATTAAATCATCATACTGTATAATTGTTAAAAAAAAAATATATATGTTAATACCTAGTTCAATTCCAGGAATAAATGAGTCTGCAACTGGCAACCCAAACACGGTTCCTGAGGCTTGATTTAAAATCTTTATTACCCATTGAGCAATTTCTTCAATTTGAAGTCCTTCTTCAGAAACTGTACCGCATGATGGTCCATCTGAAAAATTTGTTTCACATCAACTGAAGTTTTTGAAATATTTTCTAGAATATTTTTTACAAAAAGTATTTTTTTAAAATTTATTTCAAAAAATAAAAAAATGAGTCTGACAGAAAATAAATTATTTAAATTTTTTTTTAGAATTCTATCGTTTTTCAGTGAAAAGTTGTTCTTCGTACCTGAAGGCAATTTATTGATGTCAGACTGGATGGAACTTACCCTTCGCTGGGAAAGCGCTATTTGACTAACTATGGTAAATAATGACTTTAGCACCATAAACCCAAATTGCCTCAGTTATCTATCAATTACAGGAATAAGAGGATCAGTGCATGAGGAAGTGACACTGTTCAAACTTTCCAGTTTAAACCTGACTGCATAAATTGCATTCCATAAAATCGAAAAAAGATATTTCATCAATCCTTTTTTTATGCATTATTAATTCTAATTCACCATTGCAAGTGTTTCAGTAAAAATATTTGTAATAATAAAAGAAAGATTAAAATCAGTTTCCATAATAAACAAAAAGCAACAGCATTATTGCTTAAAATAATTACTAATTATAAATCAACAATGGCGGTTTTCTTATTTTATTTATTTATATGCAATTATGCTACACCCATTCAATAAATAAAAAACCAATCTGAAAATATAATAATATTTAAAGGTATCAAAGCTAAATCAAAAGTGTTCTTACATTTGTGCATTGGTTTTTTGCTTAAATTTGCATGAATAAAAATTACAATAAAAAATTGTCAAAGTTTTTGCCAATTCCAATATTGTAATTCAAACATATTTTGCATAATTAAGATAGTATACAGATGAAAGTGAATTGTTAAAAAGTTGAATTTATTTTACAATATTGTATTTGTTGTTCGCATGCATGAAAATTTCAACTTTCTCTGCAATTTTGCAAAGCATGTGCTGCAAATGATTTGAAATTAGATTTTTCAAAGCTTTTCGCTTAGCATTTCTAGGTATGCATATTTGTTGCTTTTTCATGATTAACTTATAAATGTTCAAGTTTAAATTTATAATGCATCAAAGTTAGCATGCACAAAACGCACCATGGCTGTGTAAAGTTCGTCGAACATCCAGTATTAATGTGATAATGGCAGCTGCATTTTTTTCTGCCGGTAGTTGTTCAGAGGCACATTGTTCCAAGGCAATATTTCCACCAAAAACTGTACCATAAGTGAAAAATAAAATAATCAGAGAACAGTTCACGTTGACCATTTGAAACGAAACTAAAATATACGGTAAAGTTTTCCCCTGTATCGTTTTCTCAGCTAACGTTTCAGACGGTTCTCCAAAATGCCAGTGCTACTGGCCAGGACAAATATTTATTCAAACAGCAGAGTGAGGATTAAATCAACATGTGACCATGTGGTTATTTGGAAATAGTTCAAGAAGGAACTAGCGGACGTTTCGTTGGCCTGTTTGGCTGTTGGGCGTGGGAATTGAGCTTATTAAATGCAATAAATATATATATTCCAATTATTACCAAAACAATGCTTTATACATATTTCAATATGTTGAATGCATGCTGGCATTTTATTTTCAATTTTATTTTTATGCTTTGACAAAATGTAGAAACGAGAATTTAATTGGTTAATTCGTTGAACATACAATCGGCATAGAATTTTTTATTTATTCAAATGCCCACTAAACATGTAAACAACTTTTACAAATAGTATCGACCCTTGTAAAAAGAACCACATCACATCATCGATACAACATTGAAACGCATGCAACCAAAACAATGCAATAATATTTGCTTGTTCAGCAAAGATTAATATGATATTTTCAAATAAATTCTAATATTTTCACACAAAACTACACAACAAATAGATAAATTTTACAATTATTACAACAGTCCAAATAAATAAGTTCATTTATTTATCTTTAACATTGAATAATTACACTATATGAAATTCATAAATACCAATAATTGTCACTATTTATTGCATTTACTATTCAGAAATGTTTTCTTTTAATTTTTTGTTTTACTCCATAAGTTTAATTTTAAAATTCAAACAAAGTCTTACAATATAATGAAATCAATTTCTGAATTCTGAACTATTGTAGTAGAGAGTTCCTCTTCGTTTTTGTTCCATTTCTAATGCTTCAAATAATGCTTTGAAATTTCCAACACCAAAACCCTAAAACACAGACTTTTATAGCATGATAATTGTGCCAATAATTTCTGAAATATGAAAGATATTTTTATGAAATTAAAAATATTACTACTCAATAAATAACGTTGAACAAACATTCATAATAGCTAGTTCCCATAAAAAGACATTTTTAAAACAAATTATGTAACATTGCAAGAATGTTTTTATAAATTTTCAGTGCAGACCTGTGCCTGCAAAACAGACTTGTAATTTTTTACCTTGTGATTATGCCTCTGAATGATTTCCAAAAATAAAGTTGGTCTATCTTGCACTGGCTTTGTAAAAATTTGAAGCAAATATCCATTGTCATCGTAATCGATTAAAATATTCAATTGTTGCAACTGAAACAAAACTTTGATGTATTAAATTGAAAAATCCGCATCAACTTACCATATTCAAGTCTTCTTTTATTCGAATAGTTGAATGTTGTAATCTAGCTTTCAAATTTTCATAGTACGTTGCAGGCGCTTCCAGAAATTGAACACCTCGTTGCTTCAGTGCAGAAACTGCAAATACAATGTTGTCCGTATGCAAGGCAATGTGCTGCACACCAGCACTGCCGTAGAAGTCAATAAATTCCTAAAAAATGCAAACATTTTCATGCATTTTACTAAAATTAAACAAAATTATCTCTAACCATTTATCCATAGTAAGGAAAGTAACATGTGCTTATTTCAAAAGTATTCAATTTTAGAATGAATGCTCAATTTTAAATGATCAACTTTAAAATTCATTGAAGTTCTTAATAAAAATAAAATAAAATTTTTACTTAATAAAATACCTGAATTTGACTAACTCCACGTAATCCTTTAGCTGGTTCACAAATGGCCATTTGCACTGAATGATCGCTGTTTGTGATTAAATTAGATCTCAGAGAAGAATATTCTGTATGACAAACAGTATCATCAATCGACCAAAATCTTTGAAGATTTAGCGTTCGTTCATACCTATTACAACAAATATTATTCAATACATCGTTATCGACCAAAGGAAAGGTTATTAAATATTAACATGCACAAAATTTTCAAATGTTAAATTCAAATATAAATTTGAATTTGATATTTTATGTTCAATTTACTGTAACAATTAGCTTAAAATTAAAAAAATGCTCAATTTAATTCTTTTAATCTGTTTCATAAGAATAATTACAATTTACTAAACACGCAGTAGAGAGACAGAATTTACCAAGAAACAACCTTTTCCATTTCTTTTTCTGGTTGATTCCCAACAACATGATCAATAAAGTTCAACTGTGGTTGTGGTCTAAACTGTTGTTGCATGCATAAATTCCATCAAAGAATTCTGCTGAATCAAGCTTACAAAACACTCAGCAATGGATTTGTGAAAAGCGGGCTGCAAAACCCAGGCATAAATGACCCTTTGAAACTGACGTTTTCAATCAAGGTATGAATCACATCACCATACTGTAGTGGTCAGATGAAAAAAGTAAAAAATGAGAAAAACTGGCAAAAGTTCAAATTTTAAAATGAAACAAATATTAATTATAAATAAATTGAATTCAATTTAATGATACTGATATAAAGAAAGCCGCACAAATGTAAAATTTGATGCTCAACATTTGGAAATGCAAGTATTAATTTCCAGCAAACAGTTCAAAATCATTAAGTATTCAAAACAATAAAATACAAATATATTTAAATTCATTTATTGACTAAATATTCATTAACCATAATTATTTACATATTATTATTAGTATTCAGTAGTATTATTTGCAAGTTTATCTAATCTGATATATTTGAAAAATTTAATTACTTATTTTAAAAAATCTGCTTAATCCTAATAAAAAATAATAAAGAAGTAAATTTTAAATTGTCAATTAAACTTTTTCCCATCTTTTCTTTTGTTTTATAAATAATAAATGCTTTTCGTTTCAATAATTAAAATCAAACAAGTACTGTTTTTATGGACGCTATTCGAATTTGTCCATGTTGATCATTAATTTCATGTATGTGTTCCAAAATGTTTGCTCCATTACTTTCCGCAGTCTCAAACAGAGAAAATTAAAAAAACAGAAAATATAAAAGAACAATATGCAAAAGAATAACCTGAACAGTCTTTTCAATATCATCCACTTGAAGGGCAATATCTTTGACGCCATCTCCGTGAAGAGTCAGGTGATGATCCATTTCTGAAAAAAACGATTGAACAATGAATTTATTTTCAACATTTTCACCACAAATTGATAAAAACCTTTATTTCCATATTTCAATGGCGATTCAAAGACAAATATGATCTACAAAATGATAATATTGTTGTGAAAGTTATGATTAAATTTATTTCATATTGTACTTGCATTGTTTTGTTTCACTGCGTGTGAAACAACATCACGACTGCCCGTTTCCAAACCTCTATAAGCGAAAGGTTGAAAGCCAAAATGAATACAGTACGCCTCGGCCGCTTGTTTCGCATTTCCGACCCAAAATTTTATATGATGAAAATTTTTGATTAACTTTCTAATCTAAAATTGATACGAATACATTTTTTTCATCTTTTTAAACAATCTTAATGAAGATCAACAAATAGCTTACCATGTATTCAACACTTCAGAATTACAAAACAATGACTTAATTTAAATATAATCAAGTTTTATACAAATTGTTCAAATTGTAGAAATATCTTTTTTTAAAAGAGAGATCATGTTTTAACGATAATGATATTTTTGATGGCAGTAAAATGATTTCTTCAATGAATGATCGTTGAAGAGACACGCATTCGATAAATGAAGTTTCAAGTGAATGTGCTTTAGAAAATTGCTTGCCAAAAAGGAATGTTTATTCATGCAATGCTGATTAGATAAGTTAATTCAACGTATTTATTAATCAAAGACAGCACAGCAAATGGCCATGTCAACGGCTTCCAAGCATGCTGTTGAAGCAGCTTGTGAAAATTGAGAAAGTTTTTTTCAAAGCTATCACAAAATAAATTTCTTCCTATTAATCTGAACTGAAATTTTATTTTATTTCATTTTTGACCATGAATTAGTTAAAATTAATCAACAGTCAAAATTGAAATTTTTTTCCAAAAATTCAAACTTTCAATTTTTTAATGTTTACTAAATTTTGAAGAATTTTGAACAATAAATTTAAGCTTCCCATTTTATTTTAAAATTAGCTTACATAATATTTTAAAATTGGAAAACATACAGCCAAAAATTATTATGCTCCTTAATAAAATGTTGAGAAGAAAAGCCTTTCTGTTAGTGAATTCGCCTCAATGAATTTTATGCAAATCAAAGAAACAGCAATGCTTTTGCTTTTTATAATAGAAAATATCCATTTATTTACATTTCATAAAATTACTCACCACCATTATATATACGTTTTTTACATGCCACATGACTCATTTTTCCTTAAAGCGAAAAATTTAGCTAAATATTTTTATTTCATATTCATAAATATATTTATTTCATACATTGTATCAATCATGTACGATAACTGGTTTGGATTCTGTTAGATTTCATATATTCGGTGATATATTTTTGGTGTGCTCTGTTCATTATCTCACAACGAAGAGGGCCTTAAGAATGATGACTTGAAACAAATGGCAGAGCTTATGCACTGACAATAATCCAACAGCCGTTGATTCAAAAGAGGATATACCTCTGAGAACACGAACAGCAGAATTCCTTAAGAACAGCATCACCAACATTATACAAATCATGGACCAGTTCATAGAACAGAATTCTATTGATGAGCAAAGTTCCAAAGCAAGACGGGATGTTCTTGAAATGATATCTTGCAATCAAGAAATTGTACATGAGAAAAAACATAAGGAATTGAAGTTAAGTATGCTTGATAGTTTCATCACCAAGAAATCTAAGGCTGGTCTATCATCACAATAATTAAGATAAACAATAAAGTATGGAAACATTTATATAAATATTTCAAATAAATTTTCGACTTTTGTTGGAACTGATGTACTCTATAAACACATGCTATAACGACCCCATACAACGCTGTTTCGCTTAAGGCTCTTTTTTCAAATATGGACCAAAAGTGTTAAGCGGGGGATGCCCGCATATAATAAATATAGTCTTATATGACAATAAATGAACATGAAACACAAAATTAGTTTATTTTTTAATTTCAGTTCAACTTTCCAATGTTAAAATACGTGAATTTTATGATGCGTCATGAATAATGAAATAAACAAATCGAAATAATTAATTACTTAATCTAAACTCTGAATGAACTCAGATTCGATTAATAAACAAATGAAACTTGCCTCACTTCTGCTGATCAAATTTCAACACTTCCACATTTGAACATAAAATTCATTTAAAAAAAAGATAATTAACCATTAGAAAATATAAAACTCCTTAAACCCAACATACTGTATACATTGGTAAAAAGAATAAAGCAAATGGTTTATGATAAAAAGTACAATATAAAGATGACTTAGACAATTTACAGAATTATTTGATTGTTTGAATTAGTGAACAATGGAAAATTTAAATTTTATTTTCAAGAAAGAAATCTCATCAATTTGAAATAGTTTTCAAAGACATTTATTTTACAAAGTAAAGTTAATTGTTTGAGGAATGAAAATATTTCTTTTCAACCAATTAAACATAGAATTTACATGCAGAAGTTGAGAAATATGCCAGTAATGGTTGAGAAATTATTGGAATTTTGATCAGCATCAGCAGACGTCAGTGGAATATGCTGTCAAATTTGGAAAGATTGTTGAAGATAAAATTTCTACAAATCATTCTGCTGTGCAAATGAAAATCGATTTATAATCCTCGAATCGATCGGCAAAGTGAGCTTCAATTTTAAAAACTGAAAGCATACAAAAATAAGCAAACTTAATCTGACATAATTCTACTGTTCTGCTTATTCCAAGCAACAATGCTTCATCCGCTCCAATGACAGTGCCAATAGGAACCACAAGACAATGGATGGATTCCTTTTCAGACTCTACTGCTTCATCTTCTTCTTTCAATCAATCAATTCAAATGTTTCTAGAACGAATCGAAATTTTGCAACTCAAAAGCGATTAGACTGACAAAAACTTTTTATTGCTATAAATGACATCGTTATGTAAGATTTGGTCTTTCATTTCAAATTTTACGTCAATACAATATTAACATTATTATTATTATTATTATTATTAGTAGTAGTAGTAGTAGTAGTAGTAGTAGTAGTAGTAGTAATAGTTGTAGTAGTTGTTGTTATTGTAGTATCATTTTCAACCATTTTGAAATAATAATAAAATTTTAACCTTTTTTGGTACATGATTCATATGCAATGATGACTTACCGAATTTTAAAACAAAACAACAACAACAACAACAACAACAGGTAAGATTGTTTTGAAATATGAATTAATAAATTATTTGTAATAATTGCTTGTATTGTATTCATTTTGTAAAATTTATTGTTGTTTTTCTTCACTTTTGAAAAAAAACAACTCAAGTAAATTGCTATAATGTTGAATTGAATTGAACATCATTACTGATTGATTAATTCTTAGCACTTTAATAAATTTAATTGTCAAATGGAAAATTAATCAAAATAAACTTACCCTTTTGAATAATACATAAACCGATGAAACAATATAATTGAATTAGCTGTTCTGATATTCGAATTCCATTGCACCATTTTTGTTATAGCTGTTGTCGTAAAAATTTACATCAACACTGAACACCTCCAACAAGCGAAAAGTAAGTCTGAAATACATATGTATTTCTTTTTTTTTTAAATTTTCTTAATTTTTAAGAAAGAAAGAAAAATTAAATTATAAAATTGTGAACATGATTATTATTATTATTATGCGTTTAAAGTAGTTGTTTTTTTTGTAAAATTAAATAAACTTGTTGTTAATTAATTCATAATGTTATTTTGTTTTATTAAAAAGTTAATATTTTTCAATGTTTCATTGAAATCAACTTTCCTGATGTGATTAGTGAACCTGAATAAACAGATATTGACCATTGCCGAAAGATACAAACGGAATACTCATATGAAGAGTATAATTTTGAACTGTCAAAATAATCATTTTTACTACATGTGTAAATTATTATTATTATTATTTTTATTTATATTTTCAAAAAAAATCAAATTTCAAAATTGTATTTGTACAAAAAAATTAAAAAAAAATAATTACAGTATGTCATAAAAAATTAATGAAAAAGATGAACAAATTGTAAAATAGGGCAAAAATAGTTTGAATTTAGATTAACATTGTCGATGCAGATAGAAAAGTCAGAATGGCTGACGTACAATGACCGTTCAAGAAGACAACAGGCGACCACAGCAACAGCAACAACAACAACAACAACAACAACAACAACAACAACAAGCGGCAGACGTCGAGCGCAGCATGATGCGGAGACTTTGAACGCGAGACGGCTCATCGATGAGCTTACCAAATCACTGAGAACAGTTTGGAAATTGAGCGGCTTCTGGCTAAGCTACAACATACAGTCGAGCCGTTTCCGTTGGCTGCGTCGACTGCACGCAATAGTAGCTCTGTTCTACTGGGCAATTTTGCTGTGCACAATGACAATATCGTTGGTGAAGTTCTGGTGGCAACGTGGTCCGGATCCATATTTCTTGCACCTCACCACGCAGCTAATCATCGTGGTTCAATTTGCCAGCTCTGCGTTGTTCTTGGCCACAGTGCAGCTCAGAAGCGGTCCGGTGCTGAGGAAATTCGCCTCACGGCTCCAAGCGGCCACGCTTGGAATCGGCCTGGCTCGCCAACGCAACCGTCTCAAAGCGGTTCAGACGACCCTGCTCTGCGCCGCCGCTTTGCAAGCTCTGCTCTGGATTGCATACTTTGCCATATACTTCTACTATACCACAAGTGCCAACAGTGGCACATTCCAACCAGCGCCACTGTTGCTGGCGATCATCCATTCGGCCGTGTTGTGGACCTTGGCCAACACTTTGCTGATTGGACAATATGCGATGCTGGCGACAGAATTCCACGCTCTCAACGTTGATCTTCGATCTGACAGAAATTGTTGGCAAGTAGCGTTGGTGAAACACTACTTGTCAGTGCATGGTCGCTTGAAATTAGCCAACGTCAGCTTGAACAGCACTTTCGCACCGTTGATTGGCATCAGTCTGACATGCCAAACGGCGCTTGCAGTTTTGCATACAAACGCTTTGATTAGCAGTAATTTTGTCACAAATTTCACCACATACGACAAATTGTTCACATCTCTGTGTGCATGCTTTCTCGGCTTGCAGCTGCTCACTTTTACATTATTATCAACTTTCATTTGTCGTCAGGTATGCGCAACGTGCATGCACGTGAATTGTTCTATTATTTTTGCAATTTGATCTTTCTTCCAGGCAAGCTACATCTTTTACCACATGCAGAAAATGAGCAGTATTAATTTGCACTGGGAACAAGACGTGCGGTTTGACGACGATTCTGTGCAAAAATGTTTCTTTTTTTTTGTTAATTATGCAATTCAATTTATTTATAGTGCTTTTCTGTGGTAACATTTTACGAACAAGCTTTTCGTGACCTGCCGGCGGGTATAGGCATTGAGAAGTGGTTTTTCATCACAGGTCCGAACGTGTTCAAAGTACAAACTCTCTCATAATATCCAATTTCACAAGAACATTTTAATAATAAATTATGATAATTTTTCTAGGCATTATTGTTAATTTTAACAGCCGTAGCCTTGAGTCGCCTCACCATGGCAACGTCGACCAAAACTTGACATGATTATCTTTAAGCAAAAAGATAATGAACAACAAATAAACAAACAAACAAAATACACGGTAAACAAATTATTTTCAAAACATGCTGCCATTGTCAAAATATTTTCAGTGAAGAAAATTAAATGTTCATATGTTCGTGTTTTTATAACATGTTAAAGATGCCAGAAAATTGTTAACTCAAAAATTCGAATAAACAGCAGCAGCAATTGATTTTCCATGAACTTCACCTGTCGATCGGTAGATGCAGTTTTGAAATTAATAATCTTTCCACAATGTTAATTAAAAAAAGTACACTTGTTTCAAAAAACGGAACAATTTTTAATACAACTTTCAAAATCATAAATCTGTTCCATATTTATTGATAATTTGCTTGGCCTTTTTAATATATTCGTTCATAGCATCGATTTTGGACATACCTAAATAAAATTCGAAATAGTCGACACAACAATAATTTATTACCCTTCTTACCTTTAATCTTTTTCCACGATTCCCATTTGGATTTTCCTTTAAAATCAAACATTCCCGGTTTTTCTTAAAACATTTTAAATATATAATTCAATAAGTAGATTTCATCAATTGAAACAATTTAAGGTTTAAAAAATATCAACTTCATTTCACAAACTTTTCAACTGCAATTTTATACTATTCAAATTTTAGAATTGACTTTTCACTGACAATTTTTTTAATGAGAGATAAAATTGATGCAAGATGCTACATTCAATAAATGTATTAAAAAAATTATCTGATATTACAGAAGAAAAGTTGACAACACCAAACCACTAATCTGTAAACTATAACTATAGCAAAGACATCTGCTTCGTTGAATCTGTCAAAAAAATTATGCTAAATTTGTAAATTTTGTAAAGCAAATGACACTATCACAACTAGTGTTAACATTGCTGACATTTATAATAAATCACTTTAAATTTTCAAGTAACCAATAAAACTTTCACTTGCTTCACAAGAATGCGATTAAATAATAAGTGTTATCAATGAATACGTATATAAATTTTTAAACAGCTTTTCATTGTATGCAAAATAATTCAAAATTGACAAA
Source organism: Trichinella pseudospiralis (assembly GCA_001447645.1). Taxonomy (NCBI): domain Eukaryota; kingdom Metazoa; phylum Nematoda; class Enoplea; order Trichinellida; family Trichinellidae; genus Trichinella; species Trichinella pseudospiralis. The sequence continues at coordinate 147,552 of JYDV01000010.1, read as the reverse complement.
ACTAAATGAAATTAAAATCAAATATAAGTTATTAAATGGCAAGATGTTTCAGGATTGGAACAAAATATTCAAATTACACCATTCTTTCATCAGACTCGATCAAAATATATTTTTAGTGTAAGATTAACATTAAAAGTTCATGCTGCCAATAAAAAAAGAAAAAAAGAAAATTTTGTTTTGTTTGCTAGGCTTGTATGTAAATTTTTTTACCTCCTGAAGCATCACCAACAGTTGCTTGCTTGTACAAGGCATATAATTCAAGTAGCTCATCGTCAGCTGGGCGGGACTTCAATCGCCGCACTTGCTCCGCAACTTCTTCAAATTCCTAAAATAGATCAATGTTTCATGAAATACCAACAGTATCCATGTTAAGGGTAAATTTTGAGAAAAAAACATAAAATTCAACAAATCATTGCATGATTATCATTTTATTTTCAATTCAAAATATACGTAAACAATTTTTTAAAAATTTTACAATATAAAATTTTAAATGAAATCACATTTAATATATATTTGAAGAAGCTATAATCATAACTAAAATCATCATTTTCATTAAAATCTTATTTCTAGCACAAAATATAAAAATAGATTTAAAAATAAATTCACCTTCACAAGATCTGCTTCCATTTTCGGAAAAACAATCGTACAGTATGAAAACTGATAAACAAGTAGCAAATCAAAATCAGTTAAAATTGAATAGAGAGCGTTTTCATTTCAATGCCCAAAATGCAGAATAAATGCAATATTTTTCAGCTGGAAAAATGAAATTACAAATTGATTCAAAAAAGTAAATGAGCAGGTACAGATAACTTAAAATTTACAATGTAGAATTTATTTCCACAGAAAATTATATTTATCTTCACGACAAAAATAATTAAAATATTACTGAAATTCAAAAAAAAATTGAAAATGTCTAATTAAGTTGTACAATAATAAATTTTTTGATAAAATAATGCATTGTTTGAGGATAACTTTGAAAATCATTTGAGCTATTGTATTTCTCTATTCGTGAGTGATTCATTTAAATTTGCAATTTCACTGACTTCTGAAACAAAAATTTACATGCTCGAACTTCCTACTCAATAAATGCTTGTTGATTAACATTTCAATTTACTAAACCGTTTCGCAAATTAAAACAAAACTGAAAAAATTAAAAAAATTTAAATCGCTTGCTAAAATTTTTAAAAACGTCAAGTTTAGTACAAAACAAACAAACAAAATTAACAATGCAATGCGTTTACTCCTTACTTTAAAGATGCGCAATTTTTGAGGAGAATAAAACAAAAAAAAGAAAGTAACATTGATACACATAAAACTAGGTATCATTTTTGAAACATAACATCATGCATATGCTGCTACTTGCCGCCAATTGTACTACTGAAAAATCCTGAGGAACAGGGATCTCAGTGGGAGTTGTAATGGAAAGATCTTCTTCAACTGGCAGACCAAGCATGCCACCAATGTTGGCTCCCCAAGAATAAGCTTTGCCTAAATAATAATAACGAGTAAACGTAAGAAATATATATATATATATATATATATATATATCGATATGAAAATAAAAATTTTCTTCTTCTACCTTCCCTTGTCCAACAAAAAGAACAAGATCCAGCTGCTGTGACGCCCAGTACAAATTTGGATAAACTTTCCACTCGAAGCAAAGTTGATTGTATATCATTTTCAGCTTGTAAATTTTCAATTCCCAATCGCCCATCGCACACCCGTCCAATAGAATAAAGTTCTCCTGATGTGAAAAATGATAATTTAAATTATAAAAAAAACTTTAATAAAAAATAATTCACCCTGTCTATTTGCGGAAAGAATATGATGTTCTCCAGAAAAGCAGGCAAAGGGACCATTTGACTCAAACTCAGGACTTGGTGTGGGAATTTTCACAACTTGCAAACTACCTTTCCCCTCAACTGGAAAACCTGAAGCATAATTATAATAATATTGTGCTTCTTTCTTTCAAAAAAATATCATCGGCAGTTTTCATATCATTTCAATAAAACAAATTTCGAATACCCAACTGGGCGTATCCATTCAATCCCCAGACGATGACATTGTCATCCGCAGTTATTGCAAAAGATCCTTGAGCAACTGCGAATACGTTCTTGCATTTATGCTTCAATTCAACACAATCCAAAGACAACAAACGGCCTAAAGTTCAACCTGAGCAAAGTCAATTATATCCCCAGAACAAGTGAAAATAGTGAATAATGCTCTTCCAAACTCACGAGTTACGCGTATAGATTCTAAATCGAAATCGAATCGAAAAATTCGACCCAACTGACCATCTGAACCATCTCCAATTGTCCAAACTTTCCCAAATTCATCCAGGCACATCAAGTGATTGCATCCTGAACTGATCTTCACAATTTTGTGATTTTTGTAAGACAGTAAAAGTACAGGAGTTTTGCTTTGGCTAATGACTTTGTTCGTTTTCTGGTCAACCATCAATCCTAGAGCACCATTTTTGCCCTAAATTATACCCCACAGGATAAGGAATTAATTATAACAAAAAATTCAAATTAAATTCCAAAATTGGATGCATACTCGGAAACGTCCCCAAATAAAAACTGAACCATTGACAGTCAACGCGGCACCATGACTATCACCAGCAGATATCATTGCAATTTCTCCGTGCTGATTCAAGTCCTCTTGATCAAACTGTACTTTGGCAAATGTACAATCTTCATCCACTTCTTGATCATCTTCAAACACTGCACGTCCAAGAGCTCCTTCATCATTGCATCCACAACTGAGAACCTAAAATTGAATACAAAAATAACAAATAAACAAAAATTTGTCAATCGACATCTCACATACTTCATTTTTATCAGTCAACACTAAACTGTGACATCCGCCGGCGGCTACCATTCTGATTTTCACATTGCTATCGTTAAATTTCACCCTCCTGAACTTGTGACATTCACGAACATCATCGCCCAGACCCAACTGGCCCATATCACCAACACCGCAAACAAACAGATCAGATGCATCAGATTCAGGAAGGAATTGTTCTGATGAGAGCTTATCTGTAACAAAAAAATTTTTTAATCATCAACAGCAATATTTATCAAAATTGTTACCTGGTTTTTTCTTCTTCGCAACGGTCTGTTCGTTTCTGTGATTCTCTTGCTGAACATTCAACGTTCTCTTTCCGGAAGATCCTAACATTTCATACAATATAGTTTAGAATAGATTTAAATTCAAACAACATTTTATTCAATAATTTTACATTTCTAAATCTTGCAATTTAAAATATTTTCAATATTCATCAACAATCAAAATCACACCATATTGCAAATCAATTTACATCTCATACAAAATTCTTGTCAAAAGATCATTTTCAAAGTATATCATTCATTTCTTTTCTTCATCTTTTTTTTTTGAATTTTTCACAATCATAATCATAATATAAATTTGCATATGGTAAAATATTTATTTAATTGGACGTTCATTCGACACAAAATCACACCAAAGCCGTTAATAAATAGAACATGTAGCAGAACCAATCAATGGTAAGCCTTTACTTCAATTTTACTGCAAAAATATTTTTAAAATGTAAATAGATTATATAAGTTGAAAAGCTTTTTGTTTTAACTTTCATTAAGCAAATCTGTTCCATTAAAATTTGAATAAATCAACAGCTAGCTAAAGAATCAACGCATCATTCAGCATATTATAATGTGATTGTTACAGTAAACCGCTTGAGAGAAACAAGGAAAAAAGTTGTTTTCAATTCAGTCACCTTGTTGGCTAACTTTTTCCGTCCTCTTTGAAGTGACTTTTTCCGTTTTCTTCTTCTTATGTTCTTTATAATGTTTACCATCGTGACGACTTTTACTTTCTTTCCTACTTTTCTTTTCATCCTTATCCAAATTTTTAGCGCGCTCTTTACGCTTTTCCCTACAATTTGTAGAAAATATGCAAATTTTTGTTTTTCCTCTTATCACTAAAAAGAACAAAGTAATCAAAGTGCAATAAGATAACAAATTCGTTAAATACTACCTGTTTAAAGTAAAAAAAACACTTTTACAATAAATCAGCAAGAACATTAATTTCTGTAAAAAAATAAACATTATTAAAAGTTTTCTATTTCATTTCTGAATTTTCTCTATAAAATATTAACAGCAGCAAGATAAGTTAAATACAAATAGAAAATATGATGCATACAAATTATAAAATAATGCAATAAAATCTTACTTCCGCTCCTTTCGTTTTTTTTTCTTCATCAGACTAGACAACTTTTTCTTTTCTAAAAATAATACATATTCGTTTGTCAATTTATTTGCATAATGTTAAATATAAATATGTAACACATACTAGATCTATTATTATATTAAACATTCAATTAAAAATGCGGCATGTTGAAATTTTAAGTGAATTTAATAGATTTTCAATTTCATTTAAATTTTCAATTCATCATTTCAATAATTTATAGATTATAAAGCTATTCACTTGTATTTGACAAATGAAAATAAATGTACTTATATAATAATCAAAAAGACTGCATTTCACAGAATTGTAAAAGCGTTTCAAATTGTTTTTGAGAAAAAATTTTTACCTTCAGCAACAATAGGGGTATCCGTTTCGCTTTCTGAGCTTGTCGACGAAATATCAATAACCACGTCTTTCTGCGATTTAAGTTTAATTAAATTTCTGCATTGATAAGTCAAATGTCCTACGTAACCACATTTTCGACAGGCGCCTTTGGAAGGTTCATTCTGTTGTGGCTCTGAAAAATCAGGGTCACCTAAAACAATGAAAAATGTAATTATAAATTCAATTCGGTATCACATATTTTACCAAACATGGCGAAAAAGACTACTCAACCAGAGCAAGAAATAATACAAATAATGCTATTGTACTGATGGTCATGTTTAAACTAAATTACTGTAATTCTAATTTTATCAAAAACTTATTTAATTAATTATTTCGTCTTTTATTGTTATTAAATTAATCGAATGTAATAATTTTTATTCGTTTTAGTTTGTATACTAAATTTTACAAAATTACTTATCAAATTCAGTAATTATATAAAAACTGCCATCAGCGATGTACTCTTTTGTTTTACTGTTAAAATTATTTCAATTATCTTGTTTTAACCAAATTTCAATTTCATTTCTTGGTCATTTTCTGACATTATTACCATGAACTTTCTTATGTTTCTTTAAAATGAAGCCAATGACAAAAATACATAGCATTGGAATAAATTCTCATAACTAAGAATGATTCCATTGGTAATTTATAATTACACTATTATGTTTGAAATAAATTAAACTTTATATTCTAAAAGCAAATAAAATAATGTTATTCTAAGTGTCACTGCTGATAGCATTGCAAAACAGTATGTTAAACTTTTAAAATTGTTAATATATTTCATGATTGGATAAAAGTTTGATTGCATTATCTAAAATAGTAATGTGCCGTGTTGATTGTGCTTTAAATATTTTAATAGAATATGATGAAGAAAACAGCAGTCATTATTTAATTTTTCTCTTAATATGTCAGAAAACACGTTTAACTTATTTTTACTTGAAGAAATAGTACGATGAATATAATTCTATAGAAATTTGGAGCACTACTATTCATTATTCGACATTCGAATTTGATTTCATCGCGCCATACTTTTTTACTCCTTGAGACGAAAATGAATAGCAAATCCTCCAATTATGAACTAGTTGTAATAATTAAACAGCAAAAAAGTATCGTATAGTTGTTCTGTAGAAACATTTAAAAAGATGCTTATTATGATAAGAAATTTTTGAATAAAATTTCAAAGAATATATTAGTGAAATGAAATCACTACAATTTAAAGAACGCAACTCAAGCTTTTTTGAAATTATTCGAAACATTTGCGTTCATGACTGAAAAAATGTGATAGTGCTTGCATAGGAACTGCTCATTTTAACTCATTGCATTATATTTAATGTATTCCTAAATTTTTGAGAGATTATATAAGAATTATAATTTGAACACATTGTGAACAAAAATTGTTAAAATTTTTAAAGAATCAGTCGTTTCTAATGGTCAACGCCACATGATAAAAATCTGGTGGAAATTGAAAGTTAGTTTCTCAAAAAATTCTATTATAGATATTTTAATAAATTGAATTAATATCTGCCCGATTTTGAATGAATTTTTATGAAAAAACTAAGCATTTATCCCAAAAGTAATCAAACTTTTCAAGTTTTAAATCAATGAACTGTTGATACTGTTTTGACAAAATTTTGTGAAAATGCATCATGTGTTGGTTTGTTAATTGTGATGTTTCTTTTTAATTTTGAAATATTTGATTATTGATTAAAATTGGTTATCGCAGTCACATCAGGTATAGTATTAATTATAAAGCATTCGGTGAGATTTAATCGTCGAGTAAAGTGATATTTCTAGACTGAAGAATATCGAGTATTATTAAGTTTAAACTACAGTTTAATTATGAAATTTTTTTTCGTGATCTGAAATAATAAACTCGAGAAATTTAGTCACACTTTTTCAGTCAAATATTGAAACTTTACAATTTCTGTAGAATAATCAAGTACAATTGCGATTGACTTTTTTCTTACTTTTCAACGTTGTTAATGGAACTTGAAGTTTCCTGATGTAAAGTAGATGAAAATCTTTTCAAAAATTATTTAATTTAATTTAAATAATTTGAAAAAATAATAAGTTAAAAAAAGTTTACTGTGTTGAAGAAATAAAAAAAATGTGACATTTTCTGAGCATTATGAATAAAAATAGCCGTTGAGATATTCTGTCATTTAGTATTTGTAAGATAATTGTATGAAAATTGCTTTCTCGATAAATAAAATGCAGTGTTTATTAAAATGCGAATGGTTTAACATAAAATTCTGCTATTAACATTTACTTGGCAGTTTGAATTGAAAGCGTCAAGAAATTTTAAATACAATTTTACTACTTTCAGTTCAGTTGTTGGAAGTTTAAAAGGAATTTTTTTTATTTTGAAATTGAAAATTCTTTTGTGCACGTTTGTTCATTCTATTCAACAGAAAAATCATTAAACATTTTAATCAATAGGAAATAAAAACTTTAACATAACAATTAAAAAAAATAAAATCATTATTCATTTTGGCTCATATTTAATGTCAAATTGATCAAAATGAAAAAATATTTATTTTTTGTATGATGTGTCGTGAAATGGAATTATTAATTTAATTCAAACTTATTCATTGATAAAATTGTTTTTAAAACATAATATGTGTAAACATTCAGTTGATACTTTTAAATTTAAAATAAAACAACAGCAAAAAAAGGAATTGAATGAAACGTTTCGCAGTGTTAGAAATAAAATATGCTGGCGCTTTGTGTGAAGTTTAAATTGTTCAATGATTTGTACAATAATGAACTATTAGTTGAATTGATTTTAATAAACTACTTTACTTTTTTATTATTTTTTTGAAGAACTTTTTTGAAATGATTTTTAAAATTTTCAATTGACGGAAGTGAAAGAAAAAAATTAAAATGAAAAGTAAAACACAAGAGCATCTTCGTTTGAACCAGTTTGTATAGAATAACGAGGACATCCAAATGCAGAAATAGCATCACTTTTGAGCAAATTTAATGATCATTATTATTAATTATTGAAATTAAAATTGTTCATTTCCGTTGTTGATTATTTTTCTTTATCAATATTGTTTATTCATATATATATATATTTTTTTTTATCATATTCAGCATCTGAGTAAGGTTTTCTTTTATTCTTACTTTTCAGCTATTGCTTGCTTTTTTACTTCCATTTCCTTTTTTATTTTATTGTCATTTTTTATTTCATTGTTTTCTCGGTCGAGTGTTTCTGTTCAGAATTATGCAAAACTAGCCTGAAAACACTTTTGGCAAGCCTTTGTGGTGCAAGCATCATTTCAAAGCTACCATAGCAACAACCACTTTCCAGTTAGTAAGTTAGTAGGAAAGACAGTGGCGCCACCTGGTGAGTAAATTTTCCCATGGCGTCGCTTTGAATGGCAAGAAAGAGCATTCCGTGCATCACCATCACCACCACCACCATTAGCACGTGCATACGTATATACACATCAGAGAAGAGCGAGAGAGAGAGAGAGAAAGACACTAATGCGTCGTCTACCCAGACCGACGTCAGTCAGTTTGTCTGAAAGCTGCCGTCGTTGCTTGTTGAAGTTTTAACTTCTTCCTTTTGGAAAAAAAGAGCATACACACGTACACACCCTCTTTCTCTCTCTCTCTCTCTTCTTTCAGCCTCTGTCTCATTTCCTCTTCATTTATTCGACCATCATATTTATTTAAATTCATATTCATAAATTATCCATTCACGGATTTTTGTTCATATTCACAATCTGATAGACATGCTTTGCGAGAGAATATTTAAATCCAACTTTTTAACGAAATTCATTGTTATCCGCTTGTTTTTTCTTCATCTTCTTTTGCCTGAGCATCATTATGAAACGTATGCCATAAAACTTTCTGCTGAAGATGTAAGTATTGCAATTATTATTCTTAATTTTCTGTAATTTATCAATGCTAATTTTTGTTTTCTTTTCTTTTTTTAAATTTTACATTTATTATTAAATTTTTTTTTCTCATTTCCCCTTTGAAAATTTGCATTTTCATGAAAATTTCATTTCACTTTCTTACCATGTTGTATTTTCTATTTCTCTTTTTTGAAATATTTGTTCTTGAAAATATAATTTATTAAATAATTTATTTCACGGCAAATTTTCACATAATTATCAAGATTTTTAAATTTCACACACGCACACACACACACATATTAATAATTAATTTATTAAATGAATTTTATTCTATGTAAAAATTTTTATTATTACAAAAACAATTTACTTCTTTCTTTTAGCAGAGGAATGAATTTTACATTCAATTCAACAATAATTACAACACATAAATAAACAAACAAACAAACTATAAAATGATTCATATTATTTTTAATGTGTCGTAAATTTCCAAGTATTGAATAAGAAGAACTTTTAAAAATGATGATTTGTATTAAAAATTAAGCAAATGTTGAAAGTTATTCTTCTTCCTTTTGTAATCTAGTAAAAAATTCAATTTTTATGACAAATCACCATTTACTTGTGGTATGATTAGTTGAAGTGAGCGTGAAGAATATCATAATAAATATTATGAATCATCCATTTCAAATGAATCACCTGATAAATTGAAGTAATTTATTTCACTTTCCTTTAACTAACAAGTGTTTATTTTTCACTTCCCCCTCTTATTTTGACGGATCATGAAAGAAATTCAATGCGCAATTATTTTAATATTGCATGACTAATATACAATTTTACTCTTGCACACACACACACACACGATCATTGGTAGAAATTATTACTTTTTATTTATTTTTATATAAATTAATTAAAAAGGATTAAATTTTTTGCAATATGCAGATGAATCAAATCCATAAAGCTGCAAAGACATTTTGTTCATTATTAAATATACTTTATTAAAAATATTTCTTTTGTTACTTGAAGACATCAACTTGCTCAACTTTTTACAAATACATACATATGTTTATACATATATTTATAATGTAATATAAACAATATAATTATATTTATAATCATATTTATACATACATATATACATATATACCTACATAATCATATACATATAATCATATTTATATAAATAAAATGCTTCTAATACAAATAAGAAAAAGGTTAAATTTTGAAACAAAAAAGATTTTTCAACAGTAAATGATAATTTATAAATTATTGATTCAAATAAAAGTTTGCTTCAAAGAGCTTGGCTTTCTTTTTTTACCTTGTTTAAATTGTTATATACATATATACATATTCAAGTGAAATTCAAGAAATAAAATTTTTTCCTTATTTGTTTATTATTCTTATTATTCAAATTGGAATATTAATTTCTGAAATGCAAAATTTTTAATTTTTAACATTGATTTTCATTATTATTGTTTATTGTAAAAGGAACATGTGCCATGATGAACATTTTATTTTTAACTTTGAAAAGCAGCAAAATATTCAAATAGCAAGCTATATATATATATATATATATGAATCATGTTATACAACATTTGGCCATTTTCATCATGTTGTGCAATAATGCAATAATTTTATCATCTCAGAATAAATTTAGCAACTGTTTTTGGCAAGCTAATAAATGCTTAAAATCGCAATTTCGAGAAACAAAAAGTCACAGTTGTCGCTAGCAGTGGTGAATTTTGAAATTTTTATTATTTCATAATGTTATCCATTTTTCATGCAACAAATGTTGCTTGTTTTTGTCAAACGGCGGCAATTCATTGCTGATCTGTTTGTTGAAATTGAATTTCAACTTCACAAGTTGCTTTCTATAATAACAATTATGCAATATTTGCAAGCTTATCTGCTGTTATTGATGATCAATTTTCAACATTAATTGCATAATTATTATCGCACAGTTCACTGTTCATTTTCAATGTTCGACTTTATAAAAATTGTTGCATGCTTAAAGTAATTTCAGCAATCATTTTAATAAATTAATATATAACATGCTAAACATTTTTTGCTTTTCAAACTTTTTCAACAATATATGCATAGATAATAGAATGCTTCATCTCTTTTTTTCAGATAATCCGTTCAGATGAGCCAAATTACGAGACAAGTTTGGATGTTGACGATTTTGCGGACAATTTCTTTGTCGAGGATGTAGACCTTCGCCAGTTGGGATTCGACGTTTCTGAAGATCCGCTGTTGAAGGCGGGAAAATTCGAAGGTGACATTGCCGGCTTTGCTGGCTCAAGCCAACAGTCGTTTCAGCGCAATCCAACAGGTGTCGCTCACAGCGCAGTACGGGATAGTTGGCATCGTTGGCGTGATCGTTCCATACCGTACGTTTTATCCAGTCGTTACGGTATGTACAGTAGGAAAGTTATCGCCAAAGCGATGGATGAGTTTCACAAGAAGACGTGCCTCCGTTTTGTTCCTCGAGACAAGTACAAGCATCGTGACTACGTCTACATTGAACCTCTTGACGGATGCTATTCAATGGTTGGTCGAATGGGTGGACGACAGCCGTTGTCTTTGGATGCTGGCTGTATGGAAGTAAGAAATTATTTAAATTATGCACGTGTAAATATGTACATGCTGTTTTTTCTTTGAACTTTCACTTATTTGCTCGACTGTGTGAAAAGCAACTTTTTTTAATTGTTCCACTGAAATAGTTGAATTTAAATTTACATTTTATTGCAATGTAGTTTTACATTCTTATTATTTTTAACAAAAAATTCTTTTTTTAACATTTGAAATAATTTCAATTGCTGATTGTCAAAGACAATTTATTATTTTTTTCAAAATTAATTTAACAAAATAATAATATAATAGTTTTAGCTATTGTGTATAAGTTTTATAAACTTTGAAAAAAATATATTCAACATTTACAAGCAAAATATCAAATAATTAAAATTTTAAAATTAAAATTTCTCTATTGAATATAATCAAGGACAGACAAAACATAAAAAAAAGGTATTTTCTTTTTTTCAAATTAGAACAAAAGATGACGCAAATAGCCCCATGTAATTCAGATTGGTGAGAGTAATTTTAGGTTAAATGAAAGAGTTGAATGGGTAAAGAGGAAAATAAATTTCGCTTTGTGCTTCTAACCCAATTCAGTCAGGCATGCACGTTCATAGCAAGCTGTGCTATAGCTAACGACAAAATTACGCATAGATTGTGTTGAAACTTTGGCCCAATTAAACAGATTATTAGAGCAAGTAGTCCTGCTTGCTATGTGGAAAAACTGGTAACAACACGTTATCCAAAAAGAAGGCTTTTTCCATTGATCAAAGAGGTTTCTTTTCAAAATTTAAGTTAATTTTTTCAACTACAAACAAACATGAAATTTGACAATTTTTAAACAAAAAATTTTCTTGTGTTAATTAATTTTGATAAATTGTAATTTTTGCAGCATGGTATTATAATACACGAGTTGATGCACACTGCCGGTTTTTTTCACGAACAAAGTCGAACTGATCGTGATCAATATATACAAATAATATGGAGGAATATTGTTCCTAACAATGAGGATCAGTTCCAAAAATATGACTACCGGTCATTGGACACGCTGGGCATTGGTTACGACTACGGAAGCATCATGCATTACGGTCCGTACGCGTTCAGTCGCAACGGCCAGCGCACAATTCAAGCACTGAAGCCGGGTGGCGAAATGATGGGGCAGAGGAAGGGATTCAGCGAGACGGATTTGCTCAAGCTGAACAAGCTGTACGACTGTGAGGAAAATTGGCTGACCAACAATGGACGTTACACGTCTGCAAGACCGCGGCCGTCGACCACAACCACCACCACCCTGCCGGTCACAACTGCCAGACCTGTCATTGAAGTGAACTGCGAGAACAAGCGCTGGGAATGTTACTTGTGGAAGTGGATGAACCATTGCAAATCCAACCCAGAATTCATGCGTCAAAATTGCCGCAAAGCTTGCAACTGGTGTCACGTGGACACTGGTACTGAAGTCGAATCGTCACGTAAATCCACAGTGCCACCGACTCATTGTGAAGATCTGAACGGTCATTGCCAAAAATGGAAGGAAACGGGCTTCTGCAATCGGGTCGGATATTTGCATTTCATGGCTGCAACATGCGCGAAATCTTGCAACAAATGTCCATCCGTCAATTCTGGACATTCCCTTTCTGAAATTGCATCCAACGACTACGACGATGCGGTCAACAATAACACAGAATCCGAAGATGAACAAGAACAACACCACCACCACCACCAAGAGCGACAACAAGAAAAACGTTGCGCCGACGGTGAAGGCTTTGCAAACCGTTGCAACCAATACGCAAACTGGGGTATGTGCAATGATAAAAATGCCCAATTCATGCAAAAGGTTTGTTCAAAATCTTGCAATCTGTGCAAAACTTCAATACTGAAGCACGCATGGCCATAACAGATCAATGAAATTTCCGTGAACAATAAAAAGAAATTATTAAAAAAAATTTTTTTTTCATTTGCATACTTAACCTTGAGTATTATTATTTTTCATACTGTAAATTTTTTTTATTTTTTCCTTTGCTGTCTATTTTTTATTTGTTGCTTCTGTCTTTTATTTACTGTTTATTCCTTGTAAAATAATAATAAATAAATAAATAAATAAATACTTAATATTCATTTACGTAAATCATTTCACGTAACACTGGCAAATTTGAAAGTTTGTAAAACTTGTGTTTTTCTCCACTGAAAAGTTAAAATCAATCAATCAATATAAATTAAAAATATTAAATAATTTTACATTCACCATCTTTATGGTAAATGAAATTAATAAAATTTGAAATTTTTTTAATCATTAAAAATCAAATAATAACATTAAATCTTTACAGTATAAAACAATCTCTGAAAATATAACAAAACATTCTTTATTAAATTAAAAGGAACAAAATTTTACTTTGGAACAACCAACAGTTGAATGACATTTTTTACTTGAATGATGACTGCATGATTTTACTTCTTACACATTGCTTATAATTATCCAACAATGTATGCGGCTGTGCCATCTCCTAGAAACAAATTTACAAACAAAAATAACTGATTTCATATTATTTTTCTAAAACCAAAACAAAAATTAAATATATGATTTATGATTTGAATGAAAATTAATAGAATAACAATTATGTTTTTAATATAATAAAATATTACTTTGAAAATGAATGATTGTCGCCAATTTTGTAGCATGGAAATGAATTCATTAATGGTTAATTTTCCATTATTGTCAGCACTGAAAATATTGAAAATTGAAGAAACAACATTCGGCTGGAATTTGAAGCCACAACTGGCGTTCACTGCTCGCTGAAATTCCGCTAAAAAATTCAAAAAACAATTTAGAAAAAAAAACTAATTAGAATTTATAGCTTAAGCTTAACTCAATCGCATACCGTGCGTTAAAGGATCATTGGACAAGTTGCACAAATTCAAAGCATAAGAAAAATTATTCAAATTGTTTAACAGAGTGAAAAATTTGCATACTTCTTCAAATGATATTCGATTTAACTGAAATAACAATATTAAAATGAAAACAAACAATATCGATTAATAAAAATTAAAATTTATTACTAAATTTGAATGGGATTTTGCTTCAAGATGTTTGAAACATTGTTCCTGATGATGAAGAGGCAAACTGATATACGAATAAATCATTTTCGCAAATTCTAGTTCAGTTAAATCTTTTTCTGATGTTGAAAATAACATAAATTGAAATTCCCAAACTTCAAGTTGAAAATTTCGAATGAACCTAAATAATAATTTTAATTTTATTTAAAGATTTTAATCTTCTATTAAGTCAAAAAACTTTTTAAAATTTATTTGTAATGTAACTGCATTAAAAATACAAAATTCATAATATGAAAAGCAAATCATTATATTCATAAAAATGAAAAACATGCCTCAATCAACGAAAACAACAGCATACCTATGAAAATCATCATAGCTCAATGTAGATTTGTGATCAGATCCAAAAAAGTGATTTGAAAGCGTCGTGAAAATGAAACAATCATCTTTGGTGTATTCACTTATCTTAAACAAACATTAATATTATGTTAAGTAATATTACTTTGTAAGAAGATAAAACTAATTAATAAATAATTTGCGATAAAATTTATTTATACCTACAATACCTTATGTTTTGTTGTAGTTTTTTCATAGTGATCTAAATAAGTTATGAAAACACTATTAAATATATAAAATATTTTTTAAAAAAGTTAGCCATTACTTTCCCTTAACTTTTTTGGCAAAATTCCAGAGGTCATCTAAAAAATACATTCAAAATTACTATATAAACTTTAAACAATTTTCTTAACAGTTGACAATGGTGTTGTAATGCCTACCCTGTAAAATTCATCCATTTCAAGCTTGCCATCCTTGTTTTGGTCAAATAAATCAAAAGCAATGCGAAATCTTGATTCTGGCTCTTGAAACGGCAAAAATTGTCAAAATTTATACTTGACCATTTTTACACGGTAACTATCAAACATGCATGCAAATAATAGGAATAATTTAAATTCTTTTAGAAGCTAATATATTATTTTCATCATTAAATTATTTATTTTTGACTAAAACTTTTCAGTCCGAACATATTAATAAAATAAAATTAACTAGTGATATTAACATTTTATAAATTTTACCGGATAAAAGAGAAAGCAAAAACAAGTAGTCAAAATAGGATATTAAGCCGTGATGATTCGCGTCACGAAAAAATGTACAGCTGGACGATGTGACGGATGGTGTTTCCTTTGTCAGTTGTAATGCCTCTAGACGATTTAATGTTTTTCTTGTAATAATTTCTAAATTGGAAATATATGACGATTCATATTTTAATGAATACTGAATTTGAATTAAGAATAAAATGCAATAAAATTTAATACAAATTATTTGAAAAATAGAATTTCAAAGAATAATATTCTGGCCATTTTGCTTTGATGTTTCAAAGAAATTTAAAATTTTTCTTTTCTTAAGCAATGCTAATTCATTTATAATTAAAATAACTGGGTTGAAAAAATAATGTTGAACATGTGAAACAACATCTCATCGACCCAATCAATGATGTAATCGTCAATCAAAAAAACAATCGAAACAATTTAAAAATGCCTTGAGCTTAAATTTCAATGCAGTTAATGTTAAAAGCTTGCAGTTGAAATACAATTTGAATTAATAAAGAATTCTTTATTCAATCATCAACAACAGCTTCCAAATGCCAAAGATAAATATTCAATTTCATCAAATCAACTCTTACCCGGCGATGCTTTGCTAGTCAGAGATTGCATGAAATCAAAAGGCGACATGTAAGCTTCACCTCCGCAATTGAACGATGCAAATTCAAAAAATCTTTTCCAACTCGACAAATTGGCTTCCTCCAAAAGCACCATTCTCATAATAATCAAAAATACAAAATAAATCGAAAAACTCAATTAATTTACTTCAATTGTAGAACAATTTATGAAATGACTTCGAACAATACCAAACGGCTTACAATCGCCAAACTGACAATACACGAAATAGCAAAAAGTCCAGCTTCCTTGAAAATAAAATTAAAAAATCGCTCACAAACAAAAAACTTATTTACCAGCATATTTCAGACAACGTTTGATCATTTTCACAAGTATGTGCAATTATACTTATGGATATGTAATTTATTGTTTGTCAAAGCCTTAAAGCAAACATAAAACCAAATATCATAATGTTGCAAGTGTTTTGAAGAATCAGTAAAAGCTGTTGTAATTTTTAAAAGCACAATTTTTAACTGATATAAAAATTCTATTACACTGGATAACTACCTAACTCAAAGCATGCACAACAATGAAATGTTAAATAGTTTGTATTAGCATGTTTAATGGAAAAAATTCAATGCGGCTTAGGATAATTTTCTAGGAAATTTACAGAAATATATTAACAATTCTTGAAATTCATTTTTGATCTATTATGATAATCAATAAAATTAATGATTAAATGCACTTCAGCAGGTTAAAAGTTCAAGAAATTCAAAGTTTGTCATGCTTACAAAGATAAATGCACGTAACGTTATTTTCTTTATGTAAAAAATGCCGTGAAGCTTTTTTCTGCTAGAGAAATTACAATAAGTTTTAGCAGTGAAAATCAGGTTTGATGCTCTTCAATGGTCTATTTGCTAATACAGCTTTCTGATACATGAATAATCAACTACCAAATCAATTAGTCATATAAATGTAGTTAAGTTTTTAACTGTAATAAAAATAAGTAAACTTTGAAGAAATTTCAGTTGCTCAAAACATTTATAATACAATTGTATAATTGCAAATTCAAATCATCCATCTTCTTCATTTCTAGTGCGAGTTATTCTTTGGTAAAAAAACCTAAAGCAATTAATGCCTGCTTTAATCGACCTTTATTAATTAACTGTTTTTCCTGTGTTTCTCACATCAAAGATCAACAGTAGGTGGTATTATGATAGCAGAGAGGTTAGTCAGTAGTGGGGTGGGGTGGTTTCATTTGATGCATACGTTACATTGATAGTCAAAAGCACGTTATAATTAAAATTTTTCAATCTACAGTGTTGTTGGTCTTGCCTTAAATGTCTTGCATGAAGTGAAAAAGAAATCAAAAGATCACTACAGATTGAGGTGATGAATGTAATAATCCTGAAATGTGATCAGGTCCGCCAGCTTTACCTGGTGACGTGTTACTTGCTGTTTGAAATTTAAAATGTGAAATGTTTTTGTGACAGCTTTATAATTAGCATTGACTATTTCAGAAATTAATTATTAGTTCTGTTGTTTATTGGTTGAAAACTTACATTGCAGTGTTATTGTTTAATAAAAATATTTGTTTCAAAAAAGGTAGTTAATCAGATACGTTGTGAAAAGTTCAAAAATGGTTTTGCAATGAACAGTTCTCCATTTAAATTTTTCATTACAGCAGCAGAATTATAGAAAGTTTAATAACTAATCAATTGATTTTTTTTGAATTAATTTTACAATTAATGAGATTACATGAATTGTTACATGAATCGCTAATTGTTTTACAATTAATACATTACGTGAATTAATTACAATGATATCAAATTAAAAAGAAGTTTACGCATAGCACTGAATTGCATGACGCTAATATGAACATATATATATTAATTATATAATAAGATATATAGATTCAGCCTGATACATGGAAACAAAAAAATAATATTCTAAAAAAAGTGAAATAACCATCAAAAGAAATCTAATCGAAAGTTTTTAATTTAATTTTTATTTCATTTTCATATAATATTTTTTAAAACATTGTGTTTAATAATATTTTTAAAGAAATGAAAAGTAAAGTTGCTGTTTAAGAGTGAGTAATAAATAATAAAAATTAAAAATTATTGATTTTTGCTTTTATCTAAGTTTTCAATTTCACCAACAGCCGTATTGTATGAGCTTCCAGACGCCCCTTGTGTGACCATTCCGTTCTCTGGCTCCCAGTCGAGCAAATGTTCTGGTTGGATTTTCAAACGCTTCATTAAGTTTTTCAAGCAAGAATGCAAGAAGTCATAATTTGGAGCGTCGTAATATTCTAGTGAAAGAATATGACCAGCAATATTCATAAATTCCGTGGGCGCTCCTGCTGCCATTTGGGGCGCAGTGCTGCAACATTCAGTTTTCTTCACTCCAAATACCAAAGCATGCTTTCGCTTATTTTTCTGAAAAGAAGCATAATATTAAAAACTTATTTTAAACAATTAATATCAATTAATAAAGCATACCAGGTGTGTTGCACTAAAATCTCCCCATGGAAATTTTCCAGTAGTAATTTCTAAAAGCATAAAATACCATGACCAAATGTCATCGCGTCGAGATTGCTCCATTCCTAACAAAGCGTTCGGCGATGCATATAGGAAAGTTCCTCTGAATCCAACTCTCTTTCTTGGTTTCCTTATACTTCCATCTTTTCTCATGTAATTGCGACACAGTCCAAAATCTAACAGATATAAGTTGCGATAATCAGGTGCACGCCCGCAAGCAAAATTATGCGGCTTAATATCTCTATGAAGAAATCTAAAACATCATATAAAGTATTCATTAACTTGCAACATATTTACAGAAATGAATTGGTGGAAAAAATACACACCCAATACGATGCAAATCCTCAATTGCTTCGAGCGCTTCAATGCCCACATGTATAGCAGTTCTCATGCTAAACGTAGCTTGTTCATTTGCTCCACATCCTAATGTTTTCAACATTGACGAAAGATTTGGTCCAACTAGTGTCATCGCAATGTAAGAATAAGATGCTTTTCTTCCTACACCATAAAGTTTGCATGTGTGACGGCAATTTTCCTTATTTGACTTTTCCAATACTGCAGCTTCGACTTTCAAAGTGTGAAAAGTTTGGTCAGCTGCTTCAACCTGTAGAACAATGTATAAAGAATCTGCATTAGCTTATTAATTTATACCTTCATTGCTTCGTTGATTTTATCTTTGGTATCGTAAACTTCATACACTGCTCCAAAATTTCCTTTTCCCAGTATACTTATAATTTGCCAACGATCTTCCACCAAATCGCCCTTAGAAAACAATGTTGCCGCTTTTTCTGCTCCCATGAGTTAAGCGGCACACTGAATACACTTACCAAATTTTGAATACCGTTGATTAATTTAAAATTTTTTTAACTTTAAAATTCTACTTTAAACTTTAAATTACTTTAAAATTAAGCATATATTTTATAAATTATGCAATCGTTTGAACAATTTAATAAATTTAAATTAAATTTAAAAATTAATATAATTATTTAATTTAATCAGATTATGTCGCAATTGTGTAGAAGAATAGTTAAAGGTACAGCAAATGTTTTGTGGATGTAGTTTGTGAAGCATGCAAATGAACAATTGATGCCGGTTCACGGAGCACTAGTTACATCAACTGTTTTTTTAAACGTTTCACCTGAATTTAGTCTTGAGTCAGACTGTTTTTGGAAACCAACAAGTCAAGTTATACTTTTTCTAATAAACATATAAAGCATTCACCGTTTACTGTTTGTTGAAATTGATTATGCTTTTAAACAATAATATATATTTGTATAATTTTTTAATTTTCTTTACTTATAATTTTACAATGAATAGTTCTTTGACAATGATATTTCTTTTATTCAATCACAAAAGAAAACATGTTCAATTTTAGTTATTTTATTCTCAATGAATTTGAATTAAATTAACATTTACAAATAATCAGCGGCAATTTTATAAAAATTTGTAATTGCACTGAAAACAGAAGAAGCTTTTGATTTAAAAAAATTGTACAATTCACTTCCAGATTTTGCAACTACTGGACGTGGAGTGGAACAAGGAAATTTTTCTTGAGAATCAGTCGGTGAATCTACTGAAGATCCACAAAGAGCATCGTAAAATTCCCAATCCAGAACATTATCAGTATCAGTCAGCGCGTCGTAGAAAGCTTCATTTAATTCAGACTGTTCTTGCACATCATTATCATTATTTTCATGCTTTTCATCTTTTGCATTTTCTTCAAATACATTTTCTTCAACTCTTGTTTCTTCTTCCTCTATTTTGCTTTCCTCTTTTACATCATTTTCTTTTTTATTTTCATGCTTTTCTTCATTTTCTTCAACTGTTGATTGTTCAACTGGCTCTTTATTGCTGTAATCTTCAGGTGAATAGATGAGTTCCTCAGATTCATCAGATGATTCTTCTGATTCACCTGCATTAACAGTTTTAATTTAATTTAATCTATTTGCTTCAACTAAGAATATTTTACTTGGCAACGACTTTTCACTTGGTGCTTCTGCAGCAATTTGCCCCTCATCGGTTATTAACTGTTGATCATCTTCATCAGCTTGCACTGCTTCAGCTACATCATCTGGCTTTTCAACCGACGCTTGTTCCTGTGGAAATTTTAATTTATTTCATTTGAGAGAAAATTTATTTCCTCTTTTACCTGAAAATCTGTGTTTTCCATATCTTGTATTCCTAAAGATTTTTCAGGCTGATCATCTATTTCAGACAAATCTTTGCTTTGATTTTCAGAAATGTTGATTTCTATTTTCCCTTCTGCACTTTCAGAAAATTGTTCAGCATGGGCTTGAAAAAAAATTTTCAATCCAATTTAAATATTTTTGAAAAATATATATTCATACATAAAATCTTGTTATATATATATATATATATATATATATATATATATATATATATATATATATATATATATATATATATATATATATATATATAATTAAGAATTCAAAGATTTTTTTAAAAAATTATAATGTAAAAACGATAAGAATTTTTCAAAAAATATTTTTTTTGTTTTACAGTGATTATATTAAAAGTTTTTAATTACAACAGTTTATCAATTTCTTACCAAATGATAAGCTGAAAATTGCATAGATGCTTAACAAGAACAAGTTCATGATTGAACGGTGATTTAATTCAATTCAATTAAAAAATCAGATACACTTTCAGCTTATATATTATTTTTCAAATTGTGCAGTTAATGTCATTTGTTTATTTTGGAATTATTAACTACTGTGATTTTATCTGTTTAATTAGTTGAAATGTTTTTTTAGCTAAAATATTGCTAAAATTTTACTAAAAATTAAAAAAATTACAATGATCTTCGTTTAATTGGCTTTTCAGAAATTATTATTCATTGCAACTATGCAATTTATTCAATATGCTATAATAAACTTTGCTGTTCATTAATTAATCATCATCAAATTGCATGATTTTTCTCTTTTACTGTTAATTATTTCACATTTCAGATACCATTTATAAAATGAAATACAAACTACAAATAAGTTTTTCCAATGTATCTTTATCTTTCATTGATTTGCATACCGCATTTTACGTAAAACAAGATTGAGTTATGTTAGCAGTGGCATGCAGAAATAAAAATGCAGTACAAATTTTAAAATTTTAAAAATTACAAAGTTCTCAAGGAGTATTAGTGTTTTGTAATTTTTTCTAATAATCGCTTATAATTAATATCTTCAAGTAATTCAAAAAGTAAATTTCAAAGAAATTTATTCCAATTCTTTATTTTATTGTAAAATTTCAAATTTTAATGTTTTATAATTTGATTAATTTCAAATAAGACAAGTAGGTATTAAAACTGCTCATCAGTCTACAAGTGAATTTTCAAAGTGCATTGCAACTTCTTAATCTTTCTTTTTCTTAATTATTCCTTTCCAGACAGTTCCCTTCACTGTTGCTTTTCTTTCCAGCTAACTGCCACAAACAACAAAGTAAAAATTGTTCAGTTACATTTTAATTCATCATATTAGAATTTATTTTTTTTACATTTAATTATGACATATTTTAGACATAATTCTGTTACCTTAATAGAAACAGTTGTTGGATTTCTTAAGAGAAAAAATTAAGCTGAAATAAGTAATAATTATTCTTACACAAAAATTCACAGTAATGCAAAGTTTGCTATTTTACATAATTTCTTTTTATTAAAATCTCAGCTTTGAAAACAAAAGTTAATGAACACTTATTCATTTTGCCTATTAATTAAAAAAAAAATAAATCATTTAATAATTGCATAATTAAATGCACTTTTGTATAAAAAGTTTAGATTTAAAATAAAATTACAAAATTCTTTTGAGATGTTTTTTAATGAGTTTAATTGCTATAGCGTAATTTAACATCAGACAACAATTAGAGGTGATTTGTATTGATTCATTATTTGCATTGGTTATATGTTTATATAATCATTTAATAGCTGGTTCTTCACTAATCACATTGCAATTACAGTAAAGTAAATATGAATTTGGTTAAAGTGTATATAGTGGCACAATGATAAGAAGAAACGTTATCATTTTTAAAAAATTAAATCACCTACACACACACACATTTTGCACAACAAGACTATTTTCAAAAACATATTTTACCGCTAAGTGAATTGATAATGAACACAAGAAGCAATAATTCTCCTCAGATATTAAAATATTAAAAAATGTCCGTTGATTATTTTATCAAAAACATTGAACATACATCATTCCTTTGAAAAATCAGTGTTGGAGAAAAGCATTTTTCTGACCTCTAGGTTTTGGCTTTTTAGCCGCTAGCTCTAGCCTACGATGGAGTTGAACGTGAGAACATGTCACCGTGACCGCATTCTAGTATATGTAAAAGAATGCCTTCTTTATTTTCTCTTCACAACTGCTTTACATTGTCCTTACAGTGAAAGTTTAAGCTAAATAAAATTGATCAATCAAAAAGTAATTATTTTAATATTTTTTGTATTTTTAATTAAATTATACAAAATAACTGCACGCAAGGAATGAAAACCCCAACGGTAGCAATAATAACAAAAACATAGCTCGATTGACAGATTCTCCTCCCACCAAGAAGGTGATGAATTATAAAGCTCTAGCTGTAGTCCAAATCTGTTTGGATTGAAATGAGCAATCTGAGTTAAATCAAACGCTAACAGATGTAGATACGGTAGTTAGTGATGTGTATGACAAGCATAGTGCTAATATTTTCAATATGAAAATTACGACAGATCAGTCACAGGTGCAGGTATTTTGAGCTTGAAGAAATGCCCCATTACTTTCTCTCTAAATATACTTTTGTCCAATTGAAATCACACGCCTTAGTTGGTAAATTTGCCTACTCATTTGCAATCAACATAAAGAGACTCTTATGCTTAAAACAAATTTCTTCGACATATTTGATTGATATGATGTGATACATTTCTCTGACCCACTTTCAGGATGTGATCCTTCAGTTTAGCATAATCGTGTTTTATTTAGGTGTTTATGATTTCATTTTGGTGAAGCAACATTATAAAGCACTCCTAAAGCTTTTTATCCATTGTAAAACAAGGTATGAATTTCCAACTTTTACATTTATGTTTGATAGACTAGAAGTAAAAAGCACATAAGTTTCTACTTGTTTATTTTAAACAATAAATGCAAATTTCATCATGGTAAACATATAATAGCAAATATAACATAAATTGTTTTGTGGAATGTTTAGCTTCTGCTCAGTATAGTGTAAGGCCTTGGCAAAGTATTTTCGAAAAGTTTTCCTCCATGCTTTCATAATCATCATCCTGAAATTTATTTCATTAGTATATTTCAAGAATTATTCTTTGTATAATCTCTTACCTTATGTAATTCTAGCAGGCACAGAAAGCAGCGAAATGGATGACTGTCAGTAGCATTTGCATAAAAGGAATGAAAATGGTGAAGAAGCGTGTTGCAATCCGAAAACAGAGGAACCACTCTGGTGTATAATAAATATAATGGCGTCATTTTCCCTTTATACGGCTCATTTGTAAAAGCATGCAGTGCCTGTATAAATTCTTGGTATATATGTGGTCGGTCGGCGTAGTGTTCCTGAAACAAATTATGCATTTTAGTACACTGATTGATTACATATAAGTATACACATATACGTCTCATTTACTTTGACTTTTTGAAAAAAATCTATGGAAATTTTTATTCCATGACCGTCGCGATAAAATTTGATCTTATCGACGTCATCCGTTGGTTGTAAAACAGCATTGTCCATGAGAATTTTCATCCATGCCAGTTCATTTTTAATGTCTTCCTGTAAAGAAGCATCGTTGAATTATATCCAAAAGTATATTTTGAAATGTTTTTACCTCTTTAATTATCGTCCACTGCCTATTAATGGGACAGTAGAAATGAATTATCATTCCTTGGGTATAAAATTTGCTGCCATCTTTTATCAAACTTTTTATTTCATTTGCTACATAAGGACAACCATTTGTTGAGCCAACAACTCTGCAGACGAAAGAACATGTAGTGGATCTGCAAATGGATTATTTATTGAAGAAGATGAATCATTTATAGAACAAGGAACTTACTGTTTTGCGATGTAATCGTTAACTGCATACATGAAAAGAACATACGTTTCAGGAGTACTGGATAACCGCTTACGAACAAACTCCAATGATAAAAGACTGTCTACATTGAAAAATGTAGCATTACTAAGCTTCCTGAAACGTCTTTTATTCTTAATAACATCACGCTTCCGTGTATATCGAGGCAATCTAAAAACACGGTTCAACATTATAAAATACTGTCAACAGAAGCCAAGTTATGTCACTTACTTCATGTGATTCATGATGCTTTTTGTGTAAGAGCAAAGTTTGAGCTGAAACACAAGGATTAAATATCAAAGTTGCGACTACAATGTCAGAATAATATCAATGTGATTTTGGTGAACTTTTTATAGGGAAATTATAAGTTATAACTGACCAATAAAGATTGGCCAGGAGAAAAACAAGGATAAAGAAAAATAATTGAACTTTAAAGTAATAATGGAAAAATTGCCTCATGAGCTAATAAACTCAGCGCTGCTCAGTACTCTGACCTACATTATAAACAAAGAAGCAAGTGACCTCTTACAGATGCTCACAGATGGCTGCTGATATTAAGAAAATAGTGCATTTGTTTTCCCATATTTATCAGAATTTTTTATCATTATATTATTGTCTTTGTCTTTTAGTGTCTTTCCATGAAGTTGGATAAAAATAAAGAACTGCTTATTGTTGCTTTGACAACCATTTCTTTGTATTCATGTCCTACTAACATTTATACATTGTATAATATATGTATATTTATTAATCACCGATAAGAAGTAATGTCACTTGACAATATTTTTTACCATATACTATTCTGTTCAATTATATTTTTTGCTGATTTAAAAGGGGTTTAAGTAATGATAGTGATATGGCTGACAATGCATCAAATCAATGTAAAACAGTTTTAGTAAATATGCAAAATAATAAAATGCCCTAAGTAATGCAATGCATGGAATGCTTAATATGTTTATTTACTAAGCTAAAATTGAATTATGTATTTAATTATGCAATGTAAATTACTTTTTCTGTAAGCAAAATGCAATATCGTTTACAAATTACCTATTAGTCATTTTATATAAAGCTAATAACTCACCGGTGAGTATTTTATCTGAATAATCTCGTATGGCGCATTCAGTTGGTCAATTATTATTTATCATATCTTTAGTAACAAAGATGTGGGTGGACCGGAATGGTCAAATACTTGATCAGTTAACTTATTCTAAAAGTAGAAAAATACAATGTGCATATGTTCAAAATAAGTATAAATGTTTAAAAGATCATGACTAATACCGTCAAATTTAAAGTTCTTCATATAACTATTGTGATGAATCAAAAAATATGAAATCATTCATTGAAATAAAACGGACATTGCAAACAAAA
This sequence comes from Trichinella pseudospiralis, assembly GCA_001447645.1. Lineage (NCBI taxonomy): Eukaryota > Metazoa > Nematoda > Enoplea > Trichinellida > Trichinellidae > Trichinella > Trichinella pseudospiralis. Next base: position 121,832 of record JYDV01000010.1, on the reverse strand, counting down.
AAAATCATGACTATAGCTGTATTGTTTTGTTAAAAATTAGAGTTAAATATTATTAACAGTGAGTTTTAAAACTCTTTTATAAATTAGTTCATAAATTGTCATGAGAACTCAGGAAGTGAAACTGAAGAAGTTATGTATGAGCGCTATGATTCATGGGTAGGTAGAGATCATGCTGCTCATGGAGTAAACAAGAGCTATATAGAGAGCGTAGATACAGATGAGGATGAAGTAAGGGCAGTGCTTGGTTTACTGCTGCTAGTCGGTGTCTTTCACAACAATCGACTGAACCTGTCTGATTTGTATAATACTGATGGTACTGATGTTGAAATTTGTTGAAATACTTGTTGCTTTAAATTGGTAAATTGTACTGCGCTGCTGTTGTAATGAAAAAGAAATAAAATTTTATTTTAATACATTCAAAAGCACAGTCATAATATGGAACGTTTTCTTAGTTTAAGACTTCTGGTAACGATTAGTAAAAATAAAGTTTCAATAAACTGTTTAAATAGCATGATTTCCTGCTTCAGTAAAAGATAGAAATATATTATACCTAATTATATTTACATCACAACAGTATGTAAATTTAGTAGTCAATTCTGAAGTGAGCGTGCTCAGTATGTCGTGCTTTTTGACTTGGCTCGTATTGTATATGCATGTGTGTTTGTATGTTTTAATATCAAACATAAGAAGACGTTATACTTGTATACGTTAACTGAATTCTGCAATCAAGCTTACTTGCATAAACAACAAATAACTATGACTGCAAAATAAATTTATAATAAATGCAATTAGTAATGCTAATGATTTTTAGGTTATTAAAATATTTTCAAGAAGTTGCTTAATCCAATTATCAAAACATCAATTATCATGCAATCAATCTGCTTTATAAGAATATTATTTTATTAAATTTGTTACTGTTGTTATTCAATATGTTACATAATCTGCATTCACAGTTTTGAAATCTCCAAACTGTTTTATTGTAAATTTTATTCATTATTTCTGACAGAATTTATTATTACATAAAATGCATGACTGAACTTATATAACAATTGATTAGTTTGAAAAATAGCAAATCAACTTAAGCAACACAAATTGATGGATACAAACAAATTCAATTCACTGTTGCTGTTTTAGGCTTCATAATTTATTACAAAAAAAGAGCATATTAAAAATAAGAAACTTTTGCAATAATTCTATTGCATTACAATAATGACAGTAATAATTATTTTGCTTTGAAAAGCTGCATACTGAACATTCATCTGTTTTATATCTTCATTGATTTTTTCAATATGTTTATCTAAAAATATTCAAATTCATTCCAATTTTCCTAGTTCAACTAAATTGCATTTTCCGTTGAGTCAAAATCTATCATTAAAATGGATAAATTATCATTTTTTAATGTAATAAAGCTTTATTTTTTTTTAATATTCTGCGTTAATATAGCAAAGTAAATAACTAATAATAATAATAAATTATTATTATTATTATTATTATTATTAAAAATCACAGTTTTTCAATTTTCCACTGAAGCAGTTCTGCACAGGATGAAAATTTTGAAATATCTTTTCTCAACGATCGCAACAATTTCTTCTGCGTTTTCCCCAAGCTTCGTTTTTTATATCTGGCTGACAGAAAAAAGTCCATCAAATAATCAAGCCAAAGAACATTTGTCTTTGGCCAAAATTGGTTCCAGCGATGCCTGTAATTAGTGAAAGAGTGGGAAAATTATCAAAATTGCAATTTCCAATAATGCAATGACAAAAATTGTCATTATTACTGAGTGAGATCCCTCATCGCACGGTAAATATCGTACTGGTAATCATCAACGCCGTTGAATAGCTCTTCATCTGTGGATAAATCCAAAAAAATCATATTTCCTCCTAAATTGAATAAATAAATCATAAAAACAACTAAATGATGAGAAAATTTCAGATACCCTTCTTGATGCGGGACAATGTGAAATCAATGATGTGAACAATAATACCTGCTGACTGCAGTGATACCGGTTTATCATCAATCACATAATCTAAAATTGCGCCAACTTAATTAAAATAAAATTTGTTTCATAGTAATTACATTGAACAAATATAAAAAATTTTTACTTTCTCTAATATACTAGATAAATAAATAAATAACCAGTGTTATATATACCTATAGTTTCATGAGCCCACGGTGAAATCAGAATATTGCCAATGTGAAGATCTCGATGTTCAAATTCCAACTCTTTTTCTAATATGCCCAATGTCAGAATTATCTGATCAATAATAGATTGTGACTGATTGAAGTTCATCAGCTAAACACTGATATCAAATTAATAAATAAATTTGCAGAACATCAAAAATCATACATTATAATTCTCCAAATCGACACCGCCTTGCTGAAAAACAAACAAAATGAACAGTTGATCATCTTCAAAAATGTCCGGTCGATCGTTCAGTGTTCCAGGGCTTATTGAATATCTGTTCCATGCTTCAAAAAGAATATCAGGATAACTTCCTTGCACAAGAAATAACCTGAAAATATGAATTTGCGCTTATTTAATTTTTAAAGAAAAATGACAAATCAAATTTAATTGTTCAACAAAAAATAAAATTATAATAATACTGATATCAATAATAATTCATCAAATAAATAAATAAATAAATAAATTTAATTTATAAAATTTATAATGATAAATTACGTACTTTAATAATTTCAATAAATTTGGCGTCATTGAATTGTAATAATTCTTTTCGCTCAGAGTGGACACTTCACTAAAAAATAAACAATGCGGATTATTGCATAAAACAGATTTTGAAAAAAAAATCAAAAGGCAATCAGTATTAATACGATGCAATTATTATTTCTGGTAGAATGTTTAAGAATGTCTTCTGTGGTTCACCATTGAAGATCGAATCTCCTTCTACTGGAACTACCTAAGATGAATTGCGTAAAAATAAACAAAATACCATCATATTTATCATTCTGCATATACCTTCCAAGCGGTCATCTGTCCATCAGTAAGTATAGAGTAAACATCGGCGAATGTTCCTTCTCCAATTTTTTCAACAGGTTGTGCTATTCTTGAAAAAGAAAAAAATGAAAAATATTCTTTTCAACATCTCACCAATCAAAAAGCAAGCACTGACTTCAACGGCAAAGCTTCTTCCCAGTGCATGATTCTATCTTGTTGGCATATATCAAGAATAATATTCAGAGCATTAATGGAACTATCAAAAGAACCGTCCGAAAAGGAAAAGTCATTCTAAAAAAAAATACATCTGAATTGTATCTATCTTATGATCGTTAGATAATTTAAAATAAAAATAATTTTTCACGTACTCAAGTAAAAATCTTTTCAGAACTTAAACCGATGATTCTAATCAGCTATAGGTTGAACAATTTATTTTAATATCAAAGTAATGATAACATTTAATTTCGAAAAATCAAAAAAATATATATATAAATAACAATAACATTACACACAACTCACCGATGTAGAAATTACTGATGCAGATCCTTCCCATAGATATGAGTGCTTAGCAAGCTTGCCAATTTTTCGCCAATGCTTTGGAGCTTCATTTTGATTGGACACTTCTGGCATATTGAGCAGTTCATTAGAACATGGAGTTTGACTTGAAACGCTACCAAAAGATGTGGTCAATTTTTCCTGCACCTCCAACGGAGGAACCATACCCTTTCCCACTGCTGAAACAGAGCGACAAAAAGAAAACTTCTCCTGTGCTTCTTTGATTATGAAGTTGCAGTGTTCAATGGATTTCGATGGCGTCTTATTCCAGTGGATTTTGTTGCAAGAACTCAAAGGGGGCGGTGTCTTGCAAATGCGAAAAAAACTCTTCTTATGATTGTCCGCATGATGATGAGCATCACTTCTGTGCAAGGGTGAATGCTTGAATGATTCAGAAAAGCTCAACGTTTGTCGAAATAAATTTTTCAACGATGCAAGCCTGTGATGACTGGACCGTGATGGAGAAATGCTCAACGATTCATCTGAATGATCTCTTCTTTTATTTTCCGCTAATCGACTCTTGTTCACATGCAACGCTAAATAAATAATAAATACATTACAAAATGAACATCAATTATTTGTGAAAGTACAATTTCTTTTTATAAAAATTTAAATTAATTATTTATTAGATCAATAAATTTTATGCCAAACAAATGCCTTATTTTCATACCATTAAAATTGAAAACCATGCTATCTTAGGATGTTGCTTTCATAAGCAAGCTTATCAACATAATCAGTTCAACAAATTTATTTTTTCATGTACAAACTCAAAACAAATGAAAAACCATAAATATATTCATAAATAGGAAGATAAGAAGAAAAGTATAAACTTACCCAACGATGCACCAGATCTGCTTGAAATGTGATTTGGGAAAAGATCTGCCGACATTGCGGTGCTGTCCATCTCCAATTCTATTGTACGCCCGTAAGCAAGACTTATGCGAGCTTTGTTGGGTAAAATTTGAATCGACGATGGAGTGTTGGAACAGTACAAATCCAACAGTCGCCTGTTTGAGACAATATCCGGCGTTCGGAAAAATTGAGATGCTGGATTTGATAACACTGTCGTCGAGTCGATGTGGCGCATAAATTCTTTCCCAATGGTAGGCTCATTTCGAAGCAGCTTCACAGTTTCCCGAATAGCATCACAATCTTGCACTTGCTCTTCAGATTGATTGCTGATGAGTGAAATGTTGACGTTTGAAAGCGACATTCGCTGTCGATAAATTCCATGCAAATTTGGAGTACTTTCCAACACCATGCCCAGTTGAGAATTTTGAGCTTGTCCAAATGCAACTGGGGTTTTGCATTGCATACGTTCATCCTGGTTGCTGGCAATGTGCAATTCAAATCTTTTCTCCACGTCGCTCAATTCTTTCATCAAAATTTTCATTGACTCACTGAAAAACGAATCTAACGATCTGCTACGAGAAGCTTTTTCAAGCTTATTCTGCAATTGAAAAAAAGAAAATGCATAATTGAAAAAGATGAACAACAACAACAACAACAACAACAATAATAATAATAATAATAATAATAATAATTTCACTTGTTTCTTTGGAATTTTTTTGACAGTCTTTGGTAGACCTTGGCCTTTCTTTCTAGCTGGCTTCATGGCTTCAGAACTATCCGAAAACAACGAATCAAACATTTTGAATTCTGTTCCTTTGGAACGGTCGACGATTGCTTTACGTCTGGGCATTTTCTTTCTTATCATTATAATATCACTTGAAGAGAAAAAGAAATTAAAAAAAACAACAACAAAAAACAAAAAAGCTGGCAAATTACTGCGCTTAATTCAGTTAAAATGTTGAAAAATGCGAATAAAATGCAATTAGCATTTTGCCAGTTTCACTTCAATTGACAAAAGAGAATTTCATCCAGTGACAAATACAATCAATATGCTCCCATCCTCAAAATAATCAATTTTAAAATGAAAAAAATTCCATGCTTGGCAATCTTTAAAGATTACGTTTAATTAAACAAACTTCATTAGCGACATTGCCCCTATCGACAAAATTATCAATTTTTTTAACAAGAACAATTCAACAATACTTAAATTCAACATGACATATTTTCATCAAATCTAAATTCTTATTCAACTCGTTTAATCCATTCCAACAACACACCTCAGTAAATAAATTTCACTGCGTGCAATAATTAACGTAAAATGCCACCATTTATCAATCAAACTGCTGTTGAGAAAAAAGAATTTATGAACTAGTTGATAAAATTAAACTTTTACTTTAAATTAAAAACACAATTTCACTTGCATAAATTCTTGCTCATGAAAATAAACTCTAATAGCAGGCAGGAAAACCAAATCTAGCAAAGTAAATAATAATAAGAAATTAAAAAGCAATCTTTATTAAGCTTAACAACAAATTTCACGCAATTTGCGATTAGTAATTCATTAACTGATGGAAGCATAATTCACATAATTAAATTAAAACAGCCTTAAAGTATTACATAAAAACAAAGTTCAACAATAACATTTAAATAAAACATATTTCTTTATTGAATTAATTTTTTATCATGAACCGCATTGAAGAATACTGACCTGCTTATTAATTATTAAATGAAATATACATTTGAAGTTTTGTAACATAATTATAACAAAGTAACATATCTACTCCAAAAATATATTATCAATAGATTTGAAAATCAAACTGCTTACGAATTCGCCTTTTGTTCCGTCAAAGTGTCAATTCGTAATGCATCAAAAATACCTATCAAATTAGATAACGCTAAAAAGGTACTGTGAACAAGCGGCAGTTATCGTAATCGACATTCAGGTACAACCTTACATTTCTGTAAAAATTTGAATGTAAAACATAATGCAAGCAATATAATAAAAAAATAATTTCTTAAAACTAATATTTATTTTTAACGTTTTTACTGCGCAACAGGGATTAAACTTAATTAAACGGCCAGAATTTAATAGTTTGCTACTTTTTGCATTTCTATGTTTTAGAATTTTTATATGCAAATTTTAATTTCAAATGAAAAGGTCTAAAATTTTCAAAAGAATATAAAACAAAAAAATAGATCCAAATGACAGTCTTCTATTTCACATTAATAAAAAATTATAGCAAATATTTCAGGAAAAATCATGCTGAACCTGCAATAAAGTTATTCATGTTAGACTAATGACCGTTTCTTGAATGAGCAGTTTCAGTTATAAAGCGTTAGGTGTAATACTGTGACCAACTGGTCATTTGCTAATATAAATCTTTGATGCTATTTTATTAAAGCATACAGAATGTTCTAAAATCTAGAATAAAGCAATTTATTCTTCATTGCCAATTCATGTGTACAATTAGTTGTTAATTATTATATTAAAGTTTAATAAGTTAAATATTTAAAGTCACAACAATAGACATATTTTTATTTTGCATTACATTGCATTTTATTTGTTATAATTGATACTCTTGAGATATTTAGTAGCTAATTGATATAGTAAATGTATTTAACTGTTTTTGCAAATAGATGATGAAAATTAATATATACAGTTAACACGAAATAACGCTGGTTATGCTTAAAGGTTAATTTTAAATTTTGCAATACATCCTTTGTATTTTAGACAAAAACATCACTGAACGGAATTTGTTTCTCAGACGTTGCATTTTACTGATTTGTGGAGCTACTTCAGTGACCCACCTAGTTGGTGTACTTGAATGAGATGCTTGTCAGTAGTTACATATGAAGTTGCTGTTGAAGAAGCAGCGTGGTTTGAGCAGTTGAAAGTTTTACTTATTAAGAGGTATAAGAGAAAAGTAGTTTTTTTGCACACATGCAGAAATTTCTTAAATTTTTTAAAAAATTATAATAAATTTATTATTACGCTAATGTATACTTTTGATAAAGTTCTACCGAACTGACGACTGTTTTTAACAGTATAAAGCTGCAAAATATTGACAAATTATGTAATTACAATAAAGAAAAACAGCAGTGTTTAACACTAGATTATATTAATTTACATTTATTACTGATATTCCAAAATTAAGATATAATAAGAAAGCATTTTGGGTTTCTTTACAAAAAAATTAAAATAATCAAAAAATTCTTTTACGATACTTAATGAATTCATGATTGATTAGAATGACTCTGAAAACTGTGAAAACAGTTGCAAAGTTAGCAAGGCAAAGAATTTTAAGGTAATAATATAAAAGTTACTTTTAATTATTCAAAGCAGCTTTGAAGCATTGATTAATAGCTTCAACTGAGATTCAGAATTAAAAGATTTGCAAAAACTGTCTATAAACATTAAATATCAATTTTTCAATCAGCAAAACTGACACACAGAGGGCGCTATATTTTCATATCTTAAGAATAATAATTGTGCAGAGTTTTCATTTATTTATCAAAAAAGAAAAGAAGAAAAGATGTTCAACGATACTGAAAAAACAATTTTTGAACAAGTGTCGAACAACTTGCCTGTACAAACTATGCCTTTCATTACCACAATGAAACTAGCTATTGGTATTTTTTCTGTTTTATCCAACGGGATTGTGTTTTGCTTTTTGCTTGCTAAACGTCATTTCCATTCTGAAGCTTGCTTATTAATCGGTAAATAAATTTCTATCACGCATTTGCTAAGCAATTATAAAATAAATTAATAATGAAGTAAAGCATAAAAGTAGCCCTTTTTTGAGTGTAAGATTGTTTAAAAACATTTGTTTGTTAATCAATATATTTTTGCATAAATGAAAAGAATGGACATTTTTTTCAAAATTATAAGTGCTGGCAATAATGTAGTTAAGCAAAAGATTTCTTTTGTTGATATAAAGAAAAATATGAATAAGTTTTCCATACGCAGTGGTTGTTTTAACACTTCGACGATGACTTATGAAATTTAATTTTTATCTAGGATAACAGTATTGTGTCGTAATTAATAAGAAAATCGGTAGTTATTGCTAATTACTTCTAAACACTATATTGGTATTTCAAATAAATTGTGCTGCTCTTTTAAACAATATTTCACAGTTAGTCAAACTTATAGTTTCAAAATAGCAGATTTTTTTAAATTTTATTTTCATTAATGGTAGTTTATTCAATATTAAAAATAAATTTTAGCATAAAAAGTGATCAAAACAACATTTACAAACTAAAACATTATTTTAAAACAGTTTTCAGAATAAAGCACAAAAAATAAAGCATAATTTAAACTTACTATAAAACCTACACGTATTAAGATTAAAATGTTTATTTACTTTACAATTTTTGATAAACAAATAAATTTTTATATAAAAGTATTATCATTTAGTGATAACTTTACATAAACAGTATGCTGCAATTTTTTAATGATTATTTATTATCTAAAATATTAGTACTGGTTAAGAGATACTTTTAAGCTAATACACGGTGCTGAATAATATCGACAAATGCAATTCTTATTTGCAGATGGAGGGGAAAATCTGACAATAATACACAGCATAAATTGCGCTACATGGCTGAAGAAAATTAAATAGCGGTTTAAATAGTCAGAGACGCTATGCTAAGATGCCAAAATGTGAAACAACGTGTTGTAATCTACAAAGCACTTTTTCTCAGAAACATTTCTTATTGATGTTTTGTCTTGATAGCTGGATCTCCTGTGATTATCATTATTATTAAATTTTCAGATATTTTATCAAGAAAAATAACAGTAACAATAATGAATATCTCAATGCGAAAATTAAGATTTTTCTATATATACTAATTATTTAAATCAATATGGTGATGAACAGCAGTGTAAATGCTTTAAGAAGTTGCAAAGTAGGAAATGAATTAAAATTAGCTATACTGCAAGAGATGCTTTCTTAATTATTTTGAAGCTTAACTGAAGCTCATAGATATTACTTTCCGTTATTATCCAATAGTAATTTCAGCTTAACAGCATGAAGTAAGTAATTACAAATACGTGAAGTCTATTACTTCAATGCAATGCAGTATGTTGCGTGGTTGTTTTTTAAAATAGTGTAAACTTATACCTGTAAAATTATAATGCAGTTTATCAGTAAATTCATATAAACTAATACAAAACATATACTGTATGAAGCTTAATATGCATATACATCATTCACAAATAAAAGCAACTAATTTATAAAATAACTCATAAACTGATAATGTATTTATATATATACGGCCAAATATTTGTGTACTTTTTTTCATAGCATTGCTAATTGTTCAAATGTTGGATGGACTAAATTTTTTGCTTAGTGGTTTACGCTACAGTAACATGCGCAAATGGATATACATGCCAACTGTTAAAGCATGGGAATGTCTCCTAATTAATCCAGACATACCGCTGAGAATTTTTCGTTCCCTTTCCAGTTCAAGCATTATTTTTTTGGTTGTGCTTGATCGTTTCATAGCAATATTGAAACCTCGCTTGAATACAAAACTGGAAAATCATCATTTTATACGATGGTGCATAACCACTTCTTACATAATCTGTATTACTTTTACAATAGTTGTATGGCTGGATCTTACAATGTTCAAGTACAAAGATCAAGAAGTGATGCAGAGCTGTGTTTACAAAGAAGTTGTGCCAAAGTTCTATCAACGCATCAGCCGTTATTTCAATCTATTGATGGGTTGTCTTGATATGATTGGTATTTTAATAATTATTGCATCTATTCAGTTTCAAAAGCGAATTTCACCAGCGGTTGATCAAATAAATTTTTGTCTGGAAGTTTCAAAAACATATCGTTTAATATTTTTTGTTTTCTTAGAAATTAGTTCAAGGCTTTTCCCAAACATAATTGGGCAGTTTTTTCAACGTGATGCAAGCAGTCACATCATAAGAATGTCTTTCTATCTTACAAGCGAATTTGTGGCATCTTTATATACACTTGCTTATTGTTTTCTTAATTCTGAAATTAAGCATTTTATTCAAGATCTTTGCAGCAATTGTGCATCATAAAACTGGTAAATATTTCTGAAAAAACATACGTATATATACGCACACACACATATACGCATGTCATAATTAATAATTAAAAAACAGAAATGCTACTTCTGTTATCAAATGTTTTTCCTCATCTTTCCTCTTTCCATGCCTGCTTTGAGTGACAGCTGATTAGACATCATATAGATTGCTTTAAATGTATTAAAAATAAAAATGAAGATGAAGTATTTAGCAAATTCTAAATAAAAAATTCTACTTTTTTAGAAAAAAAGTATCTAATAAATAACGATTGTGGTAAATAAAAAAATTAAATGGAACGTAAATGCCGCATTTTTGAGTCTCATTAATCTAATATAAATGGTAAAGTTGCGCATATTATTTTTTCAATTTTAAATGAAACATATAAAATAGTAAAATAGTATCATAACCTTTAAAAAAATTTTCTAAAGACTACTATGTGATTTTATTTGAAATTCATTAAAATTTTTACATAGCAGCTTGCCAACTATTTTAATAAATGATTAAAATACAATTCATTGAATTTGAAATAAATTAAGGCAAAACACTCAATGAATTAAATTCATTATATTACAAAAACATTGTTATGCTTAAAAATCCTAATTTTTTTAAGGTTTTCTGTTGGTAAATATTAAGTTGCTATTTTAAAGTCACAAAAGAAAAAGATAGGTTGTTTGGTTTAAAATTTTGAAAGAATAATTGTAATAGAAACATTATTTCAAATAGAAATAAGATTTTGAGCAAAAATCCATCTAATCAACTATATAAATTTATGTTTATAATAATAAAATTAATGCAGAATAACTTAATTAAATAAACTAAAATAACTTAATTAAATTAACTAAAGCTAAAAATTAATTTTAATGCGTTAATTTTTATGAAATTAATTTTTTCTGTTATAAAGGGTTTTTAATATTCATTTTGAAGTACATAATCTACAAATTAACAGCAAAATGTAGAAGCGTACTAAGGAAATATGCCAGCAGTAAGCACCACTGCTTTAATTAATGTAACTGTAAAAAAGCTGTATAAAAAACAAGCTGAGCTGTAAAAAAGCAAAGAAAGCCTCCAGTATTGTAGTCATTCACAATTAGAAATTATTAGCAACTGAAACATTAGAAATCATTAGCTAAAACATCTTGGTTCATGGAGATCAATAAAAACATTTACATAAAACTGAATCATTCTAAAACAACTTTAAACGAATAAACAAATAAAATCAATGCAAATCTCAAACCAATAAATGAAATTGAAAAATTTTCATTAAATGCCATGAAATTGCTTACAATACAATACAGTAAAATAAAATAAAGCAACATTATTATATTTCAACACTTTGTCAAAATAGATAACTTTTCAAACCATTTAACATTTATTGTAGCTAAGAAAAATTGTACAGCAACTTGAATTTGAACCAACTTTTGATATGTTTCTGCATTTTCTGTGCAACTTAAATTTAAATCAACAAATAAATTGTTTAAAAACTAAAAAAAAGCAATAAATTTAAGCAGTGTTTTATCCCTACTGAAATCGCATAATTAAAGTTAAAATAGAACATTTTGTTTGCACCTAACTATCAGATTACGTTAAAAATATTCCATTTTGTCAAGAGTTGTGAAGAAAAATATTGTCTGGGTGTGTGCTGTTGTATACATACTTATAGCTGTTTGCTACTTGTATTTCATTTGATGTTTGCCAATAAATATTTGTTTTGCAAAATATCTGCGGCTATTTTGCTACTAATGAATACGTTGTATTTGAAAGAATTTTTACAGATACTTACAACTTAACTTAAAGTTGTTAAATGAAATAGCACTTAATTTTACAGTAAAAAGAAAATACACTTTATTCAGACGCTCAATTATGTAGATGATAAAAAACATGGTACAGCTGATCAAGCGCTTGTGAACACGTTATAATTATGCAAAAACATTATGCAAAAAACTCAACAATTGAACATAATTAATTTTCATAAATCGTTTTATTGAAAAAACAGCAAAGTTACTTTAAGACAAAAAAGTACGAAAGCAAATGCTGAACTTCGATGTAATAATTGGTAAAGACCATGAAATGAAGATTTACATACCATGAAGTACAAATTTGTTTCATCACTTGGAACATAAAAAATATATAATGAGTACAACAAAAAGTCGTGAACTGGGCAACTCAGGTTAGGAAATGTAGCCAACGCAAGTATACAGTACAAGAGAATTTTAATAAATCTTACAAAATACAAATTTCATCTAATTAACTGACGACTGTACTCTTTGAAGGCATTACTTAATTCAATAACGTATTGAAATGATGCACATATCATCGAGTTAACTCGATGTTGCTTTAAATTGCTAACACAAATCTTACAAAACTGCAGATTTAGAAAAATGGCAGAACAAGAAAAATTTCATAAATTTTCTTTGTATTGTAAGTATCTGATGTTATAAAAACTGCACATCATTTTGCAAATGTAGCCGTCAAATTGTCACAGAGAAGCATTTTAGAACTCTTCTTCTCTTTGTAATCGTCGAAAGTTAAATATTGCATATCATTTTTAGACTTGTTATATCGATAAATAACGGCAATGTGACCTCGCCATTCAGGCTCGTCTAAAAGCAATTGCTTGCGTTCTAATAGCAATGAATTTGTATTTATCAATTTTCCAAAAACACAAGCTCGAATTACAAACTGTTTACCGTCGGACAAGTTTATTCGACAAAGAACAGTTTTTGGATCGACTCGGATATGTTTTTCTCGTTTTGTTAACGGCTTCTCTTCAGTGGCTTGTTTCTCTGCACGAAATTCAATAGAACAAATTTCCGCTTTGTATCGCAGCAAAGGATGCGTTGGAGCTAAGCAGACGATGCAAATTCCATTCGGATGCTGCAAAATGCAAAAATCTTCATCTTCCTTACCCATCACATCACAAACATAAGATTTCCTAATGCTACGAGTCACAGCATTGCAAAGTTGACCACGATAATTGTAAAATAATATATTGTCAACGGACATCTCTGAAATACAATAATGATACTTGCAATATAATGGCATGCTGTTTACATTTCTTAAAAACGTCCATCAATACAAAATATTTCTCTAAGAGAAAGTTTTTAACATTTGACAAAATATTTTTTTAATATTCACTTTAAGATAAAGAAATAATTTAATTTTCTGAACGAATGACAAACAATACAATAGCTAGAAACCAAATTAATATTAAAAGCAAAATTATTTTTAAAAAACCATCAAAAAGTTCAAAAATGCTTTTAATAATGGAATTAAATAAAAGAATAACAATAATATTGCTTTAAACAATCTCTTCGCTTTGATACAATAACAATTATTTTCATTTATCATACTGTAAATTAATAATAATAAGGTAAAAATGCAGTAATTTCAATTTTTCAAGTAAATTCTTGAATTAACTAAATTTTTAAAAAGACCTCTATGTAGTGCATTGCTGCTTTTCATTTCGCAATTTTAATTCTAATTTATCAATGAAACATTTTTAGAAAATGAATAATAAAATTTGTTGAAAACTGAAACTCCAATTCCAGTAACCTGCATGTCATTATCACAATGATGTGAGCTGCCCGAAAAATTGGTATTTGGTCTTGCCAAAAAAAGGAATTAAGTTATTTGTATTACTGTCGTTTTTGTCAGCAGCATCAGTGCCAGCAATAAATAATGTGATAACTCTGGATAGCCCTCGAAGGCAGCGTGGCCGACGGTCAGTGCCACACTGGTTGATGTGTACGGATATACGGTTAACGTATACGGTGCGTCGGGTAGAGCTCTCGACAAGAAGGCAAACGCGCTGCGTCTATTATATTGGTACATTATATCAAATATAGAATTGACGACAAGTTAAGATGCATCTTCGTGGAGCAGCGGTAGCCTGATAAACTAATCAACCGTTGATGCGAATCACCTTCTAGGCCAGTTGTGTCGGCTACTAGTATATAAATGAAAGGACGAAAAAGAGTGACAGAGAAATTTGCAATCGACTTCGGAAAATGGAGAACATATCCACTGAGTCAATGTTAGCCGCATATTAACCGCACTCCTTTATGTTCTTTTTATGTAATACTCGATATACACAGACACGCCATGCTGTATGCATCACCTGTCGATGTGGCACGACGTTTAATGAGGAGCGTTTAAGTGTTTAAAACATTTAAAGCAAGCTAAACTTCAAAGCAACTTTTAAACGATTGCCATTAAACTAAACTTTGAAACCCAATAAGAAATTTGCTAAACCCTCCTAAAATGTTTCAGGTCAAAGTGACTCATTTTAATTTTTGACTAGCGATTTCTTCTTTATTTTTTACATTTGACCAACGAAATTTTATGACTTTTTTTATTTCATGATGCTACATTTCTACAGAAAATTGCAACTTCTTCAGGCTCACCGTTCTTGCTCTGATGAATTTGATTACATTGTTTATGTTACGGGTCATTTTGACCCAAACAATTTATACCTCGTTGAATAATATGAACTGAAATAAAATTTTCTTTTTATCAAACTGTTTTGTTGTGGTAGCTGTTAAATTATTTGAGAATTGAAAGAGCGATGTTTTCACTTCGCTTTCTGTCATATAAGTCCAGAAAATTCTGGACATCAGGAGTTATTTTCAGGCTATGATGAATGTCAGCTATCAGATTGTTTTGCAGATGACTAACTTGAAGATAAACGATTATATAAGAACGACTGGAAACAAATTTATGAGACAGAGTTTCATTCTTATATTGATCTATTCACGTTGTCTGGTGTATATAAATCTCAATGAGGGGCAACAGACGGTCTCTGGAATACAAAGAATGGAAGACTTATCTTTCTGATTCTGTTTTTGGATAATTTTCAACGTATTTCTAAAATAATACGGTTTGATGACCTTGAGACAAGGTCGCATCGCTGCGAGTAGGACTCATTAGCAGCAATATGAGATATCTGGGATGATTGGGTTGCACGTTTATCAATGATGTGCAATCCTGGCGTGACTGCGGATTAGCGGTTCATTTCATTCAAGGGACGTTGCCCATTCGGCAACCTATGCCGAAAAAGCCAGCAAAGTTTGGATCTTTTGTAACGCCAAGACTAGCTATGCACGGAGCACGCAAATTTAGACAGGGAAAGTTCATCAGATATTCCTGAGAAGAATCAAGCTATGCGTGTAGTGCTACATCTTACAGTCGAACTGAAAGGGAATAACGTTATTTGTGATAATTTTTTCACATCTCATGAATTAGCGATGCAGCTCCTCAAAAAGAAGCTCACCATACTCAGCACCATAAAGAATAAGCCTGAACTATCACAAGAACTGTTGAAATTAAGAAGGTGAGCTGTACACTTGCCAAAGTTTGTGTTTATTGTGCACAATAGTTTCCTACATTTCTAAAAAACACAGGATAAAGCCTTTTCTTAGTACAATGCACAAGGACGCGCCCTTAAGTACTAGTGAAGGCTTTAAGCCAGAAATGATATTCAACTATAACCTTTCAAAAGGTGGTGTGAACAACATACCATACACATACACCTGCCAACGCATGCTGCTAGGTGGTCTCTAGTCATTTTCCATAACATCATAGACGTATCCGCTAATAACGGCTACCTATTGTGGACAGACTGCAATCCTAAGTGGAATGCCGGCAAAATGTACCGGCGTCGCCTGCACCTCGAGGAACTAGAAAAGGGGCAGCTAACGCCACAAATTCTTTGGAGGAAGCTGCTTTCACAAGCTTTGATGTCAGTTCATTTTGTACAGAAAGTTCAAAGCAAGAAACAAGGAACGTCAGAAAGCACAGTGCAAGCAGCATCAAACAAAAACGTGCCAGGTGCTAACTATGCAATGCTACAGACAATAACGCGTCAACCCGCTGTGTAAGATGCAACAAATATATACGTAAAGCTCATACTTGTATCTATTGCTTGCTTTGCGCAAACAAATAATTTATATAGACATCAGTCTGAAAAAAAATCGACGCTACATTACTTATTTTATCAACAAACAGCATTAAAGAATAATTTGTAAAAAAATTTTTCAATTCATTAAGCGCACTTTGCAAAGAAAGTAATTACACGGGTCAGTATGACCTGAAACATGAACGATGTAACAATTACTGAGCCTAATAGAAGGAAAAAAGTGTTTTGAAGTATTATAAACTAGTCACGCATTAAAATGCAGTTCAAACTATTGCCTATAAACTAAACTTTAAACACTAATTTAAAAGTAAAGAAGCTTGTTTAACCACCTATTCGTCTGATTTAGAATGATATTCAATAAAGTATGATGCCATACAGATACAAAAATTATATTCAAAACAACTAATAATTAAATGTATTAAAGAGAATTCCAGCACTAATTTTCAGTTTTACCACGATTACAAATGTAAATATCTACAGCAAAATACATTAAAAATAGAGCACATTAAACTACATTTTAAAGTTAATTAAAGCTACAAATATAATCACAGTGCTACATGAAATGAAATGACTAAAAAAATATACCAAAACGTATTTCAAGACGGTGCTAAATTTATTTTAAAGAATTCCAAACTTAAGAGGTATTTTATTTTGCGAAAACGAGAAACTAAATTTACGTAAAACAAAAGCAAAAATTTCCTAATTGATGTCATCTTAATAAGCTTCAATCTACAAATTTAATTAGCTGTTAAAAGAACGTTAATATAAGAGTTTATTTTATGCAGTGCAATTAATTGGAGTTATTTGAATTAAGACAGATGCAGAAATTCAATGGATATTCAAAATTATACTACAAGCTCAACAAATTATTAAACAATAAAAACGATAACGATTGCGCAAAACAAAAAAGTCATGACAATAAAAATTCACAATAGTTTTGTTATCCTGTTTATTTAACGCAAAATGTAACTACATATATAAAGCGCGCAAAACAGAAGTTGTTAAAAATTAAGAATATGTTCATATTTTATGTTATAGCTCTATATACCTTTCAATTAGGTGTAACGCCCACTGAATACCAATGTTTTCAAGATAATAATCCTGTGGATTGGTAATTCAAATACATTTACATCATAAATCAAATTATCTAATATTACTTTTCAGGTTCTTTGTTTATAAATTGCCAGGAGGGAAATCTTCACATTATCTTTTACCTGCTGCTGCAGACTGGACAGCTGCTGCAGAAATAGATGCCGCACAGCAACCAATTCATTCTACGATGAATAAATATTTTGGTGCAGGAAACAAGGACCATGCAAATATTGTAGCATACAGCAATTATCCTCCACATTTCAAATTTGAGCTCCCCATGAGTCCTGGAAAAGGTATTTGAAAACTGCATTACATTCACATTGTGATATTAACGCTTCTTATTTAGGTTTAATAATAGCTGAAGAGCAAAATAAAGGATTTTGGTTAGTCCACACAGCAAAGTATTTCCCAAATTTAGCAGGAGTCATAGGAGATTTATTTTCAAATGAGAAGACCACAAAGGATGCAGCTGCTTTTTTGTGCATGTCATATTCTGATGTTAATTTAAAGGCTATTGGTATACAGTTTTATTTTATAGAAATTAAATTCAAAAACCCAAAAATTAATCAATAAATCAAAAATTAATTTTAGCAAAAATAATTGATTATGAGCAACCTATCGTATTTTTTACTCAAAGATCAGCATCGGCACCAGTCCAGCCTTTCTACGATTCAGCTGAAATTCAGACACTTATTAATGGATTGCATAAATATCAGCCGATTGGAACTGTTTCTGNTGATAGCATAAGAACTTTGACTGCTCCAGGAACTGTCAAAATATTTGCAACGGCGCCAGTGGCATATTCATCTGGTACATCTTAATTCATAAAACTAATGAAGAATATATTAAACAGGAAAAATTTTGTATTTTCAGATATATATTTAAATTATGTTGTTAAAATTCTGAATAAAACGTTGCAAGTTTACACACCTGGAACAACCACAACTGTTTTGAGAAAATCATGCGCTGGTACATTGAAAGTGGAAAACGTATTAGGACCAATAACCGTTAGTGGTACTGTAATTCCAATAGAACAGGACAGTGCAAGATGGTCAGTTCAAAAGTCTGATAGTGATTTTGTATGCTTAAGCAATACTGGAAGAACGGTATGATTGGCTTTACTTTTTGTTTGTTCTTTATTCAATTGAAAATCATTTAGGCTAAGGATGCAAAATATGGAGCAACGGTTGCTTGCGTTTTGAGCAAAGAAGCAACGGCCCTTTTTAGAAACATGATAAACGCAAATAACTTGGATGCATGCTCCTAATACAATTCTACAACTTATCTTGCATCGGATTAATTTTATGCATTGAAAAGTTGAAAAACGTTTTTGGTAAATTAAAAATAAAATTTTGTAAAATTTATTGGAATTTCAAATTATAGCAACGAGTTAAATATTGGTTTGCATTTTTAATGTAAATCAATAACTGTTATTTAAAGAAATAAGCAATACAAAATGTAGTTGCTAAGATGTAGTGCAATTTACTATTTCCACCATTTTCGACGTTCATTTATGTCTTTATTTATATTTATGAAGGTATTTTTGCCTATTTTGAAATGAGTAACGTCTGTTAACGCTGCATTAGATATTACTCATTTTGTTTGAAAATCATTTCCAATTATAAGTATGGAAGCATTTGTTTTCTTAAAGTAATACAATCAATGCTGCAAAAGGGCAAGTATTACGGACAGTTTTACTTCATTTTATTATTTTGTGTGTTTACTTTGTGAAGCTGTTCTTTATTCAGTCTTCTTTATTTAGTTCAGTGGTACTCAACCAGTATCAGCGCACGTCCTCCTTAATAAAGTTTGTGCAGTTAATGCTCCTTCCTCACCTAAAAGGTAATGCGGTATGTTTTCTGGTATGCAATATAAATTGTTGCTTTATGGTTGCATCAAGCCAAGCTGCAGATAAATATTATTTTAGTACAAAGGTAAATAATAAATTGTGCTCAGCTAAAGCTGTTAAGCTAAAATTAAGATGACCAGTGAGAAAAGGCAGTAAAAAGTTAACCAGAAGTAGACCAAACTGTAAGAAACAGTTCACTGGAGAACAAAAAGTCACCAGTATCAAAATAAAAATGATTACTAGGATATACAGGCAAGCAATTTGTCAATGCATTACAAATAACATGACAATATCTATTGGCTAGGCATCTTTAAAGCTGCATGACATCAGTGCATGAGCTGGGGATGTACTTCACATCACAGCAGAAATGAACTTTAAAATTTTGAACACATGCAAGACTAAAAACTCTAACTTGTCACGCCCACCTGAAACCTTCATACGTCTCCTTGTTTGAGAAACACTGATTTAGATGATGGTATTGCATGCATTTATTCCAGGCAACAAGTTTTCATATTGAAATGCTGTTCCTATTTTATAAAAACATATTAAAAAACAGAAAATTCTATGGTGGATTTAATTAATGTGATAAAGGATACATCAATCACTATTACGGCAAATGATGATAAAGGATAGTTAGACTGAAATCTAAAAAAACATTGTTCTTATATTATAAGAAAGACATGTTTATATGGAATCATATGCTTATAGCATATTTAACATATTTTTAAAAACATATTTGTTAATTTATGATTATGTTTTACTGCATATCAGAGTAATTGATCTTGGTAAACGTTAAATTGTATAAAAAATTTTTCACTCATATTGTGAGCCGCTGATATTAAATTTATAATTCACTAAATTAGGGCTAATTACTTTACTGTAAGGGATATTACATTAATGTTGAAACTGAATATTAGTTAGAACGTACCTCTGCTTCATTAGCCAGTTGCTTTATCAAAAATACATCAACTAAAATGTTGCGATGAAGATGAACTTCTTCCCCCACTGTGCTAACTTACAGCTTGATTGTTACGTAATATTTTATGTATTCTGTCAATTAAAAAGCGCGGTTAATAAATTTGAACAGAATGTAAAACTAATTTTTCATAATTTTAGCTGTTGGTTTGTTTGTTAACTTTGAAACGCCAACATTTTACAATTGAAATTAACAGCAGTACTGGCTGTATGTTTTTATGGTTGACAATTTTCGACTTATTAATAAATCGTCGTATTCTGATGCTAAATGCAAAATTTTCTTCTGATTATGTTTCACATTTTCGCTTATTGCTTTGTTGGGCTTCATTTTGCTGTAGCTGCTTTGAATATCAAAAAAGCATATGGAAATTGAGAAGTTGAAAAACTGTTGCAGAGCAGATGTAGAAAATAAGCCGAAAGGTACCGCTAAAATGGAAATTATATTTTCAATAAAGAAGGCTCAAATGGGTCTCTTGATACACCAAATGTCTGCAATCATAGCATGCTGAAAGCTCCACATTTCGCCTGATCTGCAAAATCAGGCAACGTTGGGCTAACGCCACAGCCAGAATTAAAGACAATCTGAGAACATGCGACTTGTAGAATCTTTTCTTCAATTGCATTGCAAATATTATTTATTTCGTTTCCATTATGCATAGTCAACAACAAGCGCTTTGCATTTTCAAATTAGATTACAATAAAATAAATATTTGCAAGCGCGTTGGTGTTGCATTTTTTGATAAAAAAATTTACTTTTATTTTCTATAAATAATACTTTACTTTATTGGGATGCTTAAAATTTAATGCTAATTATACAGTTTTAATGCTAAACTGCTTTATAAAGATGTTATACTATGATTGGTATACACAATATAGCTTATTCAGACAAAAAACACGCACACAACTACGGAATTTAAAGACAGTAATTAACCTACAGCACAAACAGAAGGAGATTTAGATGCTGGCAGAAGCAAGCATTTAGTAACAGATAAATTTGCTAATCAGAAAAATTGCGCAAATGCCTCAGGAAGCAAAAGAAAAGAGATATGTTTATTCTGAAAATATTTTATAGCAGTTTGTTTGAAATAACATGTTCAAGAAACAAAAATTTTAATACAAACACATAAGAACCCAAGTAAAATTTGAGATATGATGCGTTTAAACACATACTTCAAAGACTTTAAATGCTTCAAAATGTACTTCAAAGCACATTGCACTTCAAACTTTTAACTATCAACTTCAAACTAAAGTATAAACATTAGTTTAAAGTGCCTTACACTATTTTAAACAAATTAAACTTAAAAATAAATTTTAAACTGTCACTTTTAACAAATTTTTAACCCAAACTTTTCAGCAATCAAGTTTTTCAAAAGTGCAGATTAATCTATAAAATAAATTATAAATGGATTTCTTTAAACTTAACTTCAAGCATTAATTTTAAAGTAATATAATTTGTCAACCATCTAATGGTTCTATTTAAGATAATATTCAATAAAATATGCAAAAATTACATTCAAAACAACTAATTATAAAATTTACTAAAGCAAATTACTACAGTAATTTTTAACTTTGAGGCAGCTATAAATCAAAATACCTACGAGAAAATATATTAAATAAGCAAATGCATTTATGAACTACATTTTAACTTTAGTTAAGGATGGAGATATAAACACAATGTTAAATGAATTCAAATGATTTAAAAAATATACCAAAACAAATTTCAAAACAATGCAAAATCCATTTCGAAGAATTGCAAACTTAAGAAGCATTTCATTTTGTAAAAACACGTAACTAAATTTACGTAAAACAAAAGCAAAAATTTTTTGATTAATGACATCTCAATAAGCTTCAATCTTTAAATTTAATTAGCTGTTAAAAGAGCATTAATATAACAATTTCTTTTATGTAGCACCATTAATATGGAGTTATTTGAACTGAGGCAGATGCAACAATTCAATGTACACTCAAAATTATACTACAAACTCAGCAGACTGTTAAACAATCAAAAACGATAGCGAACACGCAAAACAAAAATCATGACAAAAAAAATTCGCAAAACTTTTGTTTTCCTGTTTATTTAACGCTAAATGTGGGAATATATATGTACATATATATATAACGCACTCAGAATAGAAATTGTTAGAAATTGAAAAAATGTTCATATTTTATGTTATAGCTCTATATACCCTGCAGTTAGGCGTAATGCCCACTGAATTCCAATGCTTTCAAGATGCTAATGCTGTGGATTGGTAATTCAAATACATTCACATCATAAATCAAACTGTTTCATATAATTTTGCAGGTTCTTTGTCTATAAATTGCCTAACGGCAAATCTTCACATTATCTTTTAGCAACTGCGGCAACAGACTGGACAGCTGCTGCAGATATAGATGCCGCACAGCAACCAATTCATTCTACGATGAATAAATATTTTGGTGCAGGAAACAAGGACCATGCAAATATTGTAGCATACAGCAATTATCCTCCACATTTCAAATTTGAGCTCCCCATGAGTCCTGGAAAAGGTATGTGAAAACTGCATTACATTCACATTGTGATATTAACGCTTCTTATTTAGGTTTAATAATAGCTGAAGAGCAAAATAAAGGATTTTGGTTAGTCCACACAGCAAAGTATTTCCCAAATTTAGCAGGAGTTATAGGAGATTTATTTTCAAATGAGAAGACCACAAAGGATGCAGCTGCTTTTTTGTGCATGTCATATTCTGATGTTAATTTAAAGGCTATTGGTATACAGTTTTATTTTATTCAAAGTAAATTCAAAAACAGAAATATTTTCAGCAAAAATTATTGATTATGAACAACCTATCGTATTTTTCACTCAGAGATCTGCAGCACAAGCCACCCAGGCTTTCTATGATTCATCTGAAATTCAAACACTCGTTAATGGATTGCATACATATCAGCCAACTGCATCTGTTTCTGGTGATAGCATAAAAACTTTGACTCCACCAGGAACTGTCAAAATATTTGCAACGGCGCCAGTGGCATATTCATGTGGTACATCTAAATTCATAAAACTAATGAAGAATATATTAAACAGGAAAAATTTTGTATTTTCAGATATATATTCAAATTATGCTGTTAAAATTCTGAAAAAATCCTTGCAAGTTTACACGCCTGGAACAACAACAACAGTTTTGAAAAAATCATGCGCTGGCTCATTAAAAGTGGAAAACGTATTAGGGCCAATAACTGTTAAAGATACTGTAATTCCAATAGGACAAGACAGTGCAAGATGGTCAGTTCCAAAGTCTGATAGTGATTTTGTATGCTTAAGCAATACTGGAAGAACGGTATGATTGGCTTTACTTTTTGTTTGTTCTTTATTCAATTGAAAATCATTTAGGCTAAGGATGCAAAATATGGAGCAACTGTCGCTTGCGTTTTGAGCAAGGATGCAGCTGCCTTATTCAGAAAGATGATAACAAAAGAAAACTTGGATGCATGCACGTAATATAATTGAAAAGTTTATTTTGCATCTGATTAATTTTTCTGTAGAAAAGCTGGAAAACTTTTTTGTACATTGAAAATAAAATTTTGTAAAATATTTTGGAATTTCAAATTATAGCAATGAGCTAAATATTGGTTTGCATTTTTAATGCGAATCAATATCTGTTGTTTAAAGATACAAGCAATGCAAAATGCTGATGCTAATATGCAGTGCAATTTACAAATTCCTCATTTTCTACGTTTTATTTATGGCTTTACTCATATTTATGAAGGTATTTTTGCATAATCGCAAGCAAGCGACTGTTTTCAATGGTGAATCAGTTATTACTTATTTTGCTTAAACGATATTTCCTGTTACTGGTATAAAAATATATGTTATCCCAAAGCGACACAGTACTGTTGCAAAACGACTGCCTTATTTGTGTGTATTACGGACATTGTATTTTTGTTTTATTATTTTATGTGTTCTTTTTGTAAAGCTATTGCTTTCTCAGTTGCTTTATTTGGATGATAATATTTTATGCATTTTTTTTCAGGTAGCGAGCTTTCATGTTGAAATGCTGTTCTTATTTTATAGAAACATATTTATAAACAACAAATTCTGTAGATTATTTGGAATAAACACGTAATCAGTGTGCACGTTACCATTACTGTAAATGATCGTGAGAGATAGTTGAAGTGAAATCTCATAAAGAAGTTGTTTTTATGCTATCAGAATAAAATTTTTGCATATAATCATACATTTGTAGCATATTTGACATGTCTTTGAAAGCGTATTTGTTAACTAATAATGTTTACCGCATATCAGGGTCATTGAACTTGGTGAACGTTGAATTGTACGAAATATTTTCCAATTACATTGTAAGCAGTTAATATTAAACTAATAATTCACTAAATTTGGTAATGCTAGCAATTCTTTTATAATGAAATATATACCATGCCAAAAAATATTCCATTGTTCAGTTTTTGCATTGTAAATTAATAATGCCTTTAATGCATAGTGTCATTTTAGAAGTTCAAAAATAAATTTGTTATTATGAACTAATACGAAATTATTTGCATCTGCATTGCCACAATTTTACTTGCAATATTCCTATTGTTTTGAGTAAGCACAGTCAAATTGCAATGATTACTCTTAAAGTACGTTATTAGCGAGTAATAGAAAACACGCCGGAGAACATGCTATTGTTACCATATGGGAACCGTCTCAAAAACACTTTATCGTGAAATAATCAAGCTGACTCTTTTTCAGTGCTTTAATGAACGCATTAAAAGTTAAATTCATTAATATCAAGCCAGTTGTTACACGGGAAACTAGTGCGGCTTGTAAACGGTTAAAGCACCTTATAATTACATAAATTTTAAAAAATACATATAATAAAATATGAAAACTCAATGAATAATTGAATTAATCAGTGCATTAAATTTATGTTAAATTTTGTTTTTATTCAAAAACTTGAATACATTTAAAAATTACAGTAAACTAAAATTAATACTTACATTCTTTTTTTTGAACTGTATATAGAATGGATTAGAATATAATTTAAGGGCATGTTATTTTTTTTTTATAAGTTTTTTGTATTTTTTAAATGTTTTAAAACGTTTTGATATGCTTCGACAAAAGACATTATTTGACTCTTGGAAATGTTCATCCGATTCTTTTGTCGGTCAGCAAGGTTTGACCGGATCAACTGTTCCTAGAAAATTGTTTAAGCCTGCATCTTCTTCACACTCAGAAAACTTAGTTACAGCTTTATGCGATCATTCTGTTCAAACAGCTTTCCACGATGAATTATTAAATGACGACATAGAGGATGATTTGCTTTGTAAGGCTTTGGATGACACGGAGTTGATGTACAATGCACATTGTGTAGCTGGTACTTCAGGGTTTGCCCATCAGTCATTCAGAACTGACAAAACTGAACGAAATTATTTAAGTGAAGATTCATCTTTAAATGATCCAGTGGAAATTGAAGGATTTGACAAAAGTGCTGGTCGCACCTGGATTTACCCATCGAATGTTCCTTTAAGGCAGTATCAATTTGAAATCGCTGCAAAAGCACTGTATTACAATACGTTAGTTACGCTGCCCACTGGATTAGGGAAAACACTTATTGCTGCTGTAGTGATGTACAATTTTTATCGGTAAATACTTTTAGATTGCAGTTTTGTTTATAGTGAATATAATTTTTCATTATTAATCACTTGTGATTACTTTATTTTAGTTTATACTAATATTATATAACTCATTGATTGGATGTTTTTGAATGTTGACAGAATAAGAATTTTATAAACTAAGAAAAGTAATAATTTCAGCTGTAATGATTATTCAGAAGATTAGGATTTTTAAAATAAAATTTTAGCATTGTCTGTTATTATTTTTAAACGTTTACAGTGTAATGTTTATTTTGCAGATGGTATCCATCTGGAAAAATTGTTTTCATGGCTCCTACCAAGCCGTTAGTAGCACAGCAGGTTGAAGCATGCTACAAAATTATGGGTGTTCCTAATGAAGCAGTTGCCGAAATGACGGGTATTTTTTAATTTTAATTTTGTCGCATCAAATAACATTTAATAATAAAGTCATTGAACATGAGCATCTTTTAAGGTTGTAAAAATCCAGCTTCGAGAAAATTAGAATGGGAAACGAAAAGAATGTTTTTTCTCACTCCTCAGGTATTTTTGAACGATTTGTCTCGATTAGCATGTCCCGTTACTGACGTTAAATGTCTTGTGGTAGACGAAGCTCACCGAGCTACCGGCAATCATGCTTATTGTCAGGTTCGGCATTTTTTTCTACTGTTTTGCGTTTTATTTTGAATTTTGACTTTTATCTTCAGGTGATAAATGAAATGATTAAATATGGTAGTCATTTTCGGGTTTTAGCTTTAAGTGCAACTCCAGGATCCGATTTGAAGGTTTGAATAATTTTTAAAATGGTTACTTTGAAGATATGCAACAAATTTTTACTAGTTGTTGTAGATGGTTCAACAAGTAATTCAAAATTTGTTGATTGCTAATTTGGAAATACGATCTGAAGATTCTGCTGAATTACAACAATATACTCACAGTCGTGCGATCAAGAAGATTGTCGTTCCGTTTGAACCGGTGTTAGTTACTGTAGCTGAGAAATACATAAATGTAGTTGAATGTTGATTTGTTTGCTTACATTATGAATATGATGAAATTTTAGGTTTTGCAAGCATATTTTAATCGGTTATCACAAGAGCGGGTTTTAACATTCCGTAAATTGGAAAATTATTCCAAATGGCAAATTCTCCAAGAAAGGGACAAATATCGTGCTAATACTAACGCCAACTCTGTATGATTTTCTTTTGAATTTTATTATAATGAAATTTAAATGAATTGTTATATGTTATTTTGCTTGCAACAGCGTGACCGAAGTCGCATTGAAAGTTTGTTCCATGGTGCAATCAGCTTATATCACGGTTACGAATTGATGACAATGCATGGATTCAAATCATTGTTCAACTATTTGACGGGTTAGAATGAGAGAAGATTAAAATTTAAATAGAAAAGAGGCTTAATTAATTAAACAATTTTTGGCTTTCATTTTCTTCTAGATAAAGTTATTGGTGATCAGGCGACGCCTAGGCTTCGTCAGCAACTTTCTTGTAATTGTGAATTTGTGGAAGCTTACCAAACGCTGAGGCAAACGTTCGATTCAAATGAACAAATTCTGAAAGCAACACAAAGCAAATTTGCAAGCATTGATTTCAGTTATTCAGAAGAAGACTGGAACAATCGGGTTTTGGAAACTTTACAATTGGCTAAAACTAGTCATCCAAAAATGGTTAAATTGATCGAAATTCTTTTGGATCATTTTCAAAAAAACAAAGAAAGTATACATTTATTAATTTAAATGAATTCTTCATGTTTTAATGATTTGATTTGATTTGATTTGAGTTGATTTATTTTAGAGCAACTTTCAACACGGGTAATTGTTTTCTCTTCATACCGAGATAGTGTCTCTGAAATTACTGAAATGTTGAACAATTTGCGTCCATTGATAAAAGCGATGAAATTTGTCGGCCAAAGTTATGGCCGTAGCACAAGCAAAGGTATATCACAGAAAAAACAACTCGAGGTTAGTATAAATTAATAAATTGATTAATAATTATCAAATTTATGGTATGTAAGTAAATTCAGGTGGTGAAAGAATTTCAAAGAGGTTGCTATAATACTTTGGTATCGACTTGTGTAGGAGAAGAAGGACTTGACATAGGTGAAGTGGATTTGATTGTTTGTTACGATTCACCGACTTCACCAATACGGCTTGTTCAACGAATGGGTCGAACTGCACGCAAGCGTGAAGGAGAAATTTTAATTTTAGTAACAAAAGGCAAAGAACAAAATGTAAATCCTGGTTATTATTATTATTATTATTTAAAATGATTTGATAATTTTTGTAACATTAAATTAATATTTGTGCATCTTTTTATTTTATTTATTATGAACATATGTGTTTTATTTCTTAAAATTCTATTTCTCTTCTTCTAAATTTTCTTAAAATTCTGAATATTTTAAAAATAAATTTAGATGCAATCCCACAGCGAAAGTACAAAGAATCGCATTCACAGAGCTATTGGTACACGAACAAATTTTACCATGTACTCTTCGAATCCTAGAATGATACCGAGAGGTTTGAAGCCGGAATGTTTGAAACTTTTAATGATACATGATAAACCTTACAAAGCGAATGGTCGAAAGCAAGGTTCAGCGGAAGGTATGTTTAAAAATTCATTATTATTTTGTTTGAGTTTTCGTGAATTTCTTACAGATAGTGCAATTCATTACGAAGCATATAAGCAGAAGTTTGCAGAACATGCAACCACTTTGCCGAATATATTCAACAAATCACTTTTAGCCTTTGGTGTAAGTGTTTATTTATTTATTTATTTATTTATTTATTTATTGGGGTTTCTGTTTTGCATATTGTCATTGATTTAAGGAAAAATTACAAGTTTGGAATTCGTTGAATTTGACTTCGCATTTAAGATTGCAGACATCTTTGCAATGTCACTTCGAAGTTGAACATTCGTCGCTTTGCCGTTCTTTTGTATCAGTAATTTCAAAATTGTTGAAAAGTTCAACGTCAAAAGTTGTAAATGAGCAAAGCATTTCAACAAAGGAAAAAACATTCAATTTTGGTGGTCTGAATTTTGAGATCAATGACAAGAAGAAAATGAATAATTTCAACTGTGACAAGATCAGTGATCAGAGTGTTAGTTATGCAAATGAGCATCCCTTTTGTATGAGCACCACGAACAATGAAGAAGAGGTTAATTTGGAAAAAATATTTCCATCCCCTGAAAGTGTATTTTGCAATGAAGTTCGTTATGATGAGGAAAATTATGAATCACTGAACTCGAATTTTGCAACTATGTTGCAAGCAGTTGAAGCTGAGTTGAATTCAACTTTTGGTCTGAATTTGAATCGAGCCGAAGAGATATTTGCAAAATTGGCAATAGCTGACCAATGCACCACTGCTTTGATAAAAAACGAGAGCATCATCAAAGAAGATGACGAGCAAAACAATGATGATAAGCAACAGCAACAGTTGCACAGTGTGGATTGTTTTGAAGCGGCTAGAGGTCTAAGGTTTAGAAGCGGTGGCTTAGATGAACTGGTAGCATTGTCGAATGATGTTGTTCAAGATGGGGAATTGGTTACGAGGGATGAGGAGATATTGCCAGTTGATGAGGGTATTCTAGCAGGTCAACATTCTGAACATGCCAACGGGTGTGGTGAAGAATGGAAGGATGGGAATTTTTCTCCGTTGTTGTTTGAATCTGCAATCAATGATGTTGCATTCGACGCCACCGTATTGGACAGTTGTTCAAGTCAGACGACCAGCGTTGGAATATTACCAAATTCAGTGTATGCTGTTGTGGAGCCGTTCGATTTTTCCAAAGTTGTGTTCGAAGAGGATGACAATGAAGATGAGTGGAACTTTTCCAAAGTGCAGTTGGAATTTAGCAGCTCCCCTGAAGAAGGGGATCATTTTCAAAAGAATTGTTTCGAAGAGATGCAGTTGAAATTGGCAGCGGAAATTTTTCAACACTCCGACGACGAAATTGTTGGTGATGCTGATTGCAGCCGTTTGGAATTCAATAATAACAATGATTTATCAGCGATGGAACACTGTTCGTCCAAAGTGCTTCAATCCAGAAAGAATATGCCAAATTCTCCAGTTTTGAATTTGAATTTCAATTTTACTCTGTCAGACATTGAAAGTGACAATGAAGAACAATTTCAAACTGAAAAAATTTCCAACCCCACCAAGAACAAGAACAACGGCTACGGTAACGCTGCTGGTTCTTCCACGCAGGATGTTCTACTATCCAACTCTTCATTGTCTGACGTATCTCTAGACTGGAATTTAAGAGATAAAAATTCAAAAAATAAATCGAAAAAGGTTTGTATTTATTTGTTTTCATTTGTCTATTTTTGCAGCTTTTTGATTCAAATATGAGATGCAGTAATAAGCATATTCACGTGTGAAAATTTACTTCTTTTTACATTTCATTAATTTTCTTCTTCTTTCCCATGATTATCAATTGCAATCAAATTGATTGCATTGTAGTAGTTTGTTTGCTGTATGTGCTTTATTAATACAGTCTGGCATTTTTGAGATGTATTATTAGAGATATTAGTGCTCATTACGAAAATTTTTACATTCTTTTTAACAATAACTTTTACTCAATGAACATTTGAATGAATTTATTGTTATTATTTGATTTTTCTTCTATTTCAGATGAAAAAATTTGATCACGATTTGATCCAATTTGAGGCTGAATTGAGTCGAGAGAGCAATGCTCTGACGTCTGGGGATGAAACTGAAGAAAGTACAGATGAAGAACAATTGTTGAATGATGACAGTTTTGTTGTCAACTCTACATATGCGGGGAACATGACTCAGGAAGCATCGGATATAAGTGAAAATTGGCTTTTTGGAATATGAATTTTTATTGAAAACTTGTTATTTTTGTTAATTTTTTTTCCATTTTAATGTTTCAGCTGCATCTCAAATGCGTGGTCATTATGTGAGGTCGTTGAATGACAGTCAGGTTTTGTCACGCGGGCGTAGGGGTTATCATCCGCTTTATCGTCTTCATTGGGGAGGTAGACTTGGGATGAACGTTGAGGACAGTTTTGATAAAGAAAGTGATGACGACGTTGAGGCAGCGTTGGACAGTTTTGTTGTGCCGAATGATGTGATCGAATATGACAGCAGTGGAGATGATAATTTGGAAGAGTTGGAGAAAGCATGTCGCAAGAGGAGGCACGGAAAAGAAGTGAAGCTTGATGCAGCGAAACGTGTAATAATTTCCAATTCATCCGAATCTGAAGCAGAGCACGAGCAAGGTGGAAAGGATGAAAAGCCACGCGCAGCTATTAAACGCGGCAAAGGTTTAAATTCTTCCAGTGAAGTTGCAATTGTGAAAAAGCGAAAGCCGATGTTAATTTCATCCGACTCGGATGAAGCGCTTGAAACTACAGCTGATGACGGCAGTGCACATCACCACGTTGGCGAAGGTGCATCTTGTTCTGCAAGCGACGTTAATCCGGATACATCTACCGTTGTTCGTAAGGACGTAAAGTCAGCACATTTGGATTCATCTTTAAAAGAAGAGGAAGAAAAAGAAGAAGATCAGGCATCATTGCTCGAAGTTGTTGTTAAGCCTTCTTTGTCGACTGCTGAAGCTACTACATCAGTGGAACCGTTCAGAAAGCCGTTGATATTGGCAGCAAGTCAAGAAATAACCTCTGCTCAGGTATTAATTTCTTGCACAGAATGATGACCAATTGGAAATTGATCAAAGTGTTATTTTCAGCATCTCTTGGCAACGTTGAGAACGCAGTACAATGTCAGTGCTCATGTTTGCAGTTTGAAAGACTGCGACTATATTGTAAGCAATCGTATGGCTGTGGTACGTGAAACTTACAGCGGTAATTAATTAATTAATTAATTATATATATTTTATTTTTATTTTTTACATATTGAAATGTTTCAGATTTTACATCCAGCTTTAGTGGTATTCGTGAAAGGATTGGTCGTCTTCTGTCAATGTATGATGTTGTTGTTGTTCTGTTGGAAAAAGATCGTCCCAAGAAGAAGGGTAGTTCACGAATGGCCAACACTGTTCAAGCATCCGTAGATTTGAGCCGTTCAAAAGCTGCTAGAAAATTTTTAGCCAAAGCTTTAGTGGAACCAAGTTTAAAAGTTTTTTATTCAGACAATATTGGTAAGTGTTGATGTTTTGAAATCAGTGGAACAATTTTACTTTCTTAATTTTATTATAAAAAATGAAAAAAAAATCTAAAACAACAAGCAATCAAATATGATAAATTTATAAGTGTAATGGAATATTTCGAATGGTGTGAGAGTAATTTTGGTGTAAATATTATTATTGTTTTTGTTTTCAAAGAAATTTTTTGGTAAAATGCTGTATTATTATTTTATTCTTTGAGATGCAAGTGCCAAACTTTTATCTCAGCTTACACGTCAAGAGATGAATCGAGGTTACGGTTTACAGTTTGAGTTGAATTTGACAGAAAGTGAAAACGATCTGTTGAAATTCTATTTATCCATTGCGGGTACGAATTATGCTTCAGCAATGAATTTGGTCAAGTGTTCAAAATCGTTGCAGGCGGTGCTATCCAGGTAAATAAATGGACAATATTGATTGTGAATTGTTGCTTCTTTTTTCTTTGCTTTCTTTCGAGCAAAAAGTTATTGTATGCTAAATTGAATATGCATGCATATATATTCATGCTGTTTAAGCTCAGTTAAAGATCTGATGCAGTTGGGAAGAATGAAAAGAAAACAAGCGCAGCTATTTTACAATTTCATCAATGAACAGTTGGACCAGGACGACATTGAGAGATTGTAGAGTGGTGAAATTTGAAATTTTTTTTTTTGAAAAATTAAAATGATTCAGTTGTGTACGATGTTGGTCAACTTTTGTACATGTCGCATAATATTTTTTCCATCTGCATGCATCGTATGCCGTGGTTGAAGAAGAGAATTTCAATCTTCTCCGTGCCGACTGTGCGCAACAGCGGAAGCATTAACAGCAGTCTTCCGAATCTGAAAATTGAAAAAGCTTGATTTGATCACTTTAATTTAATTGTTATTGTTTATTTCAAATAAATAAACAGGTACGTACCTTTGAGCTGGATTTGGTTGACTGATCTGAGTGTGCTGGATGAGCATGTACTGCGCTTGGTCTTGGAGAAGTTCAATTTGTGCGGGATCTTTTAAACCTCGCGCTTCTGGAACAAGTTAAATTTTAAAGAAATTTTTGTTACTGTAGTGTTCATTTTTGAAATAACTTGAAAACGTTTATAAATAAATTAAATTTATATTCATCTTCTTCTTCTTACCTGGTCGAAAAAGTGCAATTGCTTTCAAGCAGACAAATTCTGCAGGATCGAGAGCGCAGCTTCTGAATCTTGCAAGCAAATCTTGCAAATATCTCAAATCAGATGGCCGGAAAATATTGGAATTGATACCTCCGGCAAATTGTACAAAGCTCGAATGGGATAGCAGAGATGAACTTCCCATCGGCATTGACCACTGGTAAAGTGTGAGTAGAAATAAATCGCTCCAACTTTCTTCCAAAAGAATCACCTGAAAAAGAATGAAATTTTATTCAAACAAAATAGTCAAATAGTAATTATGCAATGCACTTGTAAATTTTGGCTCTATTTTACAAATTCTACAAAACTAACATCACAACTGTTTCTACATTTTCTCACCTGATCTCTAAACGAAAGTGCCATGAATGAAGGTAAGCTCTTAGCCCATTTGACGACCATGAGCAACAATCTCATAGAAGTCTCATAAATGGAATCTTGTACAGGAGAAGTGGCATAAGTTAAGTCATTTTCTGCAAATTTATTTCCATAATTTAAAAAGTAAAAAATAACTCAAATTACCTGCAGATTTACAATCACCGGATTCAGCATTGCCACTGCGATCAACATCCGCTGTATCGTCAGAGCTGACGTTGCCGATTTGGCGAATTGTATCCGTGGTCAAGGGTATCAGTTCTGCACTTGGTAAATTGGTTGCAAAATTTGTCTTTGCAGTTGTTGCACGGTCATTTGAGATCGAATTCACAGCAAACTCTGGACGATTTGGTCCAAGTACGCTGACAAGCAGATCGCCTGTGCAAGGGGTAGACGTCGGCGGCATGAAGTAAGCAGAGCAAAGGGTCGGGGCAATTGCGACTGTCGATCCTCCACTGAATGCAGCTGATACCGCGTTTGCATATTCACGTAAAGCTCTTTCGTTGGCCATCAAGCCCATGCTCATCTCCATTGTAGGTTGAACAGTAGCCGTATTACGTGGCTGACGTTCATTTTGAACTGCTGAACTTTCACAAACAAATCGAATTATATATATGTATATATATACCATCCGATCATTATACATTTGAATTGCTAATGATTTAATTGAAAAATAAAATCAATTTACCATCTTTGTTCATTCCCATTTCGATGCATTTTTTCAATCTACATGCTTGACATTGGTTACGATGAGTTTTATCTACTAAACAACTTCCAGTTCCAGCTTGACATCTGAAAATAATTTCAAATTGAATTTTATTTTTTAAATTATAAAAACAAACAAATAAGATATATGAAACTTGAAAATCTTCAAATCAACTTATTAAAAAAACATTGCTGTTGGTGCTGTTTTTATCTGCTTACCTGTAAATAAGCTTACGACGAACACTACGCTTAAAAAATCCAGAACATCCGTTGCATGCCAATATTCCATAATGTTTTCCTGATGATGCGTCGCCGCAGACAGAGCAAACAAGCAGAGGAGAAGATTTCCTTTCAGAAGAGCTGGTGTTTGTTTTAAAAGCTGAATACGTATGATTAACAATTGATCCTGGAGTAGGTTGGATGATCATTGTTCCAAGTGGAGATTCCACCGGACTTTCTGTAGCCATTTTGGAAACTCTTGCCAATTCTCTGACCGTGTGAACAGTGGATCCAAAGTTTGTGCTGAGAAAGGAAGTTGGAAATGAATTCGAAGGAAGTGACAATGGTGAAAACGCGCTCGGACTCATGTAATTCAAAGAAATATGTCCGCTGTTTTTGCAATAAGATTTGGAATTTTCCGCACCTCTGATGTTTGACTTTTTGCTGTTGTTGTTGTTGCTGTTCTCTTCAACAAACGTTTCTGAAAAAGAAAAAGAAAAAAATTCATAATTTATATTTCAAATGTTTTGCTTATTCATTTATAAAATCAAAAGCAAAACTTAATTCTATGACGTTATTTTTCACATGTGACATGAAAATTTTGAACGTACTCTTATTGCAAAAGCGAAAACAAAGCTTATTTTCACTTATATAGTATAAAACTAAATTTTACAATTGGTATTTTAATTTTAGCAAATTAATTACATTTTTAAGTAAAAATTAATTTATCATAACATAAATGAGAAAAAAACTATATTTGCATTTGTGTAATGCTCATGCAACAAACAAGTATTTATTCCCGCCAGTTGATTATTTTGATCGTCAGCAATATATACACTCATATATATATATACTTGATACATACTTACTTGAAATGTATTAAAGACGAATTTTTGATTTTAATTTAAAAAATGAATCAATAAAAATGCATTATTTGGAATAGTTCTTTCAGATAACGTTTGCATAACTTGAATTGGAATGCAAGAAGAGAAATATTATTTGCCGAATATTTGAATTCATTTATTGCATACTACGTATGTCCGTGACAGATTGTATCTGTAATATAAATGTTTGCTTACCGTTTTGAAGAAAAAAGCAAACGTTATTTTATAATTTGCCCTTATACATTCCTATTATTTGAATATCTACGTTTTGTTTGCTTTTTCCATGTGCAAATTATTAACTTTTAAAATGTGATTCGATTATAAAATGTGATTTGTTTATTATTATTGTAAAAATTAGTTGAATTTGACATTTAACTTGCTTATTATAGAAAAAAATTAAAATAAATAACTCTTTAATATTTATTATGATTATTATTCATCAGATTGTTTAATAATGCGAAGAAATGAAAAAATAATGATAACAGTTTTTGAAATTTACATTTTTTAAAAAACTTTTTAAGTATAAAAATTGTTTAAAATTTTAATCAAATTATGCATGATTAAAAAAATAAATATATATAATCATATACATTTGGAATAAAGGAAATTTTTTCCAACGCATAATTCATTCAATGAAAGGCAATTTGGTTTAAATTTATTCAAAGCTCAGAAAATGAAAAAACAAGATGATGAATTATAGATTAAAAAGTGTAAATTTTGAGAAGCTTTTTCTAATTTATTGTAATGAAATATTAAAAATGATAAAGTAGAAAATTTGATAAATAATAAATAGTAAATCGAATGTTACCCGTGGTGATTATTATTTTTGAAGTGAAGGTAAAAAGTGAAAAAAAATGAAATATCCTTTAAACGTATCAGCAGCAGTGCAAGCAGCAGAATGTAATTAAAACAATATTATTAACCATAATTTATAAAGCGTTGAAAAATGATTGTTTGTGTGGCAAATGCAATTTTTGTTGTATGCTGCCACGTATGCTAGGAAAGCAAACATCATTGTTCGTAAGTTCAATTCATTTCTCAGCCGTCTTTTCTTGGTAAACAGACGTTGATGATTAAAATGCAAAAAACAATATTCAATAATATATGTAAAAAGACAAAATTGAAAAATTATTTATTGCACAGACGCATTCAGACTGTGCTTTTTAAAATAAATTGCAATTTCTTTTTCCATGCAATCTCATCAAATTACATACGGAGAAGACAATTTTATTTACTAATTGTAAACATGGCATCAAAAAGAAATAAATAATTTTTTTCGTATGTTTATTTAGATTTTTCATATTTGAAATATTTATATATATAATTTCCAAATTAAGCAAAATAAAATTGGAAATTATTTTTCAATTTGCAATTCACATGTCAGGGGCAGTTTTTGAATGTAATATTGTTTTGTTGATCAATTTATTTAATTTGAAACTGTATTAGTAATTAAATATTTTTTAATAATCATGCTCTCTGCATGTTTAACTTCATTAGGATGTACAGAGGTGAATTTTAAAATTTGCTTCATTTATTGTTAGGAAATATTTATTCATTAGTGAGTAGGAAAATTATTAATAAAAAATCTATAATAGGAAAAAATTTTTTAAGTAGCAAATTGTTGGTATAATTTTGGAAAATACTTTAAACAGCACAGCTTGAAAATCAACTTTTCAATAGAAAAACATATTAATAAGATAAATGTCAACTATCAATATGTGATTTTGTACAGATTATGCAACGTTTGAATATATTCGAGAATTGGTTGGTCAGAAAAGCAATCGCTTTTGCGCACGAACGGTTACAAGCCAAGAATAGCTTTCAATACCCTGCTGCAAACAATAATTTTGCTCTCAGTCGGAGATTGGTGCACAAAGTATCCATTCAGTTTGTCCCTAAGCAGGTGATCATGATTGCTCGATTTCAATCAAATCCGGCTTAAATGTAAGCATGAACAAAATGCAAAGTACAATTATTAATTTTTACTTTTCAACTACAATTCAAACAAAATATGCTTAATCTTTCAAAGCATTTATTTATTTTTCTTTCAAGTAAGGGTGAAAAGCATAGTGATAGCATATTTCATAGCAAAATTCAGAAATTAAAAACATCAATAAAATTGCTTTTTCATTCTTGCCAATCAGTTGCATTTTAATATTTAAAATTATAAATTTCAATCAAACTTTACTATAATCACATTTTTTGAAATATTTATTTTTGAACTGAGAAGAATTTTTCAACATTTATTTCCTACTTTCCTTATTAAGTTTTTATAATTGGAAAAATGTGTGAAATAATTCAGCAAATTTAATATTTTTCAAGACAGTTACACAACTTGTTCTAAGTAACATGCAATGATAATATGTTTTTAACCATTTCTGACTGATAACCATTTTTAACCATTCTTTAAGAATTACTGTAGAAAAAGAAATTTTTTATATCATTTAAGTAATGTACAAAAACTGTAGTTATTCTTACTTCTTTTGATAATTTTCTTGCAGTCTGTCTGATGCTTTTTTTATAAATATTCTTTTACATTAAATTTAAATTTAATAAGTGATTTACTGTGCAAACTTTTATTTTTAAATTTAATAAACTTAAGATAATCCTGGCCTACAACAAAAATTTTGCACATTGCAAATCTAATCTAATCTAATCAAAAGCTTTCCTCAATTTTCGAATTTTCAAACCAGAATTATTTACTTTACAAACATGCTTTGCATTACTGAATTTCATAATAATCTTTGATAAAACATCTGCAATACAATGTAAAAATTATGCTACAGTAAAACGTATCTTTTGAAATTCATTTAGGCAATTGTTATTTTTTACAAAAATTTGTATTTTTATATATATTAAATGTTAAATTTCGCATTTTTACAATTTTACTGGACTTTATTTTTGCGTGTTTGATTTTTAATTGAAAATTTAAATTTCTTTATTAATCAAAACTTTAATATTCTTGGAGTTGCAGCTTTTAAAGCACTGTTCAAATAAATATCCTTTAAAAGTTTTAAATAGAGCTTTAATAAGCAAGTCATATGCTGGTAGAAGTGCACGTACATGTATAGTAAGCTTTAAAAAATAAGAAAACCAAGTGTAAATAATTTTACATGTAATATTTAAATTAAACTAATGTATATATGCAATGTTGCGTTTTATAATAAAATTTAATACTTCAAAATTTACATAATAATTACATTACGTTTTTGCAAAAAACATTGTAGATGCAAATGAAAATAAGTATATGTATAAATAAATATATATATATATATAAATCATTTTACAAATAAATAGAAAGAAATGTAATTATCAAAACTGTACAAACGATACTTTAAAAATAAGTTTATATAAGTTAATATTTACTCACATCCTGAAATTTTGTGGTGATGATATATAAAAACATTGCATTTCAAGTTAGTCTCTTCTTTTGTATTTGCAAATCTAGTATTAATAAAATTATCAACTGCATTGTCTCTTTGAATCAATAAACAGGAAAATAAAGATATGATAATGATGATCACTACATATTCTGATTTAGAATTTATATGAATTTAATCATTGTTTTCAAATGATGCATTAACATTATTCTTACAATAGAAGTAAATGATAAACTACAAGCAGATGATCTGTTATACTAACAAGTCATTAATTTGACGAATAAATCAATTGTATTTGAAATAAAAATAAAAGTGAAAAAACATAAAAATTAATTCACATTCAGTATATTTATTGTATAATGAAATAAAATGAATAATATTGCATTCACGTTATGTTATGTTCACTTATACTTGCTTATTTTTTTAAAATTATCCACTTTAAAGCAGCTGCTATAAAACAATTAAGCAAAATAAATTATGAATTATAATTTTTAATTTTTCTGCCATGTGTTGCTCAAAACTTTTCTGAACTTTCCTAAGCTTGACAGAATATTAAACTACGGTTAAACTGACAGCTGCAATTGCATCTCCAACTGCAAGCCCTCACAAAACACTTTCGAATATTAGTTTCCAATTGTTATAGAGCAGTTTATTAGATTTAAAAAAATGATATCTGAATTTTAAAATATAAATTGTTTTTTTCCATTTATTTTTCTTATTAAAGATGAAAATATGATGTAATTTCATTAAACTATACGGAAGGAATTGATAAACAAATTGAATGCGCTGTTAAATTTCACTTCAATTTATTTTGCTCTATGCTTTAAGCATGTAGAAATATAGTTTGTAAATAAAAATATGTTTTTTGTTGAAATGACGTTCACACATTATAAACAACAATTAATCATAATACAATTATTATGACATCTGAACTCCCCATGCTCTGCTCATATAATTTTTTTATTTCAACAAAACAATGATGTAAAAAGGACTTGTCAGCATATGTT
Organism: Trichinella pseudospiralis; assembly: GCA_001447645.1. NCBI lineage: Eukaryota > Metazoa > Nematoda > Enoplea > Trichinellida > Trichinellidae > Trichinella > Trichinella pseudospiralis. The sequence goes on along the minus strand of JYDV01000010.1, from coordinate 82,093 downwards.
GTCATCATCCTATTGTATGAAATATGAATAAAAGTCATATCTTTACGCTATATCTTGAATGCATGTGAATATTTTTCATACGTATTTATGCGTAAGGATGAAGAAAAAACATAAGTGCAATGCATTTAAATAACAGGTGAGACAATATTCGTCATTTTTTCCATTAAAATTGCAACTCTGAACACTTAGAAAGCGTGTGGCATAATAATACAGTACAGATTTGATTAATGTTTCAAGAGATTATTTTTCTAATTTTTTGATATGAAAATAATATTATCATTTCTATAAACTTGTTATTACAATGATAAATAAATGCTATGATTGTTTGCAATTGCTGAGGTAAATGTGAAAAAAACATTTTTCTACATGAGATACTGTTCAGATATTCTATCGAAAATATTCATCTAATATGATGCATTATAAAAAATAAACAAATATTATTTTTTATACAGAAAATAAAAGTAAAAAAAAGTTTTTTTAATTAAAATAAAATGTATAATGAAATATATAAAGTTAAAAATTAAATTTTTACCCATTTTATCTGAATCTGAAGGGTTGTGAATCGGTAGGCTGAACTTGGTCTTGTTAGTTGTCTCATCATCACCTGCAGTGATTTTTTGATTCGATGGCATTTGTTCCAAAGAAATGGTATCTTTACTTGAAGAAGCTTCTTCCAACTGTTGATCTAAGTTATCAGTCAATTTTTCATCCATTGGATGTGCAATATTGTAGTGGGCATTCAACAGAGCAAATTTTGTTTTGAAAAATTTCAACAATTGCAATAACAGTGTAAATGAATGGATATGGTGGAAAAAGTGAAAACTGAGAAATCAAATGCACGTTTAAAGATTAGTTTTTGCTTGTTCGCTTTACTGTATGATATATCTTTTCTTAGTCTGCGCTGACCTGTTAATTTAAGCTCATTGACCAGTGGCAGTAATTTGGAGCCGATCGCTTTCAAAGTTGCGTCTGATTGGTAGAAATGAAATGGAACTTAACTCCGCCTTTTTCGCAAGTAAAGCAAAGGCTTATAGAATTATATTCATTCGACAATCTTTCGATTTCCTACCGCAGCACCAGTGTATTTGCTATATGATCAGCCAGTGTGAAAAACAATGATTGTTTATGGAACGCTGTGGGATAAAGTGTTAATTCGATTCAGAACCAAACGACTGAATTGAATTTTCTCCACCGCCCACATCCAATCATTCTTTCAGCAAGGCACTTGTCACTTTCATCTATGAGGAACTTTTTGTTTTCTGATTTGCATCTCAAAGCATTTCAATTTAACTATACATTTTGGCCACCTGCGACCAACCATGCTCAATATGGTGCCAATAATCGTCATGACAAAGCTGCTGATCATCAAAAGCATACAAAATGTGCATCTCAGCTAAGCTTATCTTTACTTTCAACTATCACAGCAACAATTAACTTTATTCGCTTCTTTTTGTCATCTACTTCAAAATATACAATGTAAATTTGTTTGTTATTCAATGTTGAAATAAGCACGTTGGAAAGCTTTTGCTGCTAAAATTTCAACGTTGATTCAAGCTAGATAGATGTCTTTCAGAAATGAACAGCATTTGAGACATTGAATGAACAACCAGTCAAACATCTTCAACACTTACTGAATGCAAAATGTAAACATATTAATAGCATTATTGATGCTTAAAAATTGAAAATTCTATTTAAAAAAATGCACAATGATAATAACCTTATGATTAATAATACAATTCAAAATATTCGATCAATTTAATAACAATTTATTTATTGAAAATTTACTTTATTAAATATAATTTCATTTTCATAACTCTACTTATTTGTAATTATAAATGAAATGTTCAATGTTTACTTTAAAGCGTGGAAAATTATTTGATTTAATTAATTTCAACAAACTTTAATAAAATATTTTGTACAATAAAAATTAATTATTTCTGAAACATGAAAACATGGACGATGCAATGCATTTTAATAGCAGATTGAAAATATTTTATCCATTTCATAAAAAGCATGCAAATTTAACTATTACTTTATAATTATAATATAAAAAAAGAAAAAGCATGTAGAAGGGAATCAATTAAGAACTATTTTCATTCATTTCATAAAAGAAATAATAATGAAAACTATAAGGATAATTTTCAATTGTTTTGATAATAATTCAATTGGTAAATTTTATTTTGCTCAAATTTTATTAGATTACACGCACCGCTTATACTATACTGTACAATAATTATAATGTATTAATAAGTTTACATTTATATTTAAGAAAAGAACGTGAAAAAAAAATTAAATTGCAATACAATTCAAATAAAATATTCCGTAGTTTCACAATCTTGCTTACTTAAAATACATTATAAAACGTTAATCATGAAACTATTTTAAGGAGTTTTTATGTGAAACACATTATTTTAGCAAAGTATTTTGCATAAAATTACTTAGATATATGAATAATTAGATGAAAATATTCTTTAAAATTTCACACAACTTTAATACAACAAAGATTTTTTGTCATCATTATTAATTTATCATTTGTCAATGGTTACAAGAGCAATAATTTAAAAAGTTGTGATAAATTTGAAATATTATAAAATATATATTCTTTTTATAAAACAATTCTATATTTTGCAAAATCATGCATAAGTTCAATTGCGTGTAATAAAAATTTGTTAATCATTGATAGAATTTAATCAACAGTAGATAATTATTTAAATATTGCATTTCATGTGAACAATAAAAATTAGTTTCAAATTTAAGTTCACTTATTTATTTTTCGTGATGAAATTTATTGTATTATGAGCACTATAACAGAATATACATATATTGATAGGCATATAAATATATACTTTACACATGTGTGTGCATGTGCATAATTTTTTTTTGCACTTTGGTTTTTGTACAGCTACTCTGAGCTGTTGTATGAAGGATGAATTTCAATTGTTAGCTAGCTAGAATCAATTTGCCAAGCAATTACGATGATCAGAATGACGTGGCCTTTTTGGCGATCTGTGCCCGGTTGTAAGTTGAAAAAGAATTTGATATGCCAGATGAAAGCAAAGCAGACGAGCTTTTGCTGTGGTAACAACTTTGGCGCACAATTTCCAACATCCAATTTTCTGGACAAAATTTTATTAATGGTTGACTAAATTGAACGTTTTATCAGAAATCGAGTCGTGAGCCTGATCTGACCAACGATCCTGCACAAGTAATTAGCGTCGGATTAGGGACACGATTATGAGGTTGAAGATGCCCATCCCAGGAGAATGATTTCACCAAATTCAAGACAACATTACCAAAGCAAAAGATGCAAATCAAACAAATCGAAATTTATCCCATATTCTGAACAGTCAATTACAAATGCCTGCCTAGTCGTTTCGCTGTCATACCGACTTCCCGCAGGTTTGGCTTTTATACAAAATCTATTACCAAGCGTCATTATAAAAGAGCTGAACCGCCTAAACAAGCTCACCTCGACTGCCGTTCTCTCACTTATAACAGCTGATTGTGATTAAAGTGCCTTACTGTAACTCTGTTCATCGACAATGCCACCCGAATAATACATTCGTTTGTTAAACAGTGCTGACCATAAGTTTTCAAGTGGCGTCGTAAACTGCATGATATAAAATTTTATTGAAATATATATAACACACAACGTTCATTTGATGATGCATACATTCACCTCTACTGTTGCTATAATAATATTAAACTGTCAGTAATTAACTTTATAAATTCACTCATTTGAAACTTTTTTATTTCATTTTACATTTAAACTGTTTCAAAATAATCTATTAATAAATGAAGTTATTTATTTTATAAAGAAAAAATGAACGTATTCTGAAGATGAATTTCCATCTTCAAGCTGAACTTTTGAAAATATCATTTTCATTTCAAACATCTACAGAAGATTATTATGCTTGAACAGCACTGCAAATGTTGTTACTTGGAAAAATTTATTATTTACATATCTAAATATATAATAATTTAAATTGTACAGATGTTTGTTTAAGCAATTAGTACAAATTGCCATTATCTTTTTAACAGTAAACATATTAATTTGTAAAAATAAAATGTGAAACAAAGCTTCTCCTTACCTTTAACATAAAAATTAGAAATGCTTACATTTTTTAATAAAACGTTTATAAATTTAAAATTGAACAAGACAGTTTAAATTTCTGTTGAACATTTATGAATATTGCGCAATGTAACATCTGCAAAAAATAGATTCTGTCATCATTTATGATATTTCTGGATTTGTGCTTGTTGTAATTCTAATAAATTTAATTTTATAACTTTATGTTTTTAGTTTTTTTTCTTTTTTTTAAACTAAATTATTCTAATAAGATCACCGTATGTCATTCATTAGTAATGCACTAATGTAATATAAAAGAAAACAAATCTGCTTTTTAATAATCTGCATATTTTCAATTACTCTAAACCATTTGAAATTTATTTTTAAAAAGTGCTTTTTAAAAAAATTTGCGTTGATCATGGTAAAAACAAATATTTGCTATACTGCTTATATATATGTACATTTTGTACGGAATATGTTTTAACTTTTGTTTTCTTCTTAATTTTTTAAAAATTATATTATTTGCATTTACATTTTAATTCTACATGTTTAATGAATGAATGATAAAAATGCAAAGAAAAAATGGAAATTCTTTGTTACTCTGAAACATCTCTATGCAGAGTGCTGAATCAATTGCGAAAATGCAATGTAGGCAATGTAATTATTTCAATTCGTTTAAAGCTCAGAGTTTAATAATTTTTATCAACAGCAAAATGACAGCATCCGTAAAAGATTGACATCTATCACAATAGCAGAAGTCAACCAATGAAAGATTGACAGAATTTCTGTTTTCTGATTAAACATCAACATTGCTTTTCTCATCAAAAACTTGGAAAAATTATAAATTCTTATAGTAATTATGCAATGAATAAGAACTAAACTATAATAGCACTTTCAGTACTTATCCATTTGGAGCATATTTTACCTTAATTTATTAAAATACAACAATTAATTAAATTAATAACATCCAATTTTTAATCAAAGTTAAATTCATGCTTTTATATGCTTTTATTTGCAAACTTTATTAAAATATATTAATAAAATTAAATAAAATATATTAATTTAAACATTTAAAATTTAAAAGGTTTAACTTTACTCCAAAAATCATAAATATGCATATCATAATTTTGATGCATTTGTTTTAATTAAAAAAAGCTGTTAGTCTTTTAGGTGCACTATTGATTTAGAGCTTTTACTTATATCATATTTATATTAGACAGTGGAATGAGAGTGTCAAAGTTTTTTGGCAAACTAAACTTAAAATTATTAATAATTTAACTTTACACCTCAGTAAATTATTTTTCTGTAACCTAAAGCATCTTACAAAACATGTATTTTAATTTTTTTGTATGATACCAAAATGCATTTTATCCCTTTATACTTCATGAATGTACTTATTAATAGTGTACTAGTAGTAAGTTAGCAAGTATGACAGTGCTGATGGTAGCCGTATTTAATATATTTTCAGTTTTTAATTATGTTCATATTCTGGATATGTTGAAAAAATTTTGCAATCTCTAAAAGATAGCTTTTTATAACTAATACATGGATATTTTATGATAAACTTTTAATTTTCTTCCTCTTATATTTAAACTTTGCACTGAGCATAAATAATTGTTTTATTGCTTATCATTTAAAAAGTATTTTTATTTTATTAATTCAGAAAACGGTAATTCATAGCATTCTCATGATTTAAAAGATTAACAATGAGTAAATAATGTAAATAGTACAGTAACCATTACAGGCAGGCCATTCAACAAGCTTTATAAATAAAGGGTTGTTGTAATTAAATGCTTGCATATATTGTACATTCCGTTCAATTTATTTGTGGATAAAGTTGCATCAAGAACATTGCACATGCATACATTGCTACATATACCATGAATATACTCTAAAAATGTGAAAAATTATATTACAAATAGCAAATAAGAAATATTTGGCAAAAGTCTTACAATTGTGCTGAGTTCACTTTTGAAAAATGAATAAACGGCTAATTGCAAGTTAAAAATTAAATTTAAAATACATTCCGAAAATGAAAAGTTTTTAGTTGACTTTTCTTCAATTGCTCTTTTCTGCAAAATAAAAAAGGACATTATTGAATCAAGTAAATTATTATAAAGCTTATATAAAGTACTATTTTATGAAGTACAGATGTGACATTCAAAGCAACGAATGCTGTTGTATATATATTAAATGATAAAATCAGAATTGGATTTTTCCAGTTGAATAAAAAAAAGCACTGAAAACATGCACAAACAACAAAACATAATTTAAAACATTGTATTGCATGGGCCTGAAATAATTTCAGATGAAAAACAATGAACAATACAACATCTGAACCAAGCATCTTACCTTATCACAAGCATGGCGATAATTAATAATCAGGTAATTTACATAAATTAAAAAAATCATGAAATGTAATAAAGCGGTCTCTTTACATCCTGTTATCAAAGAACCTTGAAAACCAAAGAAATAGCTAAAACTTTTTTGATTATAAGCATAAATAAAGACAAAGCATATATTGTTTACCATGCTGCAGTTTTTGCAAGTATGATAAGCAACATTTCTTCAGATGGATTTTTCTTTAGCGTAGAATAAGCTGCTTCGCTAAATAACAAACACTAGTATTGCTATAGAAGAAAACAAAATACTTACATCGAAGGCAGTTCCAAACAAATCATTGTTAACGCTGCTGTAAATGGTAAGATGCTTATACAGGATTGTATTCTTTCATATTTTAAGAACCTTCAATTTTATATGCATGTTAAATCAGCGCTATTCAAATATAGCAAATATCAAAAAATATTTATTTAATATGTACAATTATTTTTTATAAATAAAAAAAGCTTAATTATGAAATTTGTATACTAATATTTACATTTTTAAGACGTGGAAACGGGTTCTTGCTTTCCCACTTTTTTTTCTGTTTGAACTCTTCAATTTGCTGAAAATAATACATACTTGATTTTTATTGTAAAATTAAATTAAATCATTAGTATATTCATTCACTTAACCATTTAATTAAACAGTTTTCAGTTAAATCTTCATATATGAAAAATGTTTTAAAATAGGTTAACAGAATTTATTATCATCATTATTACGTTAAATGAAAATTATTTAAAATATTATTTATTTACCAGATAGATTTTGTTGAATTCCAGCAATCAGAGATGTAAGAAAGCCGACAAACGCGCAGGATTTCTTACCGCTACGTGGAAATGAAATTATAAGCTTCCTTTTAGTTGCGCCATAATAAATTTTTAAACTATTTTAATTTTAAACTACATTTAGCTAATAGCATTTTAAACTAAAAATATGAAGTGCGTATGAACTACTTTTCATTTTAGGTTTTTTATATTTTTTCTAAAAAGATGTTTGATCTAAATTTATTTTAAGAATCTTACTTTATAATTTTGTTAACGAATTAATAATATAAACACAAAATTGCAATAAACAATTTCCAGATGTTTTGAATTTTTCATTGTATGAAGGTACGCACTTTAAAATTAGTTACTCAATATTAAAAATAAAATTTATTAAAGATATAAAATAGCAATATTTTTAAAGTACTTTATTCTTTCTCTTATGCATTTAAAAATAACCTTATGTTTAACTTAACAAATGTTATCTATAATAGTAAATGAACCGGTAATTAACATCAATAATTTATTTAATTAACAAATAATAAGACATTAGCTATTGCAATGTTAACGTCTTAAAATACACAAAAAAATTATAGAAATATGGGCTTATATCGCGGCTTATTAAACATTATTTTAATTTAATGCAATTTATGCATTTATATTTTTTGTAAAACTTTTTACTTTGATATGAGACATACTAACTGTAGTTCACATCATTCGTTTATGAATATAAGCTAAATTCAGATGCATAATTAGAATGAACTGTTAACTAATTGCAAAAATGTGTATTAAGTTGCACTACAAAACAAAAAATTTTTAATGCTTATCTGAATTATTTGTGTTGCACGTGTACAGAAAGTTCTGATGTTCAGCAGCAATTCAAATTTAAAAGCTTTAAGTTAAAAAAATTTATAAAATTCAATATTTAAATTTTCCAAATAAAAATTGATAAATAATAAATTTAAGTAAAAAACGGCTGACCAATTTTTATGTACAAAAAAGTAATGTCCAAAACAACAGCATCCTGCAAATCACAACATACAGTACGAAAAGTTAATACATACAGTTGATGAAAAAATGTCGATAAATGTTTTTATGAAAATTAAAAATAATATGATCAATATGTAATTGCTGTTAATATTTTTTTGCATAAATTTTATGCTGTTTTCTTGCATCACTTATGTTCTACGAGTAGAATTTGAAAAAGAATGATAATTTTTGCTTTCTGCCGCTCTCAAGATTATTTTTATTGAATGGTGCCGTTTTCTTTTTATTTTCAGATTATTAGCATTTAAAGTTAAACTGTAAGCATTCATGTTTGGAAATCTCAAAGCCACTGCTTCATCTTCTACCCCAGGTAGCTTGTTCGCTTCGAATCCAGTTTCATCTTCAGCATTCCGTTTCCCACCACCGAGCACCCAGCCTTCTCTGTTTCCAATCCCAGCTTCTACAGCTCAGTCGACGCTTTTTCCTTCACTATTTTCAGCAGTTCCAGCGACAACTCAGTCCACTTTTTTTTCCACACTAGCAAAACCAACAACAACAACGACAGCAACTGCAGTTGGCTTTCCCACTCCAGTGCTTGCAACAGCTACAACTTCTGCTTCTTTGTTTGGTACGAATTCAGGATTTTTTGGTTCTTTCACCAACCCGTTTCCGCAAACGCAAACAACATTTACAAATTTCAACACTACTGTAACTGGGGCGCCGAGACCACCGGCTTCAAATGGTATTGTTTTATTAAAAAATTTTTTTTCGATTTGAGAAATGCTTGACGAATTTATTACTTGAAATCTTCGAAAATATTTCAATTTTAGTTTCCGATGAAATTGTTAAATATATCTTGGCTATCAACAATCCACAAATTTATGGTGACGAGAGGGATTTGATTATTGCAAGATTTAATCAAGTTCTTATTTTCTCCGGCGTTGGCAAAGGATTTTACACTAGCAATTCCCCTGCCGTTGAATTTCCTCCTCAAAATCCGTTTTGTCAATTTAAAGTAATTGAAAAACTTTATCATATATATATATATATATTTATTTATTTATTTATTTATTTATTTATTTACGAAAGGTTGTTTGATTAGTACTTCTACAGTATGCATGAGTAATAATACTTTCAAATTATTCAGATTTTCATGTTTCAGTTGATTAATCATGAACAAGAACTGTTATTGAATAATTGTATTTTAAGTTTGTCGGCTATAATCGAAAATTACTGTTCAAAGATGAAGATGGATTTATCGGATTGTTGATAAATAAATCAGAAGAAGATGTGAAAAATAATCGCCAGCTATTGTGCGATTGTCTTTTTCAAATAATGGGCAATAAGCCGTCAATATCAGTACAAATTGAAAATATTAAACCAGCTCCTGGAAATAAGTACTTGAAATTCCGTTCTCTTTTTGAATGGAAATTGTTTGCAAATTTTAATAAATTCATTTTGTTTATCAAATATATTTTTCCAGATGCTATACGGTGATTTATGTTATGGAAAGTAATCCATCGACGGGAGTGAAACGTCGTATTTCAGCTTCTGAAACGTTTGCATTTTTCAATCAAAGTAACATCAAAGTTCAGCTTCAAACGCAAGCGTTGGTTGAAAATATCGAAATAAAAGCAGGCGTTATGGATGATAAATTGAAAGAATATCTTGCAGTACCACCGTCAGGTATATTTCTTTTGCTGTTTAATAATATTTTATTTAAACTGTATCTTTTTTCAGGTTTTGATAGTACGGTATGGAGACAAGCGCAGGTTGATAATCCAGACCCGGATCGTTTAGTTCCCTGGCCTATTCAAGGATTAAATGAATTGCTTGCTCGACATAGGCTCCAAGTTCAAGAAACAGCATTTCAAGAGAATTGTACAAGAGTAAGTTTTGAACTGTTGGAAAAAAGCTTTGAATTGTTGAAAATGCATTTCACAAAAATTCAGGAAATTGTGAAAAATTTAAATATGATCGATGAGCGCACGTTAAACGTCGAACGACGTTTGCAAAGTTTGAAAGAGAGGCATCTTCTTTTGGCTCATCGATTACTTTTGGTGATCATCTATATTTATTTATTCATATTTCAAATAATATTGAACACTATTTATTATAATTGTTCATTTCAGGTTTTAATTGCCGAAGTGCTCAAATATCGACGTGGGCATGCAGTTGACAAAAGTGAAGATGCTTTAAAAATTAGATTGGAAAGAATTAATACAAATATCCGGGGTCCTGGTCGATTAAAAGTAATAATTGTATTTGTGTATTTATATTTACTTTCATTTCTAGTGCATTGGATTTATTTCAGGCAAAGCTATTAGAGCTGCTATGCCGTCTTCGAAATTCACCGGATGCTTTAAATTTTGCTTCAGAAATAAAGCCTATTGGTGAAGAAACATTATTGGAAATTGGAAAAGTGAGAAAAAAATTTTTTTTTAATTATGAAATATTTCGATGATTAAAGTGAGCATTTAAATGTAGAAAAGAAAGTAAAAAATGCTTTCCAAATTGTTATTCTTGTTGATGAAATTAATCGTTTCAATTATAATTACTAATTAACAATAAGTTAATAATGATTTTCTGCTATTTTTGTTTTTTTTTTATAGTACATGATTGCATTTCAAGAGACGTTGGAGAAAGTGATAACTTTGATCAAGAAAGATTTGGAAGAACTTGAAAACGTGGAATCTTGAATAATTCTTTTATTGTTTTTAAATTTAAATTTAAATTTAAATTATGTGTTGCATTTAATAAATATGTGATTGCAATTTTTTATTTCAAAATTTTTCAACCAATCAGGACCAAATTGCCAGCAATCGTGGGAGAACGGAGTTGTTCGACATTTGATGCTTTGATTTATTGCTTGCAAATCATCAAAGACATCAAACGTGTCATTCAATCACATTGCTGCTTCACAGTGGAAGAATTTGCTCTTCTTTTATTATTATTATTATCATTATTATTTAAAACAAAGAGAACAATCAAAAGTAAAACTTTCTGGTAAGTGAGAATGAAATATTATTCAACTTACAGTAATTTTTTATCTTTATTTAATAAAATTATTTTTTCTCTGATATATTGCATCAGTAATTATCAGATGACTTGTTTTTAACGTTTATTAAACTGTTTGAAATTGATATATTATTTTGAAATTTGTTACGTTTTCAAATTGAAAATTATTCATTCACTCAATCTTCATCAAATTCTGAAAATAATGTTCACCAATATAAAACTTCCATTCATATGTGAAAGCAATTTTTGCATTACTTTATAATGTTTACTTTATAATTTGCATAGAATAATTTGGTTGTCCGTTAATTTAGCGATATATTATTACATCACAGTTCTTTGACCTTTTTGAATTTTTGAAAAACAAGTTTTGCTTTAAATAGCTTTACAATTCATAATAGTATTTCAATTATATTATTTAAAACTTTCAATTAATATTGCATTGCATCATTAATAAATTTAAAAAAAAAGAAATTATTCATTTTTCAAACAATACAAAAAAGATTTATAAATAGATAATAATTAATTTAAAAACAGAGTAATGAATCATATAAAATTTTTTGCTGATAACAAACAGCTTTTGTTCAACGTGAAAATAGAGCAACTGTCTGTACAATGATTCAATGCTGAAATTTGTAACTTCATTATTGTTTCACCAATTCAAACTTAAATTTGCCTTTTTCTTGCTTAGATTTATGATTTTTTTTTACAATGGACGCAGTAATTGCATATTTAAAAATTTTGAAATTCCTGTTTTTGCTTTTCACCAAAAATGCATTATTTTTCTTTATAAATGTTACTAATAATATTATTAGTCGGAATGTTAAACAAGTGAAAAAGTGGAGATAAATTTTACGTGGGTTCAAGGTCGGTTCTGGCTGGCATCCGTTGCAACATGCATGCATGTGCGACCGTGTTAGGCGAAAAGTGTAGCTGGGTGTGGCCTTTTCATATCATTTGACCCTAAACTATTCTAAATAGCAATTGCAATACGTGGCACGATATATTATATAGTCGGTAAACACGGCTTTTGATATGCCCACATTTGCATCATGAAATCAACATTTGAAATTGTTATTTAAAAGTTGCGTGCGTTTGAAAATTTTATGCTCACCAAATTAATAATATCAAATATTAGTAATATTTTCTATTTGGAAACTGTTTAGCTTTGTCAAAAGACAACAACAAGAGAAGAAGAACCAAGCTAACGAACCACTGAATTGGTTTTCATCATTCAACATTCAGTATGGGAATTTCAGGTTCTAAAAAATCATACAACGTTACACCTCATTGTGATGTTCAACGAGAAAAATACAAAAATAACACTGGTACAGTATTTCTTTTTTTAAATTATTCTATTATTTATTCTGTATATACTTTTTGAAATGAGCAGATAAACAAATGAATATTAATCAGTAATGGCATAATGCGCACAGATACATAAATATATCTAAGTTAATCACAACATTGGATCGAACATATGAATCAAGTTGTTTAGATTATAAAATTTAAATTTAAACTTTTTGTTTTGTTAGTTTTGCTATTTATAAATGAAAATTACACGAACCACAATACTTTTCTTTAATTTATTTTTTTTTAATTTTAATATAATTTGCTTATTTTGTAAATATTACAATCTGTTGAAATTGAAAACGAAATAGAGAATTAAAATGTTAATGAACTTGATTATTATTGTTATTATCATTTATTTATTTTAGAAGATGCAGTAGTTAATGTTAACAAATCAGACGAAATTGCCATAGATAAACAGATTGCCGAAGAGACGGATAACAACGTCACGGAATTGAAGAATTCCTTATCAACAAAATCTGGAAATACCGTAACCGTTGATTCATGAATCACCCTTTTTTGCTCTTCAATAATATGATTTAATCTTATGAATTTTTAAATAACTTTACTGTGTTGTGAATAAAAAAATAAATACATTCATTTTCTATAAAGGGATTTTTTTTTATACTATTGGAAACTATCTAATATTTCTTTTGTGACACATTATTGTTGTTTCATTTTACATTCTTTTGTTGCTTTTATATTATATTTGTCTGATTATATGTTGGTGAAATTAACACCAGTCAGTTACAGTCACAGTTCCAAATTCCACTTGCTCTTTGTCTTTTTTTGAAAATTCATTTTTGTCTTACATCATTGGTTAAAATGATTTTCAAAATATGAATAAATAAATGAAAATTTGATTTTATTTGAACAAAAAATCACCCTTTAAATTGTCTGGCCAAAAAGTACAGTTCTGCGGATTCTTTACGGCTAGCAGTTGGTTTGACAATTTTAAAATTTCCAAAATGGCGTTTAACTTCATCGGCAAAATGCCACTGTTCAACACCTTGCCAAAGTTTGCACAAGAAGAAGCTACGGTCGGCCAACTTCAAACAACGAATCGCTATTGATAAGCTCAAGAAGCCGAGCTGAACGATTCGCTCGTGATCGACCGAAGCGCAGCCAGTAGCGTTCGGTGCCATGTCGCTGACCACAGCATCCAAGGGTTCACCTCCATCGGTCAGCAAACGCCGCTGCAACAACGGGACCGAATCACCAACACTGAGATCCAGCGGTCCGAGCCAGGTGACACCGTCCAACGGTTGCATGGGCTGTCGGTCGACGGCAAACACTTTCCCAAACGGCTTGGAACCAAGCTTGACAGAGTTGACACGTCTGGACAACACTTGCGACCAGCTGCCAGGAGATGAACCCAAGTCCAACACCAGCATGCCAGGTTGGAGAATTTGAAAACGGTCGTCAATTTCCAAAAGCTTGAACGCGCTTCGACAACGATAATTCTCACTTCGACATCTAACTACATACGGATCACGCAGATGACGTGCAATCCACTGCTTTGACGAACTGCTAGCTTTACGACAAAAATAATCAAACCAATTCATCATCAGATTAAGAAAACAACAACAATATCAATATCTAATAAATAAATAAATAAATAAATAAATAAATAAAATTTGTATCTTCAAGAAACAATTGTCGCTTCTCTGTTGCTATTTGCTTATTCAAAACGATCCAGTGAAATAATGTGGTGCAAATGATGTTCCACAGTACGAGGTGAGTGGAGTAAATTGCCAATATTTCCCTTCATACGGTCAGCCTTTACCACGCCGGTTACTCGCTTCGCCACACCCGGCATGCGTTTTTGCTTTTCTTCTTCTTGCAACTTGGCCCGCTGTTGATCAGCCGTGCCGTATTCTAAATGCCAAGCTTCTTCCTCTTCCTTAAAATACACTTGTAAATAACAAATATAATTTTTTAATCGATACAATTTAATTTCATCAAATCCAATCACCTTGCTAAGATAAGGTGAAGCTAAACATTTCATCACTTCATATTCTGCATCCAATTGCGTTTTCAACGTGTTTATGTGACGTAGACGAACAACGTGATGAATTTTACGCTTTCTAAAATGTTGTGTATAATATACTAGTATTTTTCATTAAAAAATGTATATATATATATATATATATATAAACCAAACAAACATACCCACTCTGCTTAGATTTGCTCGAACCTGGTGATTTCACAACTTGCCAAAATTTATACTGATCCACAATGTTCTTACTTTGACGAAGCAAAACAAAACTCCAACGCATCAAAGCACAATTTCACTTGATCTTTTCAGAATTCTACAATTTGATTTTAAAAAATAATAATAATTTCCATGTTCAATTTTTAAAAATACAATCATAAATTATGTGCAATTGAAAATTTTACATTTCATACTAAATAATTAACAATATAAGAGAAAATATTGGTATTTATGAGTGATCACATCATATCACATCACACATGCAGAGAAAATACAAACAATGATGAAAATATTTATTGTACAATTATTTAATTCTTTTTCATATATTAAAGAATGATAAAAATCATATCTCCAAAACAAGAATAACCAAAAAATATTACAAAAACAACAAACAGTAACTGAACAACTGAGACACCAGTAAAATAAAAAAAGACGCTTCAATTTTCACTTAAACAGTTTTCCATTTCCATATTAATGAAATATTTGTATATTCAATTTATTCATTTATTGTCATTCTGTAAACTGCCTGAAAAGAAGGCAATTCAGACAGACAACACAGACGTTCAGCACTGTTTTTCTTTCAAACATTCCAATATCAAAGCTTTAACACCCACCATCCATGTGTGTACCTGAAAGAGGGAAAAAATTCAAAATTCAAAAAAAAAAATAAATAAATAAAGCATTTCACTTTTGTAATATGCTCAAAAACAATTACTTCTTCAAAATGATATAACATCATCGCAGAGTGAACTTCATATGCTTTTGTGTATCTTTCGTTAGATAAATCTGAAAAAAATACCAAATTAGTTTTATTTTGATTTTTATCAATTATCATAAGTAAAAATTATTAAAATTATAATTTACAATCAACAAGTTGATTTAATTTCATTCTGCAATCCGAGGAGATCGACATTTCCAATGCCTCTTTCAACAGTTGAATCCTTTTGATGATGTTCTCCCTGGTAAGAGACTAAAATTTAAAGCAAAATATAACCATAACGGATAAAATAATATTGAAAATAAAAAAAAAATAAAACAAACTGAAATATTAGAACATTTTTCCAAACAAATGCTCAGCTTGTTCAACAGTTCTTCATCAGTAAGTTCAACGCTATTCTGCTGTTGTTGTGCATCAATTTCTGCATCACCGGATGTATCATCATCGTGACTAAAAATTGTCGTCGGTATTGTTGATTTATTGGAAATCATTGGCGGCAATTTATTCAATTCAAACGATGATGAACTTGGTTCAGTATTGGATATGCTACTGTTGGAAACTAAACAATGATCATATAATAAATAACTTTCACTTTACTTCAATAAATAATATGTTGGAGAAATTTTCAATTTACCACACGGTAAAGGATAGGCATGTTCAACTGGATGCACCACACGTTGCCGTAATAATTCACGAGCACTACCAAATTTCGTCAAATTAGAAGATATTGGAATTGTCGGTGGAGGATCATTCCAGCCCGGTGGGCAATTTCTACTCATCTATTCCTTTTAATATTAAATATGACAAAACAAAAATTATAAGAAAGAATTTTCACAATATATTCAAAAAAAGTATCCAATCAGATTCATACTCATCATCATCAGTATTCACAAAGAAGAGAACACGCTTTTACAATTTTAATAACATCGATAAACACTAGACTTGCATTTATTTAATGAAAAACAAATTACTATTAAACTAACATCGCAATTTTATCAAAATTCTTATTCAAAATCTTCTTCTCTTTTATCAAAAGTCCTAAAAAAACAAACCATCAAACAAAATTAATATAGATACAAAAAGAAAAAAAATTTTTTTTTTAATTTATGAAAATTGTAAAATAATATCAAAATTAACAATACCTGCTCTGCATTTCCTTTCACATGATAAAAAGGCCGATTTTGACGTAGTGCACTATTTTTTATCCATTTCCTTATGAAACCAAGTTCAAGTAAACGTACTGTCTGCACAGAAGCGGTATCTGCAGAATTACTACCACGCAAATCGTAATGATGCGCTCCATCTTCGACTATCAAAGCAGCCACACCACGAAAATGTGAATTAACTATACCACCTCCACGCCATGGATCCAACCAGCCATTGCTGAAAAATTCTCAATCCTCGTCATATGCAACAGGGAAGAAATTTCAAAATGAAAAACATTTTACACACCTGTTTCAGAGTATGTTAAAAAAAATTATTATTAAAATAGCACTCTAAAAGTAATAATATATCCTAATTTTAACAAATTCAAAAAAGAAAATCTCACCTGAATACAACATTGGTTGCACTTTCCAATTTTCTTCCTCCATAATTAATAATTGCCCAGTCGGGTCTTGGTCTCACTTTAAATTTCTCGAAACATTCGTCAGAAAATTCAGTTAAATTCCAATCCGATTTCTCAAACATGCTATCCTTTGTATTGCACATTGGCATTACCATTTCCGTGCAAGCCTTACAAAATTTATAATCAGAAATGAAATTTATTCACAAATCAAAATTTATACCAACCTGATAATCCCACAATTTGCCATCCACTGAATCACCGTAATCATTTTCCAATAAGTTGCACACCTTTTTTCCAGTAAAATTGGTGTAAATCGAAATTGTCATGTAAATTCGGTGCAACAATTCAGTTTCGCTAACTTCAGTATCATTCAAAAATTGACACGCTACCTGTAAACAAATAAATATTACACTGCTTGAAACAAAAACAAACAAATAAATAAATAAATAAATAAACTAGCAATCTGCACGCAGCAATTATTTTTAAATATGTTCAAGCGTTAGATTTTTTCTTCAAACTGTAGCAACAACATGTCAGTTAGGTTTTTCTGCTTGCTTGAAAGCATAACCATTATTTTCCAATCAAAATGATTTTCTCATTCAACATTTACAATAGCCAGACATATTTTTGTTGAAAATTAACAAAAATGAAAAAAAAACATATCCTTTTGCAAATACATGCACATGGATGAATGATCACAAAGAAAAACAAGCCAACAACAGTGCAAACAAAATCTTCGTCGCTTGCCTTCACTGGCCAAGCTGGCACAGGTCTCAAAAATTCAGTCGCGTATGGATAATTCACCATGGCCAATGTACCATAAATATCCGTCAGCCAATTCACCAACTGAGTCACATTTTTCTTGCTAGTGAACTCAGTCTCATTGCACAGTCGAAACATCTTAGCAAGATCTAGTCGTCCTTCCGCTGAGCAAGCAAAAAATTGAAAATAAACAAATTCCCACAACCAAAGATATAAAAAAAATATACAGTTTTAAAAAATTAAAATTCTACCTGTTTTCCCCCATTTACGAATAATAGGCCATGAACGTTTGATAGATAATGCACAAGATGGACTGGCATTTCGATATACTTCCGTTGTGATATCGCTGAACGATGAACAAACAGTCATTCCAGAAAACTGAGCAACTGGAGCAGAAGCTGCTATTGCGCTGGAAATACATAATTTCAATAATTCAACAATTCAATTTCATAATTTCAAACTTTTACCCATCCACGAGATGCGGATATTTTGTGCGCATCCAAGCAGCCAGCATCCCGCCATAAGAGCCTCCGAATGTTATTACAGCACTATTTTTAGCACCAGTAATGTTCGTTTTCAACCAATTAATCAAAACTGCATAATCTGCCATAGCTTGCTCCGAGTTCAGTTTGCCCAAATTAGATGATGATTCATTACCAAAAGGCAATGATTGGCCATAATATCGATGTTCCGCAAAAACAACCATAGCTCCAAAGTCCTTTGCATTTTCCCACATAAAACCCTAAATAAATCAAATAAATATTCAATCCTTAAATATAAAAATCCTCAAATATATTTATACAGAATATAATTGCATATCATAAAATTCTTACAAATATTATAAAATTTTAAATAATATATTACAATATAATATGAAAAAAGTAAAATTCATATCATAAATTTTATTGGTTGACTAAATAAAAAAAAATAAAACTGCATTCCAAAGACATTACGTAAAAAATTAAATGGAATTAAATGTTCTCAAATAATTTAAATATTCTGAATCTTCACTTCAAGCACACTTCAAAACTGTTTACTTAGACTATCAGAGAAATCGTAAGAAAATATCGTTCACCTCAATGTTAATGCTATTACTGAGATTAATAAAATACAATTAAATGAGATTTCAGAAATAATTTTCAAATAAGCAACAAAATTAGATTTAATAAAATATTGTCGAAAACTTCATACAAGGATGCCGATTGCTCAACTTATTAATAATATTCATGCGCCTTAATTTCCAATTTTCAGAGTAATTACTCAATCATAATAAACAGTTACAGTGCACGTTTACCGTATTCTCGGCGAAGCCTTCTACGGAACCCTCATTTCCGCAGTAGAAAAAGATTGGGCCTCCATCAGAATTCCAATTTTCGGTATTTATGAGATAGCGAAGGCGAAATGTGTCAGAGTTTTCGAAGGAAAAATGATCAACTGGCATATTTTCAAACCAAGATTCATTGTAAGAACACCCACCAGCTGAGGCCAGAATGTTATGAAAAATCAGAAGCACCAAAAACATGAACATGGCTTTCATTACGAATTTTAAGAATGAATTCTAAAAATATAATAATTACAACAGTCATGTATTCATTAAAATGAAAAGTACTATTTTCAGTGCATTTCACAGTACAGTTAAAATTCTGATACAAAATATGACAATCAACAATGACGCCAACTGTTACAAAATAAAAGAATTCACGTTCAAAAATTTAATTAAGAATTAAAAATTTAACACACTCAATCATTTATAAATGAAAAAAATCACTATTTCAATATTAATCTATAAGCTGTCAGATGTCAGCATGTAAAACGTAAATAATTTTATTTTTTAATACAGTATACGGAGTTACAGTATGATGAACCTTTTTTAATTTTAAAAATTGAACCATGTTGTAATTGGTTGTGACTTATGAAGCAATTTGAAAAAGTATGCTTGCTTTTATTTCGATGTCTTTCTTTGTTATAATCATGAAATTATTATCAAGCATGTTATTCTACTTATTTTCTGCAATGTTTAAAAGAATGCAGTACATGTAATGCAGTTAATATTTAAACATTTGTACTGTACATTTATTATTACACCAAAGCACATTTTGAAGGGTGATGGGTGTTTTAATATGTTGTATGTTAGTTAAATATGTAATATTATTGTAAAGTCGAGAATCATTTGTGATAAGTGATATTCACATATTCTACTAGCCGTTGTTGTCAATGTGATTTTCGTTAAATTCTTTTCTCTGCAAACGATATAGCAGAATAAAGAATGACAGTTAAATGTGGAAATGAGTTGCGTATAAAGTTGTATTTAAACGTTTCCTTTTGTGCATATTTCTGCTTGCAATAAAAGGTTCGAATGAGAATGTTTGGCATTTGTGAATGTTTTCAATTTTATTATGCTGTAGGATTTGGTGTGAAGCTGTTGGAGAATTTGAGGAATAAAAGAATGAAGTAAGCATAATATTGTAATTTTGCGTTTTTAATTTATGCGGTTTACATAATACATCATTTTAGTCATAAACGCATTTTATTTATTAAAACATGTTCACTAGATTTGTTTGAAAATTGTGATTCTTCCGAATAATTGTGCGTATTCATTATAATAAATGAGATAAATATTGGTAATTAAATCTCATTCTAACAGATCTTTGTAAATTTTTGAGAGAAGCAAAAGAAATGTAATTTTAAAAGTTTCATAAAGTACTCTGCTTGTTCTTGATCATTAATTGCTCAGAATGTATTTAACAAAAATAAAGTGTCATTGTTCTGTGCCTGTCATTTACATAATTGACATGTTAAAATTTTAGTTAATTTTGAAATGTTTTCTATTCATCAAATTTTAATAAAAATAGGTCGAATTTAAAAATTATTATAATAAATTGAAGTTGTCTTACTGAAGAAATCATAACATTGTCTTATATTAGTTTGGGCTAGAGGTAAATATGGAATCATTTGGAAAAAAAATTATACATTATTTCACAATTTCGTATTTTCAGGTTAAGTCAGTTATCTCCTTTAACAAAGTGAAAGCTTCTATTATGAATTAATGTAATTTATTTACAGTTATAACAAATAATATTAATTCTGAAAATAGTTTTTTGTCAAGAAAGTTGAAAAAATTTTTTCAAACAATCCAATTTGTATTTAATGTGCATCAATAAAAAACAATAATGGTATATTAAATTGTATTTTTCTATCAAAAAAATAGGCAGAAACTTCTTAACAATTACACTGAAAAATAATATGCACATGTATCAGAAATTAAAAAAGCAAAAATATTTTTTGAAAAATTCAGCAAAAATTCATTCATTGCGTGCCATTGCAACTATTCAAATTTTGCACGCTATCATGAATGTGAGTGACTTTTTAATTGTAAAAAATATCAAAATTACTATTCATGAAAATGATGAATTTGAAATGAAAACAAACTAAATTATTAGAAGATGAGATTTCTTAATCATATCAATAAATCATACAATAAAACAAAGCGTAATTATTAGCCTTGTACTATTCTGAGCATGCGGTTACAGGTACGCATTCCTCTGTTCCCTCGACGCTTATTTCGTTCAGCGCTCTAAAGTTATTGGATAATTTACTTTGATTTATTTGATTTAAACTTACTTTAACCACTCTTTTTAAAAGTTTTTTAATTATTCTACGTCTTTCACGTTCAATAAGCACTGTTCCAACTTGAATCAAATTCTCACACGGATCATCGGCGGTATTAGGTACGGCAATGTTTGATGCAAAATTTCGCAATCGCCTGGCAGCTTCTAAAAAATAAAATTTTTAAATTTATAAATAATTACTCTACATACCTACATATATATATATATATATATATGTAGTTTAGACATTTGAAATCAGATATTACTTTCATTTCTTATTGCTTGAATAACACAGATTGTTAAAACAATTGTGAACAAGAGGGGAAGATATTTCATTATAGATCCTTTTTAAAAGACGCCTGAGATGAGTGTGATTTTGTCCTATGTGTAGCAACAGGATGCATTTGTTGGAGGTTGTCCCGTCTTTAATTAAGGCTAATTGAATGCATGCTTCAATCCAGTTTTTGACGTTGATGACGGTTGCACTTCAAACTGACCAATGGCAAGTGGACAGTTGGTGCAATGGACGGCCCAGATTTTATGAAAATGAAAAATCTAGCTTATAATGCATGTCATTGCTATGCTGACAAGCCCAATTTTCAACCTTTTGAAAGCAAGACTCTCCCACATTGTACAATAATATTAAATATCAGCGACGACATACAAGCCATAGAAATATTTGTAATTTTGCTGCTAACCTCCGGCACTTTGGATGCTCTTTGGACGGTCTATTTCGCAGAATTACTTTAATAAAGAAAATTGCAGTAAACATCTTTGTCATTTTGAGAAAAAGTCAAATTATTGAAGTATTTATTATAAACATCTTTTGTTCAAATTATCGCTTATATGAATTTATCATAAGCAATATATGTCATCGAAAGAACTGACAATTTGCTAAACAAATTTCTATTATAAATATAAAATTTAAAAGTGAATTGTATATAAATAATTAATTCTTAATGCGAATTAATGAAATTTTGAATAATTCTTATAAATGAAAGGTGAAAAAAAACCAATTTACTAATGCCAAAGGTTGTAATATTTTGAAATCAGCACGAATACAATAACTGAAATCAAGAATAAAAATTTTTTCACTGTAAAAGCAAGTTATAAAACAACTTACAACTTTTGTAAAGTATTTTTTTACAAATAATATGTTAATAAATTTGGAAAAGTAGGAAAAGCATTTAAATTATAGATTATTTATACTATTAGAGTTACGAATGAAATAAATCATTTTTATTTTCCGAAGTAAAAACTTTATTCAAAAACTGTATTAAATTTAAATGAAATTTTACTTAGTATAATGTAAAATTAAAAAAAAATAAACTATTGCAATGGGATACGTATATATATATATATATATGTTTGTTTGTAGGTATGTATGAATGACGTGTATTACTAATTGGTGCTATTTGCGCAATATTTATCATTTGACAAGGTAATAATATTATCTGAGAAATTAAACATCATTATAAATGTTCAAATTTTTCCATTTCAAATTATCTACATTTCTGGGCGTTATCTTTATTAAAATTGCCTACAAACTCTGGTGACCGTGACCTGCATTTTTGAAAGCATAATTGTCAGCATATGATTATATAAATTCTGATTCAATCAACAGCTTAAAGTTCATAAAAAGAATTCCATCTTTTGTACTGAAACGTTAAAATTAGCTGAAAAATTATTGTTGAATGAATGAAATTTATTTCACCACATTTTTATTTGCTACAATATAATAAATAATAGAATGACGCTTATTTTTGTTATTCACAGGAATTACAAAAAATAAAAAAGTAGTTTACGCTAGAAAAAGAATAGCTAATATGATGTAGGTCAAAAAAATTGAATGTTTGAAATAATGTTTCATTTGTAAATTTTAAAAATAAATTGAACCAGTCGATTTATTTTTTCATTTCCTGTAATAAAGATATGACATATGAGCGGTATTTGCAAATATGAACAGAAAATGAGCACATGTATATATATATATATATATGTATGTGTAAAAATTAAAATTGTGCAATTATTTGAGTTGCTCCAGTAATTTTCATGTATTATATAGTAGTTTAAATAAATAAACATTTGTTATTTATATTTATATTGAACTATTAATTTCAAAAGATAAGTAAAATTTATGGTTTTTATTTATTTATTTATGAATGAATAAGAATGTATGAATTTATACTTGTAAAAGGGAATTCAATCGGGCTCAATCGATCGTCAGGTTCTTCTGATTGTCAAGTATCAGAGCGGTAAGTTGAGGTTCAACGCGTTCAAAATCGTTCACCGCTCTGAATGATAGATCGAGTAGTTTCAATTCACACTACTTCAACGTCAGTGTTGAATATCAGCATTTTCCTTTCAACTGATACCGATCTAATCAATCTTATCAGCTTCTTGTCTTTCTTTAGTCTTTCTGTCTTCAGTCTTTCTGTATTCCCACACACTATCCACACTGTATACAGGAATCAAACAAGTTCCATCTTCACGTGGACTCCTTCGGTCAAGCAAGAAGTACACAATCGTCTTTGTTTACGTAATTCCTTACTCAAACAGTGAATTCAAACGAACGTAAAACTGTACCTTCGTTTCCATAAACGGTAATTGCATCGACGTTCATCAAGTGAATTCTGGAATCAATTGTAGTTAACAGTGGGCCGTATATCTTCCCGTATTCTTCCCATTTCTTATTCATTTCTGGTAGCATAGCTCTTTGAGACAACGCTAAGCACATCTCGGTTGTTGTCAGCTGACCGTTCATAGGATCTTTGCCCATTGCTCTCAACGCTCTGAAGTGCAGAATTAACTTTTCATACAATTTTCGTAATCCCGTTGGGGACGATTCGGTCATCTTCTTTATTTCCGCTAACTGCTGGATAATCAAGTCCGCCCTATCAAATCATTCTCGTAAAGTCTTCACTGCTTCGGGATAGTTGGTCGCAGTTATGGAGAATCCACTGATCACATCCAAAGCTGGTCCCTTCAAATTCGATCGTAGACAGATAAATTTCTGATCTGATCTGATGCCATTTAAATCAGTTCGAGAATGGACGCTGGCTTGGAATTGGTCCCAAAATGCATTATATCACCATCAAAGGGTGTTAACTGCCATTTCGGAATTCTCAAATTGTAAAGCTCTTTTCCTTCTTCACCTGCTGCTTTCTGATCAGCAATTTCTATTTTAGATGATCTCATCCTTATAATACTGGAAAGTAGCTTGAGTTTTCATCACGGAACGGTGAATGGTACTCCATTCTTGTGCTTTCGTGGCTAAGTCATCTTCGTTCAAAAGTAATTCATATAACCGTTGCAGATCTTGAGTGAAGGAAAATATTTTATCCATTTCTGCCACTATGACTTCAATTTCCCAAATCTTAATATTTTCAGCATAACACTGCTGAATTTCCATCATCAACTCATTCACACGTCTTTTCATGCAATCCAACTTCTTCAATCTTCTTAATCGCTTCTCCTTTCATTCTGGACAATCGTATACTGTTCAATTACTGGTTCAAAATCTTCCAATTGATCGTCTTGGAGCGCTCGGTCTGGCTCCGACTCGTGGCACCAAAATGTAAAACGGAGTTCAATCGGGCTGAATAATCGATCGTCAGGTTCTTCTGATTGTCAAGTATCAGAGCGGTAAGTTGAGGTTCAACGCGTTCAAAATCGTTCACCGCTCTGAATGATAGATCGAGTAGTTTCAATTCACACTACTTCAACGTCAGTGTTGAATATCAGCATTTTCCTTTCAACTGATACCGATCTAATCAATCTTATCAGCTTCTTGTGGTTTCTGTATTCCCACACACTATCCACACTGTATACAGGAATCAAACAAGTTCCATCTTCACGTGGGCTCCTTCGGTCAAGCAAGAAGTACACAATCGTCTTTGTTTACGTAATTCCTTACTCAAACAGTGAATTCAAACGATCATTCATTTCCATAAACGGTATCTGTATAGACAGCAACAATTGCACTCAATCATCAATAATCGGTGTAATCAAATCTTTACTATTGTCCTAATTTCGCCAGTCAACCGACCAAAAACAAGTTCGTCGTTTCTATTTATAGCCTACAGTAATCTTACAGTAAGAATACGGGATAATTAAGCTCCGCATTGTTATCGCTGTTCTTAACGATACCTTTGGGAAATATTCAAAAATTGTATATATAATAAATTGCATAAATTTTAATGAATTTTATTTTGATTTAGAATGATTAATGTTGTTTTCAAAAAAGAAAATTCATCACGCTAAATGGATGATAGTGGAGTGATGTTCAGGTGGATATTTTCATTTTCAGAATGAATACCGTATAGACGGTGAAAGAATTTTCGAAAGCGCTTTAGCATGCTGCTTTTGAGTTCAGTGTTAATTACAGTCGGATAAACTACTGCTGTGAAACTCCAAGTAAAATTGATCAACATGATCGACACGTCGAATGCTAAAGAAGGGAAGCTCTTGAAAACGGTCAATATCCAAGGGAAAATTAAGAAAATCACATTTACAAAAAAGAAAATATCCATCCAGATATTGGAATTGAAGTTGCTCAGCGAAGTGTTGCATTGTTGCTTTGCAGTAATCCTGCATGCGTGGGATAGTCGATTGCTTTTGATCAAGCCAGATTGCATGATGGCCATGAAGCAGCTCATGATGAAATATTTGCCGACGATGAAGTTGAAATATATGGGCGTCAAAATGGTGTGCAATTCACAGTCAGCTGCTACGTGAGTATCTTGACGCCTGAAGATGTGCATGAAATAGATGCCAACTTTGGCCAGTGTTGCGCAATAGATCAAATGCACAATAACGTTTGAAAAATTGGAATCTATGAAAAATTTATATTTGCTCAATATTGTAGTTAAGAAATTGTTCCTCCCCATGGCCAAAGCCAGTGTGGCGTAAAACGTCAAATCGTTGCCAAAAAGGAAGAGCAGCTGATTTGGCGACTGCAAAGCGCAGTATTTTATAGAAAATGTGGTCTTTTCTTTCAACACTTTTTGAATAATGAATTTACGAACATGATAAATCACAGATGACAAAGCGCACAGTTCATTTCCAATTGCAATAACTGAAATTGTATCAAGTATTTAAATTTGAACAAACTTCTTCCAAAACAGCAAAATAATCATTGTACAATTTAATACAAAATTATCAGAACATATTTTTGTTTTAATTCATCTAAATATTAAAATTTTTTCTGTTAAATTTGCTTACTTCATGCTAGAGAAGCTAAAATTATTTTTTTTATTTACTTACTTTTCAAAAATGAAATGTCTGTTATTTGACATTTTTTCATTGACCAAAGAATTAGAATAAAAGCAATATTTGCAAAAACTGCAGTCAAACCTAAGCTGAGGAAAAATAAAAACGAGATTGTCGAATTATCCATTTTGATATTGCCGATATTTGCATACAGCACTGCACAGTTCAATAATTTAGCTTAGAACCGGTGATTTTAAATTTTTTTAAATAGCTACTTTTTCCTTCAATCAAAACTGATTGAACTCCACTTATTTACTTGTTTCTTCTGGAGCAGAAATTTCAAAACTGTAATATTTTGAGCAGAAGTTGCTATAAATATGCATCGCTTCATCTGAAGCAATAAGTTCAGTTTAACTTGATAAATTAATTAATCTTCATATAACTTTCCAATTTAATTTAAATTGTAATAATAGTTATAAATATCTTTTCGTTCATTTCAACAATTTTAATTAAATACAAGCAATATTCTTTCGATCATTAAAAAGCTTTTTATGACAAGAAGGCCTTTCATATCCAATTGTATTATGTACTGCTCTGTCTGTTTTTGCGTTGGATGGCTAGTTATCAAATATTACCTTTTTGATAATTGATTATCAATTTCCCTTGATAATTCAGTAATTTTAAAATAATTTACAAATAAGTGCCATTCATAAAGTGTATTTAAAATAAAATTAATTTAAATGAAAAAATTATAAATTAAATTTCACATTGACAACTATTTAATTAGAATAACATTTAATACATACGAAATTCATCTTTTGAAATCATCTATCTCCAAATAATATTC
Organism: Trichinella pseudospiralis; assembly: GCA_001447645.1. NCBI lineage: Eukaryota > Metazoa > Nematoda > Enoplea > Trichinellida > Trichinellidae > Trichinella > Trichinella pseudospiralis. Next base: position 54,601 of record JYDV01000010.1, on the reverse strand, counting down.
AAATGCATTTTTTCTTTGTTTTCATCTTTCCTGCAAAATAAAATATACTCATTAATGAGATTGACATTAATTGACGAATGAAAATATATAAAGTTATTTTTTACTCCAAAGTTCATTTGTTATTTTACATTTATTTTTGTAATTTTCACATGAAAATTTCAAATAAATTTAAATATTTTTCATAATAAAATTTTAAACTTTTTAAATACATGTTACAAATGTTACGTAATATCATAATATATTCTATAATTTTCGTTAAAAAGTATATTATTGAGCTTTCAGATTGTTCACTGCTTTTTAGCTTTTTTAATTTTTCTTCTTCCAGAGAATATCTTCACTTGTAATTGATGAATGAATACAGTTTGCTGTGAAAAACATATTTCATTTAAATCATATTAAATGACTGCAAATGATATATTTATAGTCATAGAAACTGTTCAAAGAAATATCCACTTCTAATCAGATATTGTTTTTGCAGACATCTTCAACGACAACATCACAATAAAAGAAAGTTAAAGTTGTATGCAATTTTTCTTTTATTATTATTCAAAATTGTTAAAGAATCAGCTTACCTTCATAAAATGATCCTGTGAGCAATTCCATAAATGACTATCACAGGCTCAGATAAGAATCTGCAAGCAGTTTCAATGAATCATTAAATTTACGTATTATTCCTTGCAGAGGTCAGCCTGAGCTGCACTAACGACATCTTTTTAAGACCGCTGACGGGAGTTGCTATGCAGTGCTATTTATCACTATATGATCTAAGGGCCAGCGGAAATTGAACTCATTATTGCAATGATGTCACAATACATGACTTGCACTTCTACAAACCGCAACCTTATGTACAACATATTTCACTTTTCAATATACTTAATTTGCATTTATTGCTGAATGATTTGTAATTGTTTATATGAGATGTTACCTAGTTACATAAATATTTTTGCATTTAAAATTTTATTTTTCATTTTTTATAAAATAATATAAGGCTATTTTTGTTGGAATGCAATAAAGATCTTGCAAAAAATGCTCTCAACCAAACAGCGGAAGATCTATTGAGAAGTTTTTCAGGCCCAGTGGAAAGACCACCAAGGGCAAGGAGTCACTGCACCACAAAAACAGTGGCCGCATCAGCTAGTAGCGTTGCGCTTATTGCAGTCGAACTGAAGACAGGCAAGTTACAAAATGCTGTGGCATGCTATGCTCCACACAGTACTTCCGGGATAGTCTGTCTAGGTAAAATTTTCAGGTCTAATGTTCTACTGGTTGACAAAAAATCAAATTTTCATTGGATAGTTTCTCATTGGATAATTATAACGTAATAGCATTGATTCTCTCGACTAAATTTTTCATTGATTAAAATTCTTATGCTTTCATTAGCTACAATTTTGCTTATTTCATTAGTCCAAATTTTTAATTACATAACAATTCATTACGTAACAACTGATCTTATTTAGATCAGAGTTTGATCAGTGACGTCACCAATTTGACAATGGTATTTTTTCATTATTTTTAGCTATTTTCTCTTAATAATATTTACTTTTCCACTTTCCATTTTGTAATGATTTAAAAAATTCTATATGTTTTGTTGTTATGGTAGCCAAATAAAGTTTAATTATTTTGTGAAGTCATTTTTTCATATTAAAATTAACTTTTTAAAGCTCAACAACAACAACATCAATGACAACAAAAAGAAGATAATGTGAATAATAAACAACAGTGCCGGCCACTTTTCCATTTTACATGCTGTGTGCTCATCCACTGGATAATCATCAATGTGGGAAGTCCGCCTGAGCACCGCTGTCACATCCAGATTGGTGCTTAGTCTACCTTTGCACCCTTTTTCACTCTATATTTCAATTTGCACGCTCTGCCTTCATACACGATGGACGTAGCATCACAACGATTTCTTACAAGATGTCAATTGTCAATTGTTTTACATTGTAATAATAAAGTTGATAAAAATAAAGATTTCAAAAATATTGTAAAAATGGTGAATAAAATTTCATAATAGGCTTAATTTTAAGAAAAAGAAAGTAGCATAACATTTACTTTCTTACATCCAATTAAATTGTAGGACACAAAGAATAGAAGTTTAAAAATTTGAATTATTTCAACCACTTCAATTTTGGCTTGAAATCAGCGCAGCATATTGTCTATATTTCTATCATATTCTTCCACATATAATCATATAAAAATTCATTAGATTTGTCGCTTTTAAATGTGTTAATTATGATAGCATCATTTTGACTGATTAGAAAAGACATTGCTACAGTATCATCAATCTATAAAGATAATAATCAACAATCCACAGATATAGATGTGGCTTAATTTTATTAATCTGCTTTTTCTAATTTAATTGGAAAACAATGTTTGTGTTAAATAATGATCGACAATGAAAATATGCGATGCAATGCAATACCATAGTTATATTGACATAACCTAATAATGATACATTTCAGCTATTTGAATGTTATGTTGGCGACACAATTATGCCAACTGGCAGTGGACTGTATTATTAGTGATGCTCAAGCACGCCGTTCTCACAGACTCACAGCAAAGCCAAAGAGTCGGTTAACACAAGGAAAACAATCACAAGTTGGTGTTCAAACTTTATTGTGATTCAGGACAAGACAAACTCGATTTCAAGGAGATGATAAACACAGCGTTAAGATCGTAATTCGTCTGCTCTTCTCAAACTTCACTCCGATCACAAAATGGTACTTGCACCGCGTCCAACTTCAACCACGACGACTCCTGGTTGATACTACTCTTGTGCCGCTTCGACGGTCCTTATATAGGATCGACCTCAGCGATCCTCGGAGGTCAATCGGTCAGGAGGGTCAGAGCACTGACCTATGTCTTCAAGCGAACCCTCACACAATAAGGTTCGCCCGGTCTTGTTACTGACACCGTGGCAAAGTGCCGCTTCAAAAATGCCGCATTGTTGATCTGCAGGTCTGGGATTATTGTGCCTCCCGTTCCCAACAGTTATATTAAAGGTATGAATGAAATATTGAATAAATGATAAAAATAAGACATTGAAATGTAAATATAAATATAAACAGCCACTGATGAGTTTTGAATTAAAAGTCTTCAATAATGTTATTTTACTACAGAAATGCGGGCCGCTTTGTTTTATTGTGTTTATCATCAACAATAGCTTTTCTGAAAAGCTCAAATAACGATTTCATTATTATTTATAAACAGTTGTAAAAGTGAGATCATGAGCAGCATTTGCATTTTTTGTTACAATGTTAGCAAATACCAATGATATATACTTTTAAACTACTGTTCGCTTCAAAAAACAATAAGTAATATCCACATTAGATAATGCTAAGAAACCACAAAAATGTTTTAATTATTAAATATATTGTATTTTCAGTTCACTGCTGCCAGTCCACAAATGACATTACTTTTATGTCATCAGCAAGAAGCATAATGTCATACCCAGAAGCAGAATGCAAAAATTTGAACAAGAGGATATCAACAACACTCATTGACACACCAACCAGCACAATGATAAAACTGGAGCTGCGGAAAAGCTGAATAAACTACATTAATTTAAATCACATTTAAAGTTTTTTTTTGTTTATATTATAGCATTAATACTATTTATTAATAAAAGCAATGTTGCTTCCGCTACAGTGCGTTTCAATTACTATATTCTCATATAAAAGCTTGCTTGCCATCTTCTTAAGCAGATAAATAAAACTTCACATAAATGATATGATCATTTCACTATAAAATGTGCTCCAAAAAAATTAATGCAGCAATTATGTAAGCAACAAAACAAATGCTATAAACCTTTGTTGAATTAAAAATAATGCAACATCATTCAGACTGAATAAATACTCCAAAAGCCGCCAGCAACAAGCATTACATGTCACTGCATACAGCTTAGCGTAATTAGTGAATACGACAACACATTTCTTAAACAGCAATTATTTGCCTTCCTGAATTTTTATAGATTACACAAAAAACATTACAGTTATTTTATAAGAATTTTGGCAGCACTTTTGAAACAAAAACTCTAAATTAATCTTGCAGCATTTTACTGACAACTAAATGCCACAATAAGCATACATGTTAAATCACTAAGAACGCTGTGAATGGTTTTTTTATTTCCACAATAAAAAAGGCACTTATTCACTATTATGCACTAGTTTACTTATTAAATAAAAATTATTATGAACATTGAATACTTTTTAATACTTTTTCATAACAGCATCACAATATTTTTTATTGTTTCAAATTAAAAAAGCCAAAAAAAATTAATTTTGAAAATAGTTTGCTTAAGCGTTAATTTAGTTGAACGTACAGTAATGCAATAAGTTACTAAATATTTTAGTAGAGCGGTAATGAAATTAAATAAATGCGGTAAAACATTAAAATAAATGAGCATTTGTTAAATTAAATTAGGATTGAATTACATTAAATTATACTAAATAACATGAAAAGCAATTAAAATATATCAAAATAATAAATAAAATTACAAGCAATGTTTATAAAACATTTTTGAACGGCATAATATACGATAAGGCGTAACTGTTCAAATATTCACACTAGCAAAAATAAATTTTCTTTTAAATAAATTCAATAAAACTAAAATTTCGTTCAAAACAACTATTACACAAGCTGGTAACGCAAACTAAAACAAAGGTTTTCAGTTTTTCCAGACTTGTAAATGCAGATAACTACCCGAAAGTAAATTTTAAAAAATGTTTTTATACTTAATGCCATAAATCATAACAAAATGAAATAAAAAGAAATCATTGAAAAATATTTCTGCATATATTACAAATGTATAATAAATTTGCATGAAGAATTACAAACTTAAATTAACTTAAACTTAAGATAACTTAAGATAAATTAAACTTAAGATTTAACCAAAAGTTGTAACTAAAATGACGTAAGACTAAAACAAAGAATTTTTAATTGCTGGCATATCTATCAGGTTCCATTATTAAATTTAATTAACTGCTAAACAACCTTTAATATAACAATTTCTTTTATGTAATAGCATTACTGTGAAATTGTTTGGATTAAAACAGATGCAAAAATTCAATGGATATTCAAAATTATAAACGCAAACTCGGCAAACTATTAAATAATGGAAAACAGATTACGACCACGCAAAGCACAAAACATGACAATAAATTTTCAAAATATTTTTGTTTTCTTGTTTATTGAAGCATTATTGCTTTTATATATAAAAGGAATTTAGAATACAACTTGTCACAAATTCAAAAAATGTTCATATTTTATATTATAGCTTTATATACCTTTCAATTAGGTGTAACGCCCACTGAATACCAATGTTTTCAAGATAATAATCCTGTGGATTGGTAATTCAAATACATTTACATCATAAATCAAACTATCTAATATTACTTTTCAGGTTCTTTGTTTATAAATTGCCAGGAGGAAAATCTTCACATTATCTTTTACCAAATGCTGCAGCGGACTGGACAGCTGCTGCAGAAATAGATGCCGCACAGCAACCAGTTCATTCTACGATGAATAAGTATTTTACTGCAGGAAACAAGGACCATGCAAATATTGTAGCATACAGCAATTATCCTCCACATTTCAAATTTGAGCTTCCTATGAGTCCTGGAAAAGGTTTGTAAAAAATGCATCGCATTCAAATTATAATATTGACGCTTCTTATTCAGGTTTAATAATAGCTGAAGAGCAAAATAAAGGATTTTGGTTAGTCCACACAGCAAAGTATTTCCCAAATTTAGCAGGAGCCATAGGAGATTTATTTTCAAATGAGAAGACCACAAAGGATGCAGCTGCTTTTTTGTGCATGTCATATTCTGATGTTAATTTAAAGGCTATTGGTATACAGTTTTATTTTATAGAAATTAAATTCAAAAACCCAAAAATTAATCAATAAATCAAAAATTAATTTTAGCAAAAATAATTGATTATGAGGAACCTATCGTATTTTTTACTCAAAGATCAGCATCGGCACCAGTCCAGCCTTTCTACGATTCAGCTGAAATTCAGACACTTATTAATGGATTGCATAAATATCAGCCGATTGGAACTGTTTCTGCTGATAGCATAAGAACTTTGACTGCTCCAGGAACTGTCAAAATATTTGCAACGGCGCCAGTGGCATATTCATCTGGTACATCTTAATTCATAAAACTAATGAAGAATATATTAAACAGGAAAAATTTTGTATTTTCAGATATATATTCAAATTATGTTGTTAAAATTCTGAAAAAATCCTTGCAAGTTTACACGCCTGGAACAACAACAACAGTTTTGAGAAAATCATGCGCTGGCTCATTAAAAGTGGAAAACGTATTAGGGCCAATAACTGTTAAAGATACTGTAATTCCAATAGGACAAGACAGTGCAAGATGGTCAGTTCCAAAGTCTGATATTGATTTTGTATGCTTAAGCAATACTGGAAGAACGGTATGATTGGATTTACTTTTTGTTTGTTCCTTTATTCAATTGAAAATCAATTAGGCTAATGATGCACAATATGGAGCAACGGTTGCTTGCGTTTTGAGCAAAGAAGGAACGGCGTTGTTTAGAAAGATGATAACAAAAAATAATTTGGATGCTTGCCCCTAATATGATTCCACAGTTTATTTTGCATTTCAATAATTTTATGCATTGAAATATTGGCAATGAAAATAAAATTTTATAAACTATATTAGAATTTCAAATTTTTGCAGTGAACCAAATATTAGCTTGCACTTTAAATGTAAATCGATATTTGTTGTTAAAGGAAGTAAACAACATAACATGTTGATGCAACACAATTTTCACCATACAAAAGCGGTGGATTAAAGAAGGCATTGAAGTGCTGCATTGTTCTGTTGCTTTCCTTGTTGAAATTATATGTAAAAATAAAAAAAATGAAGTATAGCAACATTTTACATGAGGTAAAATGAGAGTAGTGTATTGTTGGTTACTACCATTTCCTATGCTAATGTTAATGCATATTAATGCATATGTAATTTATATGTACAGGCAATGCAATTTACCATGCAATGCAATGCAATTTGCATGCATGCAAGTGCATTTCCATCATTTGCTACGTTTTAACTAGGTTTTACCAATATTTATGAAGATATATTTTCATATTTTAAAATAAGTAACTTGCGCTAATACTGCATAAGGTATTACTCATTTTGTTTAGCAAATATATCTAATTTTATAAGGGTGAATATTTGTTTTTGCAAAGCAGCACAATTAATGTAGTAAAACGTTTATCATATTTTCAAGTACTACACACAATTACACTTTGTTGCTTTTCAGTTTTATGGTTATTTGTGCTTTTTTTGATGTTATTACTTTGTCGTTTTGCTTTACTAATATAATACTACTGCTCGCCGTATTTCAATTTGGTGTTGAAGTGCTGTTCACATTTCAAAGAAACATATTCTAGCAATTTCTGTGTTATCACCATCCCTCTTCGAGCAATCATATGCAACAAAATGACACTATACTGTACTAACAGTTCAAAACAACATACACATCACACAGTGCATGACATGCAGTTTGCCATACATTGCAGCATCTTTGCCTCCTGTTCGCTAAAAGCCAGCACTACTGTAATAATAATGATGCTTTGGTACGTACAGGAACGACGGAAATTTATCAGCCTTTACAATATTATTAAACTGAAAATTTTATATATTAATGAAATAAACTTGCAATCAGTGTGCATGTCCCATTCATTGCAAATGATTATTATGAACTTCTAGACAGAAACCTTATAAACAAATTGCTCTTGCGTTGTCAGAAAGAAATGTGCGCATGTGGTCTTGCATATTTAATACATTTCTGGAGATACGTTTGCTAATTTTTGATATACATTAATTCTGCAAAGATGTAGTGTTGCCTCAATTTTAATATAAATGTCGAGCATCAAAGTACATCATGTATGAAATAAAAAAAATTTACGTTTAGAATGACATTTATGGACTGTTATTTGAAATGCACGACAGATGATCTGTTTCTAATCAGTAACAAGAATGTTGACTTTGCTTACAACTGACGATACTACTTCTGATAAAACCATCATTAATTACTTTTAAAGCATACAAAGTTTTTTAAACTATTTTGAATTGATTGTTGTACAAAGCATATTCAGATGCTTTCAATCGATTGTGATAGAATCTCCTGAAAATGATAATGTACCCAACTGAAACAGTTCTGTCCAATATGCTAAATATGTCACACAAATAGCTTGAGAATATCTTATCTTGGCAAGAGTTGCTTATCCTAGTTTACTTAGAAAGCAATAAAATAATTCTGTACAACAAAAAATAAGAGCGTAAAATAAAGACTGCCATAGTTATATTGCCATAACCTAATAATGATACATTTCAGCAATTACATTGTTATATTTAAGCTATGAATGGAATATTGAATAAATGATAAAAATAAGACATTGAAATGTAAATATAAATGTAAGCAACCACTGATTAGTCTCTAATTGAAAGTCTTCAATAATGTACTATAGAATAGCTGGCTGCTTTGTCTCATCGTGTTTATTATCAACAATAGCTTTTCTGAAAAGCTGAAATAACGATTTTTATTTTTATTTATAAATAATTGTAAAAGTGAGATCATGAGCTGCATTTGTATTTTTTGTTACAATATCAGTAAATGCCAATGATATAAACTTTTAAACTATTGTCCGCTTCAGTGAACCGTAAATAATGTCCGCTTTAGATAATACTAGGAAACCAGAAAAATGTTTTAATTACTAAATATATTATATTTTCAGTTCACTGCTGTTTACCCAAAAATAACATTTTTATTTCATCAGCAAGCAAATACCCAGAAGCAGAATGATAAAATTGGAACATAAGGATATCTACATCGCTCATCAACACACCAACTAGCACAGTGATAAAACTGAAGTGGCGGGAAAGCTGAATAAAGTAGTCAAAAATCAGAAACTTCATTTGCAATTTTGAATTTTTAGAAATAAGCTTATCAATGAAGTAAAAAGCCTTTTATTAAATAAAGTAAAGTTATTGATCGTAATTTTAATAAAATGTTCAACTTCTACACATAGCTTTGTAATGTAAGTTGTAATTTTGATGTAGTTAAATTTTATTATTTCGTATTTTTTGATGTTCACACAATAATTTAAGCTTATTTTAATTTGTGATATGCATTTGTTTTCTGCGTGGCTGCTACTGAGAATTTTGCATTGTAGCATGAATGATTTTGCGAAAAATTTGCAATTCATTGAAATTCATTGAAATGTAAGCTTATCAATAAAATAAAAAGCCTTTTATTTATTTAATAAATTAATTAATCTTATCTCTAATAAAATGTTTAACTTCTGCATATGGTTTTGTAAAAAACATTCTAATTTTGATGAGGTGAAATTCCATTATTTCATGTTTTTTAATATTCATGCAATAATCTAAACTTATTTTAATTGCATTCCTTTCTTAAAATCCTGTTTATTTTATGTTATATGCATTTCTATTTTGCAAAGCTCTTAATTAGAATTCTGCAAGTTAGTATTAGTGATTTTGCAACGAATTTTCATTTCATTGTAAAGCTGTTTAAATTTTGCACTTAAAAATTCTGTTTCTCTAGAGGTCTTAAATGTAAACTGATACAAAAATCCTTAATTTTTCTAATTATTTTGTCAGTTACATATTAGTTTATACTATAAGTTTTCAATTTTTATTATCATTATTTATTATCAATTTTGTTTCATTATTATTATTTATCAATCATTATCACGTGAATAGTTGTATGAAAGGTTGCTTTACATCTGAAACCGATAAGTAAAAGTGCTCATAAATAAGATAATTATTCGTAATATCACTGTAAGACATGCTCCAGAAAAATTTATTTAGCATTTACAGAGCTAAAGTATAAACCTATGCTATTAGCGCACCTTGAATTCAATGCATTACGGCAGTGCGGCACTGCATTGTATATATGCGATTTAGGTTGGGTATAAATATATTCTGTAAAAGCCGTCAGCAGCTGATACTTACTACAGCAGAATGAAATTTTTTAGGATAATATTCAATAAAGCATCATAAAAATACATTCAAAATAACTATTAATAAAATTAGTTACAGCAAACTGCTACACACATCTTCAGTTTTGCACACCTGTAAATGTAAACAACTACAAGAAAATATATTTTAAAAAATTGCTTTTAACTCTTACATAGTTAGTTAGTGTTATAAATATAATCATCGTGTGAAATCATATGATAACAAATATTCTCGCAAATATTTTAAAACTGTGCAAAATTTATTTTGAAGAATGACAAACTTTAGTTATATTTGATTTGGCCAAAAAACGTAACCAAAATTAAATAAGACAAAAAACAAAGAATTTATTAATGACATTCTATATAAGCAATGATTTTTAAATTTAATTAGCTGTTAAAAGAGCTTTAGTATAACAAATTCTATTATGTAATATCATTAACATGAAGTTATTTAAATTAAAACAGATGCAACAATTCAATGGATATTCAAAATTACAATGCAATCTTAGCAAACCCTTAAACAATAAAAAAATGCTGACGATCACGCAAAACAAAAATCATGACGGTAAAATACAAAATCTTTTTGTTTTCTTGTTTATTTAGTGCCTAAATGTATCTCTATATATAAGGCTTTCAGAACAAAAGCTGTCAAAAATTGAAAATATGTTCATATTATATGTTATAGCTCTTTATATCCTGCAGATAGGTGTAACGCCAACTGAATACCAATGCGTTCAAAATGCTAATAATGTGGACTGGTAATGCAAATTGAAGTACATCATAAATCAAATTATTTAATATTATTTTTCAGGTTTATTGTGTATAAATTGCCAGGAGGAAAATCCTCACATTATCTTTTACCAAATGCTGCAGCGGCCTGGACAGCTGCTGCAGATATAGATGCCGCACAGCAACCAGTTCATTCTACGATGAACCTCTACTTTGCTTCAGCAAACAGGGACCGTGCTAATATTGTAGCATACAGTAATTATCCACCACATTTTAAATTTGAACTTCCCATGAGTCCTGGAAAAGGTCTGTAAAAAATTTAGTTCATTCTGATTATGGCATTAATTATTTTTCATTTAGGTGTAATAATAGCGGAAGAGCAAAATAAAGGATTTTGGTTGGTACACACAGCAAAATATTTTCCAAATATAGCAGGAACAGTAGCAACTTTATTTTCCAATGAGAAGACCACAAAGGATGCCGCTGCATTTTTATGCATGTCATATTCTGATGTTAATTTGAGGGCTGTTGGTATACAGTTTTATTTTATTAAAATTGAATTCAAAAACCCAAATAATTTTAGCAAAAATAATCGATTATGAACAACCCATCATATATTTTACTCAGCGATCTTCAGTACAAGCCACTCAGGCTTTCTACGATTCAGCTGAAATTCAGACACTTATTAATGGATTGCATAAATATCAGCCGATTGGAACTGTTTCTGGTGATAGCATAAGAACTTTGACTGCACCAGGAACTGTCAAAATATTTGCAACGGCGCCAGTGGCATATTCATCTGGTACATCTTAATTCATAAAACTAATGAAGAATATATTAAACAGGAAAAATTTTGTATTTTCAGATATATATTCAAATTATGTTGTTAAAATTCTGAAAAAAACTTTGCAAGTTTACACACCTGGAACAACCACAACTGTTTTGAGAAAATCATGCGCTGGCACGTTGAAAGTGGAAAACGTATTAGGACCAATAACCGTTAGTGATACTGTAATTCCGATAGAACAGGACAGTGCAAGATGGTCAGTTCAAAAGTCTGATAGTGATTTTGTATGCTTAAGCAATACTGGAAGAACGGTATGATTGGATTTGTTTTTTAATTTTGCCTTTACTCAATTAGAAATCTATTAGGCTGACGATGCAAAACATGGAGCAACCGTTGCTTGCATTTTGAGCGCAGATGCAACCACCTTGTTCAGAAGCATGATTACCACGCAAAATTTGGATGCATGCCTGTAATATTATTGAACAGTGAACAACAATTATACTGAACAGGAGCTGAACTTTTTTTAAAAAACTGAAAATAAAATTTTATGCATTATATTGGAATTTCAGTTTAAAAATATGAATTACATGCAATTTTCTGGACTTAATGTGAGTATGTAACAACTGTTTAAAGAAGTATTTTGCTATGAATTAATTAAAGTACAAATCTACTGTTCTCCGTGTTGCCAAGTCTAATATCTTGCTTTGCTGATATGTTGAAAAATATTTTCGACAAATCCAAGCGAGCAACCTTCGTCAATAGCGTATCAATTATTTTATCACTTAATTTGCTTTAATAATATTTCTTGCTGTATGCAGAAAAGTTTTTGTCATCACAAAGTAATCACATAATTAATATTGCAAACGGTGGCCTGATTTGCAAGTATTACTGACATTTGACAATTACAGTCAATTGCTGACAATTCTTGCAATTCAGTTTTTTAATTTTCGGTTTACTTTGTGAAACTATTATTTTATCAGTGTAATATATTTAGATTCATGCTACTGAATGCATCATTTGCAGGAAATGAACTCTCATGTTGAAAGGCTGTTCCCATTTTATAGAAACATTAATAAACGGAAAAATCTGTATTATTGAAATAAATAAGTTATGAATATGCACGTCACCACTGCTGTAAATGATCCTGAAGAATAGTTAGACAGAAATCTAATAAAAGAATTGTTCTGATGGGACTGGAGCATGTCTATCATATTTGTGAAAACGTATTTGTTGATTTATGATGATGTTTTACCGCATATTCGAGCAACTGATCATGGTGAACGTTGAATTATGCAAAATATTTTCCAATCACATTTTAAGCCGCTAACATTAACCTCATAATTCACTAAATTTTGCAACGCTACTAATTCCTTTAGCGTGAGGGATAACTTTCAACCGAATAATATTTCACTGTTCAATTTTTCTATTGTAAATTATTGGGCCATCTATATTATTAGTTTATTCTGATGTATGCTGGTATTTTGATTTTGCGCGTGCTTATTCTGATATAGCAAACAATAAACTGTGCAGAGAATCAATAAATGATTATGGCTCATAATAAACGCAAAGCAACGAGGAACGCGCTTATTGTGTATATTTAAGGACTATATTTTGCGAACAGTAAATCCCATAGTCCTCAGCAAAATGATGCACTTAACCTTGTTGTGCACATTTATCCATTATTTTACCGTATAATTAACAACAGAAAATTTTGTTAGGCCAAAATTTTGTACACTTAAGGGAAATGTGCACTTTACTAAATTCGATTGTATTTTATTTTTTTCACGCACTGAGCAAATGTATGATAATAATTTTTTGTGCTTTACTTTGCATAATGATTAATATTGTTTGCTCCATAATGCACGATGCATTAAGTAATAATGTTTTATTTTGCAACAACAAACATGTAAACTTTATTACAATATGCACAGTGTATGTCATGCAATAATAATTAATAAATATATAAAACGCACTTCTAAATCGATATTAAATGAACATTTTTTTTTCTTTGTTATTTATTATGTTTTCATAAATTAACACCAATCACTTTTCATGCATTTGATTTTGGTAAGAAATTTTGCAGCTGAAAATCTAGTCGTTGCAAGGAATGATGAGCCTGGTCCAAAGTGCAGTCCTGCATTTATTGTGGCACTGAAAGGATCCGCTGAGATGATTCTTGCTAGAGAATTTGGTAGCTGACCTGCGTATAAAACAGGTACCAAACATCGCTGACGTTCTATCCCCATCATACCAAGAACCACCTGAACCGGCATATCAGGAATCACTAGTGTATGAGTTATTGGAAAGAGTATGTTATTTAACAGTGAAGAATGTTGTGCATTATGTCGCATAACTTTGATACTAAATAATACAACGTGCTTATATTTATTTGCGATGTGCTTTAGTATTTGTCATGAGTTGGCGTGTTAATAACCAGTGCTGTGCTCATGTATCAATGAACGTTTGTTCTCATAACTGATCATCTTAATGATGGAAACATAAGTGATCTTATAAAAAAAACCATTTATGAACAAATTATTACTAAAAATTATTTGATATTGTAACGTTTGGACCATTTTGGTTTTGCTAATGTTAAGTTTAATTTCGACTTGTTTGTTTAATAAAATTCATTTATAAGGTTTATTAAATTTAAAAAGTTTATATCAAAAATTACAGTTTTAATTGCACAGAATGCGTATCATTGTGAAGCATTATCAAAACACACACACACACACACACACAAACGTCAAAAAATGATAAGTTTTGTATACATTACAAAATTAATATGTTAATGATAATAAATTTATAATTTGGTACATAAATCATCAATTCATTTTTTGTTTGTGAATATTATAAAAATGTACACAATATTTCAGTTTTGAAAAGTTGAAATAGCTTTTGAAGATCATATAAAATATAATTGTTCTGATTGATTTGTATTGATTCAATTTAATTTTTTCATAATATTACTAATTATAATATATTTGTTGTAAAAGTTTTCTGTAGCTATTTAAATTGAAATATAAGTCAATTTTTTTCATATGAAAAAATTTGTATTCTCGTATAGCTTACAAGTGAATATGGATGGAAGAGCATATTGTTAAAATATGCTGTATTTACTGTTCTGATGATGCATGCTTTTCGTTAAATATTAAACAGGTTGCTTAAGTTAGTTGAAAATTTGCACCACAAACAGTCTGTCAGAAATGAGCAATGTGACCTATTTATAAATAGACGCTGCAACAGTATCTCAAGGTTACAATATTTCGCACTTGTTTGCTGCATTCGTTGCACTCTGCAATTTGTATTTGTGCAACGTCACAACTTGGCAAGATTGAACAGAATGCCAAGCAAATTTTTAAATTTAATTTGCATAAGTTTCCGGATAATTGCCGCATCGTTGTCAGCTTATATGTATGAAAGTTGTTGGTTAAGCAAAGATCAGCTGCTTGGCTATTTGTGGGCATTGAACAGTCGACATTCCAAAGAATTGGAACCAGTTGTCACATGGCAAAGATTTGGCAATTTCAATTTCCACGTAACCATTTTCTTGCATTCTCTGTCTGCCTGCATTATTTGGCAACTGGGCAAGCATATGTAATAAATTCATTATTTTGTCTTTCTTCAAATTTCTATTTCATACAATTTTCATTCACAGACCATCACTGAAACCGACATGCCTTCATGATGTGTGGTTCGTCACATTTTGGCTATCTGCAATTCACTACGCGTTGAGCTTAACAAAACTGACCGCTCTGGATACTCACTGGCAGCCGCATCTTCATGAACACATCAATGGATTTTTTAAATTTTTTGTCATCACCATCTGCTTGTATGTAAAACCAGGATCTCGATTTGTACAACGTGTTGTACAATGAATACATGTACACATCCAACATGTATAACTCACAAGTTCACAAAGTAGTCATCATTAAAAAGTAACTAAAGTAACAGCACTTGGTTATTTTAAACATTTCAACATATTCGAATGTACAATTTTTAAATTGAAAAAATTCAAGCAAAAATTAGTAAAAATTAGCTATGAAATCGTGGCAAATTTTAAAATTATATTTTTCTTGCATGCACTTCCAATTTTGAAACATGCAATGCAAAAAAATATATATTATATATAAATGAAAAAATAAATTTTTTACTTATGCGCATTATTTTATCATTCTAAGATTTTTAATAAAAAAGTAAATATGAACAAAGATGGTAGGTAGTAATTCTTCAAACTTTACTTCGAACAAATTATATATTTTTTCTTTTTTTAATAATGATATTAAATATGGATTTTTATTTAAAAAAAAAATAAAAAGTCAACAACGATGATAACAAGAGAAGAGGAAAAATAATAATTTCTTTTCAATAGGTTTACTTTTTTTTCAAGTGAACTTTTCAGGACAATTTTTCACATTATGTCCAGGTTGTCGACATAGTCCACATTTTCGAACGGCTTTCATCCCCTTGCCCGCTTGGTACCCTCGGCCTGCACTGTGGCCTTGCACAGTCGATTGGGGAAAGTATTGTCCAAAAGTGTTGGATTGACTTTGGACCATCGCGGATCTGGACAACGGTGCTGGACCAAAATCGGCCCAGGCAAAAAAATTGCACCTACCCTGGCCGATCTTGGAGCACGCGTAGAACGTGCGACCCTTGTTCGGACCCTCCTTGCGTACAGTGAACAGCTTGCCGGCCAGACCGCACTGGCAAGTGGTTTGGATCTCCTGAGGCGTCGGTTCTTGACCAGGAGCCGGCAACGACACCCGAGCACCGTCCAGTTGAACAAAGGCGGCAGAATTCCGGTTGGGGTTGGCAGTTGGGCATGCGGTGCCAAACGCGGGCGGTGGTGGGTTTGCGGGCAGTTGTCGAGTTTGTCGCTTATCTGAAGCCGGACAAGTGACGCAGATACGACTGATCGTCGGAGGATTCGGTGCCAATTTCAACTCGATCAGGCGAGTCTGCCTCAACGTGCACCAATCACAGCGGTCGGCCAGCACTGAGGCGAATTGAATTCTGTCACGCTGGTCCAACCAAATTGCCTCTTTGCAAGACGGATAATTTTCACAACCGACAAAGTAGATACCGTTTCTAGACTGTTTCAGTCTCATCCAATTGCCACAAGACAAACAACGTGTGCAAACGTTGTCCAATTGTTGTTGCTGTCGTTCTGGTTCTTGTCCTCGAGCTGAAGAATGGTGAGTTGGACCACTGACCGCGGCAACGCTCGACGGACCCGTGCCGCTGTCGAAGTAAGCCGACAAAGCTTGGTCGAGGCGTTCAGCCATGGCGGTCACTTGCTTGAATACGTGCCAATATTTCGTCTTGTATTCACTCAGCACATCCTGCTTGGAACGGGCTCCGTCGGCAATACGACGCAGCTCGGTTTCGAAGTCAGCCCTCAAATCCGGCTTGGCCAACTGGCAGCCCATAGCGTCGTAACCGTCCACCAATCCCAAGCCCAAATATCCGGGCAACAGACGCTTGTCCGCGGTCAAACCAACGTACAGACGTTTCTGTATGGTTTCGATGTGATCGGCGTGCGTGGCGTCGGTACCAATGCCGAACTTCTCCATCAAGCCGATCAAATCAGCTTCGGTCAGCAAATTCGGAGGCTTGGTCTCACCGGTGACCATTTCCACTTGAACATCCAATCGGTCACCGACTGCATACGCAACGTCAAGTTGCTTCTCTGACCAATTCTCATACGGGTGGTAAACTTCCAGATAATTTCGTTCTGTGACAATCAGACCGTTAGCGCTGAAGTGCTCGTCGGCAACTTCAATCTCAACGGTGGTCTGCAAGCCCTGGGCGTCGGCAGAAATACAGGCGAGGAAATGCCTGACGACAAACTCGTACAGCCGTCGATGCTGTTGGTGTTGAAATTCTTCGAGATTGACATGACGAATAGGATGGATCGGCGGATGGGCGTTGTCAGTTTTGTTGCCTTGGCGAGGCTGGACCCCCTGACTGAGCACACGGTTAGCAAAGGCGCCCCACTGGCTGTCGTTGACATGCTGTTTGACCAACGAAACCAGATCAATCTCTTTGGGGAAGAAGTTGGTCTCCGTTCTCGGATAACTAATGTAGCCTTGTGTGTACAGCTTCTCAGCCACCGCCATCGCCTCTTTGGCCGTCATGCCGAGACGCTTGCAAGCCATTTTTTCCAAGCCAACCGTGTCCAAAGCGACTGGACGTTTTCTCGTTCGCTTCTTACAACGCACCGCTCTGACCACGGCCACTGGAGATTCCAAGCACAGCTGAAGCAGCGTCGCGCAGGCGTGGTGGTCAAACAGCCGACCGCGGCGCCAGTGAAATTCCACCGTCCCGTGCTTGGCAACCAATTTCCAAAATGTCTCGCAAATGAACGCCTGATTCTGCTTGTAGCGCTCGACCACAAGTCCAAGTGTTGGAAATTGGCAACTGCCATAGCTGATCAACTTGTCACCAAGCTGCCTCCTGAACGTGTCACGCAGGCGCAGAGTTTGGAACCGGGTAAACGCCGCACCGGTGCGCAGGTCCATCTCCTGACGACAGTCGACCGCATCCGACAGCAAAGCATTCGGTTCAGTGAGAGAACCGATTGCCCTGTTGATTGCTTGGCTTGTCAATTCTGAGAACACCGCTCGCTTCACCATAAGCGATGGCTTCACCTCCAAACAGACGCCGATCACTTCAAAGCCAATATTCTCACCCTCGCGATCACAATCTGTCCAAATGACCAACAAATCCACCATCCGCACCTCTTTCTGCAACGTCCGCAACACTGGCTGCATATCTGGTGAACAACACTTCCGCACCGGAGCCGTGAACAGCTCCTCAATGGGTACACTTTGCCAATTTCGGTATACTGAATCAAAATCCAAATTCAACAAATGACCACTAACGCTGGTGAACACCATGTGGCACAATTCACCAAACACTGTGCAACTGAATTCGTATATTTTATTATATTTTGAAAAACCCTCTCGACGATTCATCTGACCGCGACTCAAAATTTGAGCAATAGTTCGAGATGCGTCGTTCTTCTCTGCCACGTTTAAAACACGCCTCATTGTCTTCAAACCAACACAAACTACATCAAACTGAAACAACAATAAACAAATCTAAAAATGCTCCTACAAAATCTGACACTTTATTCTTCGATTCGCTATTGCAATAGTCGTATTATTATGCTAAGCAATTGAATTAACAATCAATGCAGCTTTGTTTTTTCACTTCATAGGTCGAAACAGATTTGCATGACAGTACAATGTGGCACTAATAATATAGTTGAATAAAATAAACACTAAACAAAGTTTTCAAATAAATCTATTTGTGTTAGACTATTTGTATCAAAAAGACACATCTATTTGTGTGCATGTGTGAGCGTGTGTTTCAATTTAATCTATGCTAAACATTTGTAATACAGTAAAAACAAATCAAATACATTATCATCAATAAAAAGGCTAAAACACTCAGTAAAGTTTCAAATATTGAATAAGCATAAAGATAACGACAAAGAGAAGAAATAAAATAAACGTGATTTCTTTTCTATTCTTATCAAAAAATGAATGAAAAGTCAAAACAAACAAAACCGTTTAACAATTCACTTATTAAGTATTTTTAATTTTCAACATCGCAATTTATCAAGCTTTACTGATCTAAGGGACAAATCAAAATAAAATAAAAAAATAAAACAATAACAATAGAGAAAAATGCATGAAATACTTGCAAAAAATATTTTCCGGAAAACTTGAAAAACGGCAATGAATTTCTGCTATTGCTTTTGCAGTTATGAAGAATAGCAATTTCAAATTGCAAAATTTAAACACGTTTGGAATGCATCACTTTGCATATATGAAGAAACTTAACAGAAGCTTAACAAAACAATAAAAACATTTCCATTTACAACAAACAGACACAAGAAACAAAGTACTGTAAAATTCAAAAATAAAGAAAATCAGGAATAATATTTCGTTTTCAAAAGTTAATGTACAAGTAACCTACATTTGCTTCAATTTAATTAAATCAGATTTGAATTTATAATTTTATAATGTGAATTTAGTTCAAAAATTTAAATAATCTCATCTGAATTTGAATTCAATTTTCCCATAAGCGTGAAGTATGGATTACATTTTTAAAATTCAGAACAAAAACAAATCAACTATATATTCACTTTGATATGCATTTTTGGCATTGAATAATTTAGTTTTAAAAAACATTCTGGACCTTTTAAAAATGTTTTTTTTGATTTCACAAGCTTATTATTAATTAATAAGTTTGTAATTAAATAATAATAAAAAGTGTAAAAATCTTTTTTTAAAAAATATGTAAAAATTAATCAGTTTGATAAATAAATAGATAAAATAAAAATTTTGAAAGGGTACCACGGCATTTATTTGCGGAATGTTGATGTAATGAATTTGTGTATTCAAAATGTTCAAAATTAAAAGCCGATGATCAACGTGATTGTAACTTTCCATTTCAACCTACAACAATGAATATGTTTTTTTATTAAGCATTTATTATGGACAAACTGATAAATATGAGATTTGGAGTAATTGTTTTGTACTGATCATGCAACCTACTTTTCGTGAACTGTACTGTTCAGTAGCAGGCTTGTTGACAGTGTTGTGGTTTGCTTGTCTGGTTTCTGTTCTGTTGACAAATGGCGGAAGATATTTTAGCCGACCTCAAGGTATGATTGAAATAAAATTTTGAATTTAAACTTTAGCTGTCAATGAAAGTTGTTTAATATTTGAATGTGATTGATTAGGCAGATGTTTTGTGTAATATTTGAGTTAATGATTTAACGATTTTTCAACTGCCAGGCATTAGATGATTTGAATTCAATATTTCAGTAGTGCAGACTGTTTGCCAGTGGCATTGATCACATTTTTGGATAATACAGTTTTTTAAATAATTGTTTATTTATTTGGAATTGTCAGAATTTTGCAAAAATGTTCCACGGATGAAGTGGTGCAGAGAAGTTGCGGCTTCTTTTTTTGATTTTGAAGAAATTTCAATCAAACAGCATTTCAGCTCAGGTGTAGATATCAGTTATGAGGAAATTGTTATTAAAAATGAGTATGAAATTTCAAGTGATGAAAAAGTATTTAATAATTGAGACTGAAGAATACAAGCAGTGCTAATGGAAAACTGAAATGCTCTAGAGGTTGTGTTTCATCCGCTGAAAGCAGAAACGTTAGAAATCAATGAATTCGTAGTTAGCCTCAATATTTGTGTGTGCTTGGTTGGTTGGTTGGTTGGTTGGTTTGTTTGAATTTTTCGATAAGCACTATTGCCCACCCAGTTGGTGGTGAATAAATGCATTTATTTCGTATATTCAAGTTATCTAACCAATTTCATAAGACGGAGAAGAACATATATGCTGACTGACTGCATAAATCTATACATATATTCAGTAGAAATTACAAGAAAGAATATTCTAAATTTTTTTCAGTGAAAATTCATTTCTCTTCAATGCAAGAATCAAAAAGAGAAAGTTGTACAATGATAATTTTAATTTTTATTGCATTAAGGTTTTCAATTTATTTTGTTCACCACTTACTTGTGCAAACATACAGTTTGAATTATTGTTCACTGATTGTGAGATGTTTGTGCTTTTATTTATTTGTTTGCTTGCTTGCTTTTACTTTATGCAAAAATGAATGATTGATACAACTGGAGGAGGTGGTTTTTTTTGCTTGCTTTGTTTTAAATTGAATTTGAAGGGAAAAAATCATTTAGCTTTGAAGATTTGCTATCCGTCCAGCAAAAGCAGTTGTCGTTTGAAGCAGAAGCGTAAAACGCACGACTGGCATTTTATTTATTCATTTATTTATATTCTTACTGGATGCTTTTTCACCAGTTCCAGCAGAGTAGTAAAATTACTGCTACTCTTCAACAACAGCAACAAGTTTATTGCAAAAAACTGTTGCAAACTTGATGAACATTGAATCTATCGAATGCATATATTATGATTTCTTTATTTTCTTTTACATTCATTTGTACAATTTGATTAATTTGTTGTTTAATTAAGAAAATCATTAAAAGAAGGGTTGTTTTATTGGAAAGAAAAATTGATCGATTTACTTGCAACCTTTTCAATATTAAATGAAAGTTTCATGTTAAAGTTGAAGAACTAAAAAGCTCGACAAATATTGTTGAGCTAATTTCATTTCTCAGTCGATCAAACTTTTACGATGTAAAGAAAATTGATTATCTTCTTCATCAATAATTAAAATTTCATCGTAATTAAAAATAAACGATATTCAATTAAAGTGAATTGTTGATTTTTTTGAAACTGTATTGACATTGAACGTTGATTTTTTGTTTTCAATGTTCAAATATAAAGTGGAAGCATTTTTTGAATTTTAGGTCGAGAGATAATTTTTCTGATATTGTGATTTGTCCGTGACTTTGTGATCATTGAATAGAACTAGTCTTGCAGCATTCTTTTTAACCAACCAAGTTTACTAGTTTATCTTTTGCTTTGCATTCACTTCTTTTCACCGATAAGCATAAGCTTGGCTTTTCAATATTTGAACAATTTTTATTTTTAAAATTTTATTTTGATCAGCACATATTTGAAATAGAAAACTCAACAACATCGACTGCATATTTTTTCTTTTCAGTTGAATAATATATCTGATTATATATGCAGATGTTAATTAATTTTAAATTACTGTGCATTTAATCTTATTTTACAGCAGTTTGAAATTTTACAATTCTCTTTGGATGTATTTGATTTTTTTTATTTTAATTGCTTTACTATAAGCTTTGAATTTTATTTGATTTGATTGAGTACTTTAGAACAACAGTAACTTAGAAATAATGGAAGCTAATTGCAACTTTTCACAGTTGACGTCAGTAAAATCCGAATAAATTATATATATACCTAAGTAAATAAGTAAATGTAATATATAGATGTGAAAGTTGATTTTCAAATGGCTTAATTTCATTTTCAATTAAACATGTTGTTTACCTAAAATAAACATTGTACTGTAGATAAATGCAGTTTTCTTTCCTTTTTTTGTTTATTGATTAATGTTGCACCTGAAATTTATTCTACCATCAGGCAAGCATGTATCACGATTAGATTTTTAATATTAAATGAAATATTTTCCATAATTAACAGTCCAATTTATTCAGCTCAATAACGAAAGGAAATTCACTTTGCATATTCAATTCAACTTTATTCATATTTGAATGTTGCTTATTGCATTTGTTTTGATGGAAAGCAAAAGATATTCCTTTTGTAATTTTTATTGTTAAATTTATGAAAAACTGTTAAACTCTACGAATCAGTTTTTTAAAAGATAAAACAGCAAAAAGCAAATTATTTGTCTTATTTTTACAAATTGATCACTTCTTGTTCTTGGTGTTTCTTGAGATTTTTTGAATTAACCTACAGTAAACAATTGCAGGTATGCTGTCTAGGGACTGATATTTCGAACAATTGAATTTACAATAATTCACTTTGCATTTAATGAATTGGTGACAAATGATTTTCGCCTAATTATTTTATTTCTAAAATCAATTCATCTCATAAATTTTGAAAAATATCTTACTTTTGATGCAATCAAATTTTAACGAAACTTATTTGCAATAGTTTTAATTTTGTATAAAATTTCAATGCATAAAAATAAAGCTAACAATATCTCTTCAATCTGATTGCATGCATAATATGCTTGAGAGATTTTCTTTATTTAAAATTTGAAAATATCTCAAATTCACAAATATATTTTTATTTGATTATAGTGTTATGAAATTCCAACCCCGCCAAGCGGTACAATAAAAGTTTTTGTTCAGGTAAGGGCTTATATTGATTTATTTTTAAACAAATAGATCTATGTATATAAGTTTGCATTATTATTCACTTATATGATTTTTTAACCTCATGAAATTTATATAATATAAACGGAACTTCTTTGTTGAAAAATTATTTGTAGCAGTATTGAAAATGACATTTCAATAATTTCAGTATTTTTTCTTTTACTTTTTTCTTTTACTCTTTATAATACAGTTGATTTAGATTTGATTGAGATAATTTAAATGCCAATGCTATACGGATTCACATGTAGTCAGATTGATTGATATTGATGAACATATGTTGAACTATAGCAATTAATTTTTGTTAAATTTCAGGGCAACTTGGATGAACGACAAGGGAAAACTATTTTCATAACATGCCACGATATTGGAGCTAATTGTAAGTAAAATTGTATTGACATCCATGTAATAATTTTTTTCAGCTTAATTTTATGTTCAATAAATTGAAAAGGTTTAAATGTTAAATAAATATATAAATTTCAGATAAAAGTCTTGCACAGTATGTCATGAATCCTTGCATGACTGATGTCAGGAATAAATCTATCTTTTTGCACGTTTGTGTTGTTGGACAAGAAGATAATGCGCCAAATCTGCCAACTGAGTAAATTCTCAATTGTGTATTTTGTTTAATTGTTATTTTTTAATAATTTTTATTTTTAGTTTTGTTTTTCCTACATTGGATAAAATTGCAGAAGATTTGTCGTCTGTTTTGGATTATTTCAAGTAAATATTTAAAAAAAAAATAATTCCAACTACATAGATATACAATTTATAACAATTGAATGTTTGTATTTTAGTTTCAAAACCGCAATTGGATTCGGAGAAGGTGCAGGAGCAAATATAATATGTCGTTTTGCTGTAATATAATAATATTTTTGTTGCTCTTTTACTGTTTCTAGTATTTTATTTATTTTTTTTAAGATGATGCATTCCAATCGATGCCTTGGTATTGTTCTTGTCCACTGCACGTCCACTACTGCTGGGGTGGTGGAATATATCAAAGATAAAGTAAACAAATAAGCGTTATTTATTGCTTTTTGAAAATTGATCAATTATTTATTTATTTATTCATTGACATTTTGTAGATGATTGGTCGCAAGTTGAGCTGTCACGTTATGAATCAGTCGGCATTTGATTATTTGATATTTCACAAATTTGGCACTGTACATAATCTGACTTTGTGTATATCCAATTCAGATGACAGACAGTATATGGATGATTTTTTTTTTTTTATAGACTGCCGACGACAATCCAGAAAAAGTTGCGGCATATTTGACTCACGTGAAAGAGAAATTGAATCCGTACAACATGAGCTTGTATCTGGATAGTTTCATGCGCAGAACTGATTTGTCCACAGATTTAGCCGAGAAACTTCAGTTAGTGATTGGTCACTTTTCAATTTTCATCTTCAACTGTTGTGTAATTTTTTTTTTAAATTTTCTCTTCCAGAGTTGATGCGCTTCTTGTGGTCGGTTCTCGCGCATCCCATCTGCACACCATATACACTATGCATCAGTCGATGAGCAAACTGAAGTCCACTTTATTGGTTGTTGATGATGTCGGCGACGTGATTTCCGAAGCTGTATATACTACATATAATAAGCTTTATTAATTATGTTCTGGAATATAAATTCCATTTCAATTTTAGCCTGAAAAGTTCACTCGAGCGTTGATCCTTTTCGGAAAAGGTTGTGGTGTCAGTAAGTGAACAACAATCTATTTTGGCATGTCATCAATTTTTTTCATATTTTTCTCCTCTTACCAGTGAATGGTATCAGCATTCCTGGGATGGATTTGCAGCGCACTTTGTCTAGTTCAATGGAAGATGCGGATCGACCAAGAAAATTATCCCTGACTAAAGCACCAAGTCCTCATGCTTGAACGGCATGACTTGCATGAATTACCTTTTTTACAAATTTGGTTTTGGTTTCGCAGCATCACGATTTTTCTTACCTAATTAAACCCAGAACAACAGCATCAGTTATTATTATTGTGGGATAATACTACTTTTTAGATGTTATTTCATTTGTACATTCTTAACTGTAGTTAGTATATGTTTTACTTGTTTTATGGAAAGTGTTATTATTTTTTAACATTGTTTTTTCTTTCACTTTCATGTGAAAGAGATAACATATCAAATTATAATATGCATGTTTGCATTATAGCCGTTATTTTTTCTTTTAAATTGTAAATGTGTTTCAAAAAGTGAATTTTAGAGATGGCCCAATTTGGACAAATTTTTTTTTACCTTAGCGAATTTCATTGGTTTCAAATGATTTTCATGCGATTCGCTCCTGTTTAAATGCTCTTGCTTTGCATACGCAGCTTAGAATTTCATCAGCTGCACTATATCCAAAATATATGTTATCTGAAAGAAAATTTTATAATAATTTATAAGCAGCATTTTCACACGAGCGAATCGTAAAAAATCACTTAACCAATAAAATAAAACCGACCAATAAACACTCCTCCTTCCCCACCCCCTGCCGAAGAAATTTCGAAATAAAATTCACTTTAAAATTTGTTCACTATTATTTTCAAATTTATTTTAAATGCCTTCATCACTGAGAAAAATACAAAGCATAAAGATTTGTTTTTTTAAATCTATTTTTTGAAAAACAACAGCACACATAAAAATGACGAAAAGCAATTTGAAACTTAATAGGATATCTTTACATAATAAAGAATTTCATACAATTTTGAAATAAAAGTATTTTACCTTAATAAGGAGCCTAAAATTCCAATCTACTACATACAGTATATTAAAATGATCATATTTTAACATCACTCAATGATGACAACTTATGCCGTTGAATTTGTTCAATCGGGCAGTCGTGGTCCACCATTGTGATAATTGCCTGTAATTGCTGAACCTGTAAAATCCATTCCAGGATTCTATAATATTAAAATATTAAATAACGCTGAAGTAAAAAGGAAATAAAATTATCATTGAAACTTCTTTTTGAAACTTCTCCAAAACTAATTTTCGTTCCATGTAATCAAATGTCTTTTCATCTGCTTTAAAATCACCATCTGCAAACAAACTGCGCCAACAATTTGAACTGTCTGCTTTTGCTTTGGACAACATTATACACAATAAATTGTTCTCCACTGTCCAAGTCGACTCATTTTCGTGCACAATATTAAACAAGTCCCCCTAAAAATATGACTCGTGATTGGAAAATCATTTCTTTCCAAATCAATATTAATAATACTTATCAATCTGCAGTTGTAGAACAAATTTTAATTTAAAAAAGAAAACAAAAAAATTTACCTTCAATAAAGGCTCGCCATTAATTTCAAAGCGAACTGTTTTCTTTGTTATTTCTCCAAATAACTGTTTGCCTTTTACAGGCTTTTGAAGTTCGAATTCAATGAACACCTCTCCTAGAGTTTGCCACCAACGACCCCATGGAGTCTGACAAGCAATAATTCCTGAACGTTCATCAAAGTGCGACATATTCTAATCCTTTATTCCAAGCTGAACATTTTACCCATTTAGCAGTATTACAAACCATATTAATTGCACAATCAAAAAGTAATCGAATACAAACCATTATAATTTGGAAAAAATGTCCAACGTTAGAATAAAGTTTTACTAGCCAAACCATTTTTTTTATCAACTAACTAACAAATTAGCATATGTAATGTTCAAACAGTTTGTTAACATCAGCAGATTCTATCATTGAATAACATAATTTTTCAAAAGAAAAATATTTTCTTCAGTAACAGAGTTCTTTGACCGAAAACCTAAAGTAAAACAAAAAAAAATGTATAAATAACATCAATACTATTTCAAAAAAAAATTATCATTTCAAAAATGTTACATTTAACATCAGTAAATATTTCTTTAGAAAAAAGAACTTTTTCCCGTTATACAACAACTAACTAAATCTCTTCTTAGAATTAAAAGCAGGCCTTACCATCAAGATGCATGATAATAATGATGTGCTTTAACTATTTGCTTAATTTATTAATGAAGCTCAATGTTTTCCGCTTTTTATATTTATGCATTAATTCACTTCACAATCTAAGTTTATATTCTTAATTAAATTATTTATTTTATCAATTCATCATATTCTCATCATTCATCGTCAGAAATTGTAAAAAAAACAACAACATTGCATACTGTAGAAAAGAATTAGCAAGATTGTAAAAAATAATTTCAAATTTGACATTTTTCAAGTGAAATATTTCATGAATATGAAACAAGTATATTTAAATAATTTAAGTAACCAAAAAAATTGCACAGTTAAAGTCAACACTCTTAAGGCAATTTATATATTCTCAAATAAAAACAGTCATTTTTAATTGCTTCAGAATTCGCAAAAATGATGAACTCACATTTGAAGAAATACCCATGTTTCAAGATATGTCAAATTTCAATGTGCTTTCTGTAATACAGCTCCAATGGTGGTCGCTAAAAGTAAATATTATTTTCTCTTTAAAATTTTAATTTTCCTTAACAAACCATATTTCTCCAACGCGTTCGGTAGATAAATTTCATTGAATGATCTTTCCCCATAATTTCATGATTGCACAAAATGTCAAACTAAAACATTATGATCAGTTATTTTTCTTCAATTCTTCATAAATACAAATATTTACATCTTTGAAACGTGTGAGGTCACCGTAAATTGTTTTAGCTAATAGCTTTTTAAGATGAGCAACTGTTGTCTGCCAAGAACAGCAAATGAATGGACATTTTATAGGTTCCATTGTATGATCTGGACGTAACCAAACAGTCATCTGAAATGCAATGTCAAACAGTACGACACAACTTTACTTATGAAAATTAAAAATCATTTAAAATAAAGTCCATATCACTTTCTTTAACAAACAATTTTCAACGCTTACATGTTCATCGAAGCGATGATAATTTTCGTTCGCACTACTGCTAGATGCATTCGCATCTGATTCTGCTGAAAATAATACAAAAAAAAACAGACTAAAGAAGCAAAAATTCACACAACTGCAAAGATTAAAATATATATCCAATTTAAAAATAAAACGCAACTTGTATCATCATAAATTCTTTTCACAATAAAAAACCATAAACTAAGAAATACGGTATAAAAAATCATTTTACTTATATTCAACGGATTGTCAAAAGGAAGGCCATGCTTTTTGTGAAAGCTTTCTCTTCTTTCCATTTCATCTAAATGGAAAATGATCAACCTAATAAATACATTCTTACTAAATTAAAACTCACCTCTAAACAAATTTGGAACAAGCTTGTAAACAATATCTTGCAAAGATCGATCTGGCATTATGTAATTTGTTGGGTGACTTTGATGAATCACGATTTCACACTTCGGGCATGTAACATTAGTTGATAAGTGATTAAGAAGGCATGTCTTGCAGACTAAATTTGCAAAAAATAAATAAATAACCACCTTTCATCAGCAATGATGAACTCACATGCATGCAAACATTCCGTAACTGTTGTAGCGTCGATCAAATAACCTTTGCAAACATAACACGTAATATAAGGATTTAAACTCCGCAAAAAAACTTTACGGGTTTCCATTAAAATAAGAATTTTGTTAAGTGAAACAAAAAATTATCGCAATTCCATATCAGCTTTTCATAATAATCAATTGTCCTGTAATACTGTAGAAAATAAAATATTAAGATCAATAATAATTACAGTATACATTGAGTGAATATTGTAGAGTGCTTTGAAAATAATGAAAAAGTGCGTGATTGGGTAAAGTTGCAGAAATAAAATTTATTTGTGTTATCATCTATTGGAGTATCTATTCATCAAAATAGTTGAAGAAGAACTTGAAGCACTTTTGTTATAAAAATAAGAAATGATTGTTATAAAAACACTGAAAATTTACTGTTAAAAAATTTAGTTAAAAAATGTTTTAAAAATATATTTTTACAGTAAGACAATATTACTGTAGTCTTTTGTTTGCTTGTTTAGTTGATGTTGATGCTATATAATTTAGCATTTTTGTTTTGTAACCTTTTTCAATGTTTTTTTCGAAGTTAAGTTTTTTCTTTAAAGAATATTTGGAGAAAAATATTCATTGAATACCTGGAACTGGACAAAACCTTTAATAACACAGTTTCTATTTTATAAAACAATTTTTTCTGCAACATTTAACACTTCTGATATTTAAATTAATATTACAATTAAAATATTACAGTTAAAATAAATATTAAAATTAAAACAAGCTATTTTGAAAAGTTGTATACAACAAAAAGAACTTCAACATCACACCTTTCTACTGTGAAATTTTTACGATTGTTCACATTTAGGGTTTTATTTTAATTTAATAAATTGCATAGATTTTTCAAAATTTTTTAAAGGTAAGATTCCCACGTAGTTTAGATGTGACGTAATGCACTGTTTTGTTTAAAATATTGTGGTTACTATGTCACGAAGGTGTTTGCATTGACATTGTAAATATTAACTTAAATTAATCAGCATGTTCCTTGTTGCATAGCAACATGTTATATAAAAGTTGTCTTCATGCAGTGACATCTTAAAATTGACAATTTTGATTTACAGATATCCATATTTCAGTTTTCAATTTTTAAATTAAACTTAACGGTTGATTGTGCAAAATGATTGTGATTATGCATAAAATGCGGCAGTTGAATTATTTTTGAAATAAATCTTTTATAACAAAATAAGTAAATAAAATCCAGTTAAAATAAGTATTTGCATTAATTTGAAATTGATATTGAGAGTAATGATAATTATTGGCTTTCTTTTGAAATATTTAATATTTTAAAATGTTGACTACATTAGATGCATAATTTGCAAATAGAACAATAATTGTTAAACTGGTTTGTTGGTAAATATTTGAAAAGAGGATACCAGGCAAGTTGCAGTGAAGCATTAATTTTGTAGTATTCGTTAAGAGTAAAATTGGCAATTTTCATTGTTACTTAAGTGTAAAAAAGTAAAGAGATCACTGATTGTAATTTTCAATTGAAAATTATTCAATTGTCAGGTGACATGAATTGTTCATAATAAGTGAGTGGGATTTTCTGTAGAATATTATTTATACGTTTATGAGATAACGTTGAACATTTGTATCATTTGAAGAACAGTATTTATTATTTCAGCTTTGCATTCAAAAGCTTCTCTCATTTACTGATCGTTAGTTGACAATTTTTTCCATTTATAATCAACCATTGACGACCAGCTAGTGCATTTTGAACAATTCAGTGAACATTAATATTCTTAGCTGCCATTTATTTCTTCTATTCTTCACATTTATATATACGGTTGAAGCGTAAATTAAAACTTTATGGTTTTATGTGAATATCAGTCAAGATGCAAGTTATATTGATTTTTTTAAAGATTACATGCGTTTAATTTTGAGGATGAATTTTATGTTAATTTGACAAATTTCACTGTACATTTGTCAATGTTAGTTTATTAATATTTTCGTTGTTCATTTTGTTTTATTGAAATCAGTGTTTTTAATTTAAAATTTTGAAATCTTTGAAAAGAAACTACAAATCAAATGCATGAAGTATGCTTTTAAGGGAAGAAATTTTGTTTCAATGACAAATTTTATTATGTGAAATTCATTTTTCACATTATTCACGTTATTGATTGATGATTAATAATTTCTTGTAAATGTACATTCAAGTTAAAATTTTTATTTAAATTATTGTAAGAATTTATCAGTTGCATAATTGTTACAGTATTTTATTATTGGAAGTGCGACATTTTCTCATTATACCATTTGATCAACTTTTTTAGGACTAATAAAATGATAACTTATTCACCGGTTCAAATTTCAATTCACATATTATTGTTTGGTTTAGGTAAATTTAGTTTAATCAATTTATTTTATTTTAACTGCTTATTTATATATTTTCTTTTTTCATTTAGTCTCGTTGCCAATTTTAATTTTCAATAAATTCGTTTGGCCGTACAGACGTGGATTTTATTGCGATGATGAATCAATTCGATATCCATTTAAAGAATCAACAGTTAGTATGACGGTGTTGAATTTGATCATTTTTCCCGTTCCCATTTTAACAGTAAATAAAGGACAAATTTTTATTTGTTAATTTTTACGAAAAATTGTAATTTCAGATATGCTTAGTTGAAATGTACCGAGTGATGAAATTTGAACCGGCGACGCTTTCAAGACCTGCAGAAAAAGTGGAAGTTTTATTTGGTTATAAGCTGCATCCAATTTTTTCCCGACTTTATTATTACTGTGGTATTTATTATTACATTATGAACATTATTTTAAAAAATTTTTTCTTAAGTTAAGGTGCCAGTTGAATGAAGTTCATATCATGATGATTTGCATGCTTGTGTTTTGCGTAGGCTTTTTTCTGTTGGGTGCCGCCGCTACACAGACTATAACTGACATTGGAAAATATAGCATTGGTCGCCTTCGTCCACATTTTTTGGCAATTTGCCAACCAGATATTGATTTAAACTCTTGCTCTGGCCATACTTATATCGAGAATTTCAGTTGTACAAATTATGACGATTGGCTATCCAAAGATGCAAGACTATCATTTCCTTCTGGCCATTCGTCTCTAGTAGCATACGGAATGCTTTTCATAGTGGTAATTTATGATTTCCACAATTTTTTTTTTTTTGGTAAAGTGGATTGTTTGCATTTTAAAGATGTATTTGCAAATACGTGTTCAATGGGACATGTACAACAGACTGATAAAGCCGTTTATTCAATTTATTTTCATTTGCCTGGCCATTGCTATTGGCTTATCTCGTATTTCCAATTACAAGCATCACTGGAGTGATGTCCTGTGCGGACTAGCTCTTGGATTTTTTACAGCTTCTCTGTTGGTATTCAATTTTTAATATTTTACATTGTTTTTCTCTTTTTTTTTTACAACTGAACATTTTAGGTAATTCATGTTATGCAGATGGGCAAAGAGGAAATTTGGCATTTCGGTGTGACAGATGACAAATCGACCACTGGAATAGAAGCGGTTAAAGATCCTGTGAATCTTCAGTCAATTCAAA
Source organism: Trichinella pseudospiralis (assembly GCA_001447645.1). Classification (NCBI taxonomy): domain Eukaryota; kingdom Metazoa; phylum Nematoda; class Enoplea; order Trichinellida; family Trichinellidae; genus Trichinella; species Trichinella pseudospiralis. The sequence continues at coordinate 22,276 of JYDV01000010.1, read as the reverse complement.
CTAATACCAAGTAATTGGTTGATTACTTTATTATAAACGAAAATGGCGCATGCTTTTCAATTGGTGTGTCATATTTCAGCATCGATGCTTCTCGTGATGTGTGATCAAGTTCCGTATCATAAAAATGCAGCTTATGTTGCACCATGAAGTTGCAATTTTTTGTTAGCTTGTTGTGCTTCAATACACGGAAACTTACCGTGGCAGATCTGTTACCAGTTGCTATGCTTTTAATATTTGATACCCTGTAAGTATTCACGTAGTGCTCCAAGGTGTTGTTTAATAATTTCGAATAAAAAACACTTGAACTTATACTGGTGTAAAAGGAAAATTAATATTCCACTTTGAACATCTATTTTACAATGCAATTAGCATGCAGCTTGTGAAAATTGCAAAAATTTTCTTTGTACCTAGTGAAAGTCAAATACAATATGTCACTGCGAATACTTACGCTTTATTTGACCAGGTCAAATGCTCATCAATAGAAAACATTTCTGCTTTTTGTATCGCTTTGTCACACTATTTTCCACAAACAAATAAATGAAAATTATTTTATTTTAGTTGAACACAATGAAAGCTATTTTAGCTAGAAACAAAACGCAACTATCACCTTGTAAACGATTTAATATCGGATTGTTTAAAAGTTGTCAAATTAATATACAAATACGTTAATTGAAACCAAGAACTAAATTTATTCAAAAAAGAAAAAATACTTCTAAGCAATAATGGATACAATGGCATCTGTAAATGAAGTGTCATGTACTAAGAGAAGCAAACAGTAATGCAAATGATTAAAATTTTCAAAATTCACTTTAAAATATCATTTTAATTAAAATGCTTGTGACTTTTCCGTCTGTTCTTCAATGATGGACTGCGTGATCAAGTTATTGATAAGCTTTTCTAAATCATCCAAACGAGTGCCCATATCGTCAAGTGCACCGCTGTTAAGGAAAATAATTTTTCAAGAAATAGCTAAAATTACATTACTAAAAAAAAAATTTCAAAATTAAATTTCGTTTTAAATTAATTAAATATTTTATATCATTTGAAACAAAATAAAAACAGATTATGCAGTAAATGAATGAAAGGATATTTCTTTTCATAATGCGCTCCGACATAGTACAAAAACGGTCCTGCATCTCGTTAAACAGATTAGACAGCTTAAAATAGTTTCACATGATGATGTGCATTAAAAAATAAAAATTCCACTCGATGAACATACATTATTCCAAACGTTGTCATCTAATTCCAGTGCTGAATTAAATTCCATTGCTTCTTTAGTTTTTTCATCAGATTCCCCATGAAATCGTTCATCCAACTGTTCATTTCTGAAATTAAAGCAATAATTAATTACTTTCTAAAGAAAAACTTTATTAGTTATAACTGATGATCTGATTCATCTGGGTGAGCATCCAAATCTTCTGTGGCCAGAGACTTGTTGCTGTTATTTTCGTTCATCGCTACAAATTAAATTAATTTTCACATCAATTACTTTTAAATTCATGTTATGCGTTATAATAAAGAATAAACATGGGCATTTCAGAACCCGGATTTCGTGATTTTAGAAGTAAAAATGCATATAACTATTTTATTTAAAATCAACTGGAAGATAAATTTTAAGTTTGTCAGCATTTTCTTGTTTAACTAAAAAAGTTGCAATATCAATCTGATTATGGCCATTTGAATTCCGATGTCTTTATAGCTATCGGTTCTTCTGAATAATGGTATGCCAGCTTTTTCCAAAATCGTCTACAACAAAAAGAAAACAAAAAAACACTTTACTACTTCATTGTGAAGAAACAAATATAAATGATTTTTCTTCCCCACTTGTTGACTGATGATCAAGTTATCAAGTTCGTGCAAAAGCTCACCAACTAACCGTCTACGTTTCAATTCAGTCTCTTTATTCAAAGTCTAGAATTAAAAATAAAAAAAATAAATGAAAAACATTATTTTCAAAACAATAACACCTCAAGCTCTAAACGATTCCGTTCCGCAGTGCTCAAAGTTTCTGCAACTGAATAACAACGACGGATATCAAGCTCTTGACGTGTAAGAAGAGCTTCCCTGGCAAGATTCGATTCATTCACAAATTGTGAATACTTTTCAAACATATCATATTCTTTCAAATCTTGAATATCCTACAAAACAGCAGCTCTATCCTACGGTTCACTTCAAGTTCACGGTTCAAACTGTTCACTTTCAGTTCACAGACTATTTGGAAAACATTATCATCTACCAAAGAACCGGCCAGTGCAAACAACACATTATCATCAATTATTCTTCGCTCACTGGATTTCAGATTAGCAGTGAGAAGTTTCAGCTGCCGAAAGTAAGTGTCCCTTTTACACTCTGGAGCATTTCTTTCTCCGTTCATAACTTAAAAATGCTTCTCCACTGTCAACAAAAAATTATTACGGAATGTTCATTCACTTGCTGAAATATTACATATCATAGGACGCAAATCAAATCGTAGGCACTATGAAATTTATACAAAGACTAGAAATAAACTGCACTGATAAAAGACTAGTATGCAAAAATACATCAAACCTTAAAAGGGGTTCTACAGAAAAAGAAACTTGTTATAAATCAGAAATTTAAAATTTCGCTAAAAATACAAATATTCAATAAAATGCATATATGAGGAACGAACAAATCTTTTAACTAATTATAAATTTAAACTCTCTAACGGTTTAATCAGTGAAAAAAGTTAGTCAATGCACATAAACAAAGTAATAAAAAAATGCATTTACGCACAAAATAATATTATAAAAATTAAATATTGAAAAAAATGACAAAGTGATAAATTACTCACACTTATCTGGATAAGTGAAATTTAAAAAATCAAAAAATTTGACGCATTCTCATGTTCAATTGTGACAACAAAGAAAAATGCATACTGTAGAATAAAAAAAGTAAGTACGTTTCGAAAAAGTTCAAATACGTAACAATTACTGATTTTCATTTCTTCTTTTTCATTTTATGCACTTTTTTATTTTAAATATCTTTTGCATTAATTAAATTTCATTAACCTTCAACTGTGAATATTAAAGCAATACATCTAGAGAATGACAAATCGAAAAGGTATTACGGATAATAAGCACTATTTTTCCTTTTTTGATCGTCAGGTTCTTCTAATGATCTAGTTTCAGAGCAGTAAATCAAAGTCAGATGCGTTCGAAAATCATTCACCACAGTAATTGGTAAATCAGGTAGTTACAATTCACACTACTGCAACGTCTCTGTCAAGGATGTCTTGTCTCTGCCTTTCCTCCACACTGATACCGATCAAATCAGTCTTTCGACTTATCTTTCAGTTCCTATATTTCTTACACAATATCAGCACTGTATACAAGGGTCAGATGAGTTCTTTCTGCTATGCGAAACCTCTTAATTCAAGCAACTAACGCACACTCTACTCGTTTATGCAACTCATTACGTAAACAGTAATTTCAAACGCACGTACAACTTCACCTTCATTTTCATTACACAGTAACCGTTTCAACAGTAACAATTGCACAAAGTCAACAATAATCAACGGAATAAATATTTATTCTATGTTTATCAATACAGTAATATTACAGTAAACAGATGTTCAGGATCTATTTCTTACCACAATTCTTAACAATTCCATTCCCAATAGACAATGTCCATCAGACTACATTTGCTGGTTCTTACAAGCGTAATCTTGCCACGGGGTGTATAAATTATTCCTTCTGTTGTCTTCACTTGTCCTGTTTCCATCGGTTCATCACTTCCTTGAAGCACGGTTCTTCCCAGTGGCCAATTTTATCCTTTCACGTTGTCCTGCTTTACGAGTACGATATCACCTTAACTGGTTCTGGTCTTTTCGCCATCTACTTTATACGATATATTTATAAAGGTTGTGATGTATTCGTTTCTCCATATCCGCTATATCGCACCTCCATATCCATATCGCTACTCCGCTTCCGTGGGTGCCGCAATGACAGCGACCACATGGAAACTCCGCCGCTCATCCAGCACGGAAGGTGAATCACCGGATTTGCACTTCGTGCAGGGCCACTCGCACGCTGGGTCTGCCAACCAATCTGGCCTGTGCCACCACGATGGTATCTCTGCCAAGTGCCACAGCTGAGGACATAGGCTCGATTCTGAGTGCCAAGGCAGTGCTTTCATGCCGAAAGTTCAACTAGGTGATGGATCTCATTGACGCGATTCCGTACGAAACGTTTCCATCGTTCCACCGGTAAACGCACCCAAGCAGTGGACACAGAGCTGTCGCACCAACAGGACGACCGTCAAATTCAACGTGCTAAATAAGATGCGAACCAGTCTCGCAGCCATCAACGGGCCCATAAGTTCTAATCTTGGGTGATTCATTCTCTGGATGTGGCCAGGTTGACTAGCGCGCTGAGTACCGGACTCGACACACAGGTAGACCACGGCGCTGTGAGCCCGTTTACACATGTTTCCAACTTCTTGACAAATTGTTCAGTTTTCTTAGTCATCTCCGTCTTCATTCAGTACAATCTTCCTACTGCGCAGTAAGGAAGTTTAAAGTATCTTTCTGAAGACCCATCTGCAAATACCAGTGAAACCTGTTTAAGTTGAACAGCTTTTGTGCAGAGAAATTTGTTCAAAATGGACAGTTTTGCAACTTAGGAAGGTTTTAAAGGTTTAGCCGAAAAAATGCCAGTTCATAAAATAAGCAATTCTTTTCCTTGTCATCAACTGTTAAACATTCCAAAATACTAGACTGATGGCTGCGTTTGATGCGCTTTTCTGCTTCCATTTCTTCTAACTTAGATTCAACTTTTAGAAGTGTTAGCGCTAGATCAGGGTGCTCTTGAAATGAATATCGCTGTAATTTTCGTAACATTGATACTGCTTCAGAATATGTTAGCTTCTCATCAAGGAGATCCTCAGCTTCTTCAGATAATGCATCTTTTGCATTCGATTTTCACAGCAGCTCCTCGACAATTTCTTCAACAGTTCCTTCTGTGAATTCATGTACATTCACTTCATCGTCGATGGCAGCACAGTCTTGTGCATTTATTACATCGTCTGTAACCAGACGATCTTCTGAAACGGCCGTTTGTAGCCTAACCAGTAAATGAAATCCAGTCGCACTCGGTAGCGGAGATGTTGCCTTTATTAGTTCTATTGTCTTCTCCTTGCATGCTCCTTTTGCAGATGTGCCCGTGTTGCGCTCGTGAATACCTGACTGCCTGATTTCACAATTTCCGTTTCAAACAGTTATTTTTGATGTATCCTCATTGAGTACAGAGCAGCATGTGCTGCATTCCTCTTTTGAGGCCGCGCAATTTTCATCTCCGGGGTCTCCTCGATTCGCAACGAATCTCCACACTTTCTCCACTTCGTCCGCGCAAGCCAATTCAGAGCTTTGGTTCGAGCTTCATCGGTCTCAGCTCCTGGAGTGAGTCTGAGCTTCTAAGAGTTGAGCTTGTTCTCCTAAGAACTGTAAGTACCGTCCCAAGTTCATTTGTCTGATCTACTTTGGTCTTTTTGTTCCACTTGATTCTGAGTGGAGTCGGGAGACGATCACGACTGATGGCATTGGTGATCTCGGTTGGGGACAGCTCACCTTTCCTGGGATCCTTACCCAGAGCAGTCAGCGCGTCGACTGTTCTTCTCATGTGGTCGTATTGAGCGTGTAAGGGCGAGTCCATTGGTATTCTTGATATGCTGCCGAATCACCTTTTCTGGTCCGGATGTTGACGCTTCATTACCCTGATCAGTCCGTCTTCCGGGGTGTTCTGCCCCTTTTCAACCGCATCAGAGTCTTCGCCCTGGCCTCGCGCTCTCTGAATCCCTTACGGTATTTTTACCAGTCATCTTGCATGTTCTTTCGTTTATCCCCTTCCAGGTCGAATTCCAGTGCCACCTGGGCCATCTCGTATGATCGATCAATCATCGAGATCTGATCTTCGATCTCCTGTACATCCGCTGATCCAGCTCCTCCAAGAGCCGATTCAGGCGTTCCTTGTACACGAACAGAACTTGTTGAGGTCGACATCTCAACTGAGAAAATCCTCAATCGCTTTCGACAATCCAGCTCGGCGGACCAAATGTTAGCAACAAAAACATGCCAACTAGCAGTGGACTGTAGGTTATTGATTGCTTAGTAGCGCAGTTCAAACCGACTCACAGCCAAACTGAAGGTCGTTCGTTACAAGAAAACAATTGCACTTATTTGACTCACAGGGGAGTTTGTTGTGCCTCAGGATATAACAGACTCGACAACAAGACGAATGGATAACACTAGCGTCAAAGTTCACAAAAACGCTCGTCACATTCAATTTCACTCGTGTCAACACGTGTCACTTCTCTCTACCGTAATGATCTGCAGGAAGCAGGGATATTGTAGTTTCCGTTTCCAACATATATATATATATATATATTTATTTATTTATTTATCAGATATTTTATTTGGTGAAAGTTCACAGATCAAATACACGTATGATGCGGAATATTCAAAGCAAAACTCTAAACGCCAGAAAAGCTGAAGTTACAGATGAAATAATTAGTTATGCTGCGAACGCAAGATGGGCAAGTTGATCCTCAATTTTAGTGGACAGCATTGTTGATTCCCTCAGACGCGATTCTGACTGTTCGCTGTCTCCCTTGGACCGAGTGAATCAACAAAACTCAGTTGATTGTTCATACCATTTATTCAATGCCAACTCAAAGAAGTGGGCAACAACACCGAAACCAATATCGTAACACAAGTGACTAACCACGCGGCAAAGAACCAAATGACACGTCACGCAACCAGAGACCACCAGACGTGTTCAAGATTCTATATGTCTTCAATACTGTCTTGAAGACGAAGATAATCAGGTACTGATGTACTGTACCTCTGTTTACAAAAAGATCTTATTGAAACAATTGCTTTCTGCTCAAAGAGAAATCGAAATACAGATTTTAACTTTTTATTTTTACCTCAAGCATTCTTCCTAATCTCTTAAAAATATCTAAATCTATGTAACGGACTTGCCGTCACAGTAGGGTGGTCAGCCTCTGCGTTACTATTCTCGTCCGGGCCGTCACCGTCTGATTTGAACTTACGGCTGCCTACTCTTTTTGAGGAAGACATCTGGCCTGATTGAGTCACAAAACAAACACCAAACAATCGTTTAAAATGTTTATACACCGCGCGATTAACAATCACCACAACAAAACACAACTAGACCGATCCAGAACCAAAATCGAACAACTTGCCACGTGTCTCTCCCTCCATACCGTATTCAGCCATCGATCGTCAGGTCCAAATGTATGTGTGATAGCGGCGTCGTTTATGATTAGCTCCGCCTTTGCTTCTTTTCTTCCGTTGACTCTGGAACAGAGCAGGTGTCATCAGCTAACCGGACTGTTACATCCAACTTCACTGTATCCTTCACCAAAATTTACATAAATAAAATGAAAATCATTAGTGATAAAAAAAAATAAATTTTTTCTTAACATTTTAAAGTGCAAAATTTTACGTCACGTCAGATGACATAACCTTAATTGTATAGCAATTAATATATGGCATTTCATTTTCAAGAATTGAAGGGTTTTATTCTTTTTTATTTTCGTTATATTTATTGGTTAATTTATTTATATGTACTTCTATTTTAAATATTTTAAATAACGGCATACATTACATGTGAAGAATTTGTTAGTGAAAACTCTTGTGAAGCAAGAAATAAGATTTCGCGTATGAAAAGATAAAGTTTTACTTTTTATACATGCGCATTGTAATATTCCGTTGTTATTATTAAAATTGCATTGCAGAATTATAATTACAATACCCTAGTGTTCGCTTTGATGGAGGCTTTTTTTCGCAAAACACTTTTATCATTAATAAAAATTAATACAGATATAAGTATCGTATTAGCAACATTGTATAAAACATTAAAAAGAGGCTCATAATTTAATGGAAAACATTTATGCTTTAAAAATAGTATTAAAACGATATTGATTGAAATTTGACGTAAATGTAGTTTTACATTTTATAATTTTCAAATTAAAAAGATAAACGTAAAATTTTTGGAATGAAAATAATTCAAATTTCGTCAAATTTTTTTTAAATGAACAATTTGCAGATATGCAGAAATTTCAATGATCCAGTCGTGGAAGAGTGGAAATAAATTTTTTGCATGAAGCTTTTCAGTTAGTGTAATTCAATCGAAGCATACATGACAGCATAGAAAGTATACGAAATGAAGTTTTATTTTTCATAGAATTTTTGTTGAATAAATAAATCTTTTTTTAAAAAAAAAATTTACAATGAATTTATTCATGTAGATACATTTTGAAAAGTAATATGGTGAATAAAGATGGTGAGTTTTATTTTACCCAGTTGACTTTTTGCCATGATATCAGTGAAGCAAAATGACTGCCTTCTTTGCGGTCTTTTCATTGATCCAGAGATTTAATATTCAAAAGGACGTCATTCTTTCTAGAATCAATACACTCTGGATCGGAGGTTCATCTGCATAAGCAACTGAAAAAGCTTCACTCGGCATGTTCAATTAATTTATTTAGCAGGACCGTTTTATTGATCATTTTATTCAGTTAGCATAGGCAATGCAATGTGGAAAAAGCGTTTGCATCGATTGATTGTCAAACGAGGCAATATTTTCAAAGGTCAGTAGCAAAATTATATCCAGATGGCGTAAGCATTGAACGGCGGCAAATGCTTGTCAAAGCATCTTGGATTGGAAGACAAGAAAAAGAAGAAAGAAAATAATAGAAGAAGAAGAGAGAGAGAGAGAGAGAGGGAGAAAAGAGAGAAAGGGAAAGTGAATGTAAAGGGGTAGAGGGAGAGGGGGATTGAGAAGGTGCAGAGAAATTGTGGAGTGAGGATAGTGGGTTGAGGGGAAATAAAGAAGAGAGAATGAAGATGCGTGAATGAGAATTTGCAAAAAGAAAGGAAGAGAAAGCTTGGCTACTTGTTTGGCAGTGAAAAGTTTGGCGCGGCTGTGCTTTTTCTCTCTTAGCCATCAAACGATGCCAGCGTCTTGGTTGCGCATGCTGCTGTTGTTCGTAGACATGGCTCTGTTCTTCAATTCGGCTCTGCAATCAGTTTCAAGCTAACATTTTTCCCGTTCATTTTTCTAATATTATAACTTATTGATTTAAGATGGGCTGCTTGTACAGAGCTGAGTTAAATTCGATAGCCTCGATTTGGTATTGCTTCTTTTTTATCTTCTTGCAAGGCTATTTACTTTATATTGGAATAGAACGATATTCGACTTTAGCAGAAAGCAAATTGAATGAAAATTCATCTAGCTTTTTGTCACTTTACATCGGCTTACATGGCTTAGCCGTAACATTATTGCCATTTTTTATTGTTTCGGCCATTTTTAAAGTTGGAAATTTGGCCAACGATTGCGTTCGAATTGGCGAAAAACGACCCCCAATTATTCACACTGCTGGTAACTGGTGCTGCCGAAAATTGAAAGCATGTTGGCTTCATGGTTTACCAGTTACACAGACCCTTCATTTGATCATTGCTAGTACTTTTTTGCTTTGTGGAGCGCTTGTTGAAGCTGAATTTCAAGCAGATGAATCTCAACTAAAAATTGGTAAGTATTTTCCCTTTTTTGATTAATATCCTGTTGACATGTTACTTAGCCGCTCATTTAACGCGCCTGTCGCTTTATCGTGCCAGCCATATTCGATGTTTACGTTTTGACGTTTGTTGATTATTAGGCCTAGATAGATGTTTTTGCATTTTGGCAAACAAGTCCTATATCACAATTTGCAGCTACATTTTATATTTAAACTAAGTAAACAATTTGTTTATTGAAATTTGAATTTAAATACAGAACAATATTTATTCGGTTATTAGAATGAAAAGGATAATTTTAGAAAAAGTTATATATATATAAACGGGATTAAATAAATGTCAACTATAGTTAATAAACTTAGCTCATTAATTGTCAAAAAGTAAGGTAGAAAGTAAACTTTATATGTGATGATAAAAATTGAACTACTGTTAGTTATTTTCTTGAATTTAATTGGATGCAGTTCAAATAATAAATATCAACATTTGATATGCTATGAATAAACCTTGAATAGATAAAATATAGTCCGTTATTACATGTAGATAAGTAAGAAATTAATTATAGCTCAATCAGTACGTTGGTTGTAATTTTCTACTTTAGCTTATGAATTCTTATCAATTAGTATAATTTTTATAATGTATTATTAATATTTATTAATATTTATTTTGTAATATCATGCATATATTTTAAATTAATATCATTATAAATATTATTATTATTATTGAAGTTTTATAGCAGATTTTGCTGATATGTAGATACGATGTTTAAATGCATTTTAAAGTTTTAAGATATGCAATTTGAAGTTCGTGCCAAATTAAGTAAAGGAATTAATTCTGTATTGAAAAAGTTTTTATTTCTTTTTCTGCATAACATTTTCAAATGGTAGTTATAATATTTTGTACTACTTTAACTATTTCTCATCTACATTGGAAAGCATGTTTAAATTAAAATTTTAATAAGTTAAGTTACTTCACAGATTGAATATTACATATAATTCCTAAAATATTTCATTTTCGAAATTATCTTATTTAAATCTTATTTATTACATTTACAATATTATTCTGTGCATATAATATGAAATTCCTGCATTTTTTAATTGTTGTTATAAATGTTTCAATTTCAAAGAAGTATTTTAATCTGAATAGTTGATCCACTTTTACATTTTAAACGGCATGAAACGTGAATTATTTAAATTAAACATTACTCGATAAATTGCTATGATTATGAAACTTGAAGAACACCCACATGGAGCTAGCTGCTGGGTTGACATGCTATGTTTGACAAAAATTAATTATGGATAGACGCATTATTGATGAAACTAGTTGCTTGCACAAACCAATGCTATAAAACTATGAAACCATCAATTTGAACTAGCATTACCGAATTATTTATTTTAGGTTTTTCCTAATTTTTACACAGTGATATTTATTTATTAAAACTACTACAAACAGTGTTTATACAACAACAAATAGTTATTGAACAGGCAAGCTTCTGTTTCTCTATTATTTGAAAAACTTTTTTGGAATGATTAAATTTAATTTATACACTTTTCATTTGTCAAGTTAACAACATTTTGACATTCCTTCAATCAACTGTTTAGGCAATGATGAAGCTTTCAGTTATATACGAAAATGTCGTTAATCTTCTGCAACAGTGTAAACATATGAAATTGCATTTCAAGCTATGGTAGTTCATTTATTAAATTTATTCCTTTCTTGCACGTTATTCACCAAATTATAGTGATTAAGTGATTTTTAATTATTAACAGTTTTTTTCTTGTTTCAAATATAATTTGAAATTCTTAGATATTATGAAATTTTTATATAAATTCAGCTATAAATTACCTAATATAAGCTGTAATAAGTAAAATTACCATTCATAAACTCTAAGTTCTGAATTACTGGACACATATAAAAAACGATTCCAGCTTAGATACTGAAAAGATTTTAATTTAAATAAAATTCTCAATCAAGACATTAAAAATTTTCGAATTTTGCTCAAATAGGAATCATTTTGCCGAAAAAATGTATTTAAAAAGTTCATCTTAAAAGGGTAATTTTTTAGGAAAATATATTACGAAATTTTTAAAAAGTTATTTCTTTTTGTTTTAAATATTAATAATTTTTACAGTTTAGTTGCTCAAGCACAATATTTTTAACCAGTTTTTACGAAAGCATGTTAATTTGAAATTCAGAAAAAAGAACTGGTAAAAAATTTAACAAGTATTAGCAGATATAAATTTTACTTGGTAAATGTTTGTTAATTTTATCTATCTATAGCTTTATTGATGATGAAATTTAGTTTCAAGTAAGATTAGATTGCTTTATGCTCTCCATCGCCAGGTGTTATTAATTTATTAGCCGAAGACATCTTTTCCAATGGCATGAAGCATGATAAGAAATTTTTTCCTAATAGCACAACAGCTGTGTTTTAAAATGCAACATTCTGGACGCAGTTTATAATGATGTTGCTAATTTTATTTCTAAACTGCTCCGTCCAAAACAATAGTTTAAACTTGATTAAAATTATCGTTAAAAAATGCTTTATGTTATTGTTATTGTTATAATAAGATTAAAGATGCAGTTATAATATGATAAAAATTTATATTATTTTTATAGAGCTTTACAAATAAATGTATACTTGGAAAAGTTTTAAATTTTACTAATACTGAAGTTCATAATTCTTTTATAATATGAAATTTGTTTTAAACAATTTAATTTAATAAATTTTACTTCAAAGTGACATTGATATATTTTGAAAGGTTCTTTTTATATTTTAGATGAAATATGGTTTACAGAATTAAAATTTGTATATCGAAATCAACGATTCCGTTTTCCCTCTTATGCACCACATGAAAACGACAGCCGAATAGAACAGAAATTACATCAGATTGCAATTCCTGTTCGCACATTTGGCATTTCGCTTCCGTTTTTGAATTATGCTTGCGCTCTGGTAGCGTTTGCTATTGTTTATCCGTCAGTTTTTTGGCGAGCTAGTCGAAGTTTCAGCTTAGTGTTTAGCATGCATCTAATGATTCATGCAATCAGTGCACTTTTTTGCTTTGTTGCTTACTCAATTTTACGCCAGGTTTACATAGCTGGATTATACGATCCTGCCCATCAGACTCCATTTCTACTTCAAGAGCCCTTTTTAGTTATCATATATTTAGCTACTACAGCTGTCATGCTGTTTGCCTCGATGGTCGTCTACGGTTACGGGTACAACAAGTACTGTCTTTGCGTGCTGTCAGCTCGAGGCCACTGCAGATTACTCCATAAAGTTTATAGTGTATATTGTGAAGGCTATTCTGCACATATAGCAGCGATTGTGATGCTTGTTATGATGGTGCTTTGCAAAGCACCCATTCTGTACGATTTAATGGTGTTGTATCAGCATCAGCCTCAACGGATGCTGCTCAGCTGTATTATAAGCGACGTCTGCTATTTGTTTCTTTGGATACTACTTTGGCTAGGGTTAACACTGAAACGTGACTGGTCATTTACTGTAAGGCATACGTTAACAGAATTGGGAAATTTGCTCGACATGCGCACACTGGAAGGCCAAGCTTGCAACGAATCAACGCTGATTTTGCTGTCGGATGAACTGGCGTTTGCTACAAACAATGAATGCAAAAAGCTTGCATTGTTGCAAGCAGCAGAAAAATGTAATAATGCTTCAAAAGGAGCAGGTGAAGTTTATTGGCTTAAGTCCCACCACGCCACTGAAGATTCGACAAAATCACAAAAATTAGCACCAATAAATAATCCAGAACTTAATTGGTCATCACGACTGGCATTATGTGAAGACAATGTAAGCACGTTCGGTACATTGCCCAGAGCGGCAGATCGGCAAAAGCAAAACAGCCATTCAACGTTGTATCACCATTCTCATGGATGGGAAAGTCCAAAAGTAGGTGAATCAACTGTCCACTCCCTTGACCGCGCTCCTTATGCTACTATTAGTCGATCTCAAAGAGCAAATCGACCATCGGCATTTGAGCCTCGGAGAACACCAAGCAATAATGCTTTTCAGTCTTATGGAAGCAGGCAGTCCAGTTATGCAAATTTATCCAATTCAACAACACTTAACAAGCAGCAACAGCAGTGGTCCTTAACGAAGCCACCACCAAGCAGCAGAAGCAGAAATATCCCTGCAACTTCAGTTCAATCTGCAGACGCAGAAACACGCTCCACTGGCAATGATCCAACATTCAAACCTCCAACAAATAGCAACAGTGTAGAAAAACGGACAACTCAGTTAAGTTGGAATGTAAATCCTCTTTATGATGCAAACAAAGCTACAACAAAAATATCAACAATCAATTCATTGCATGATGCAACGACAAGCACTTCAGCACATTTTACTACTAGCATTGTATGATCAGAACATTTGTTTTATTAATTTTGAATGAAAGCTGAAAGGCAGAGTTTGTTTATCCAGGTGAATTTTTATGAATTATTATCTTAGCTATGCAGTCAGTGCTTTTCATCTGTTCCTGTGCATTTGGAAAATATTAAACACAGCGTCTTGCCTATATTGTTACTTTTACTACAGTGAACATTTGATATTTACTATATATATATATATATATATATCCAAAAGAAAGGGGCCATAATATTGAAAAATACTTTAAAATGCAAATAATTGACTAGAGTTTATGTTATAAAATTTTTGGTATATATATTTTGGGAATTGTAGATTCCCCTATAATGGAAATGGTAAATGCGTGATGTTCTGAACTATATACGATACGCTGTTGTCGTGGCAGGTGAGTATTCTTGTAAATGTCAATAACGCAAAAATTTACGTTTACGATAAAGTAAGTGACAGACACAAACAGAACATATAGTACAATAAAAACAAAAAGATACATTTAAAAGTGAAGTACATCTGACAAACCACACAAAGAATAACTATTTTTAATTTTTTTATGACAGTAAATTATTTTTAATTACAAAGTATGAATTTCAGTATTATCTTTCATACTTTCTATGATATAATTTATATATTAAAATAATACATTAACTAAAATACATTAACAAAAACTTGATTTTTATTATCATTGATTGGAATTTTTGTTTTTTTTTTGAAAAATAAATTCACCTAAATTCATGAATAATGGACTAATAAAATAAATAATAATATAAATATTATTTTTTTAAATATACAAATTGCAAGCAAAGCAGTTTGCTTTTCAGGAGGATATTCGTGCCACTTAAGTACTTTATTTTTAAACCTTAGAATATTCATATTAGTTTAATGCGGTAAACCAAACTGTAAACTGTTCAGATATACAGCACCACAGTCAAATTTGAGCAATTTTTTGTTCAGTTTTTTGATTTATTTTAGAATTTCATTAGGTCTATTATCGAATTTACATTAAAGGATTTCACACTATTTCATATAATGTTTGAACTTTATTTAAACACTTTTGCCAAACCGATGAAAGACTTCCAGTTATTTTTGCCATATTTGGTAAATAGCATTACAAATGGAAAGTCATATATGAACAAAAACACGTCACTTTTTACATACTATCATTACTACCTGACTGCCGAACTAATGCGTACTGTAGTATTTTTGAAAATAATGTACCTAAACTTGAAAACTAAGGGATAAAGTTTTAAATTTACTTTTTCATGATTTTGCGCTATCTAAATCAACACTATTGTGAAGATTTTGAGTAAGTACCAATGCCAAATAACATTTATTTAAAATGAGCTTTTCTTCTCCCCATTTATTTCTACTAAATTTACCCGAAAACAAAATGTAATTTATGCACTACTTGTTTTAAACTATGATATTTGTAAGTTATTCTTTGCATTAAGTAATTTAAATTTCTACTAACTGTTAAAATGGTAAAAAAAGTTATGTAGATATGTAGAGACGTGAAATATATGTGAGATACGTGATACTTTAAATGAAAACTTTATGAGAAGATTTGCTGTTGCATGCATGATTATTCAATATAAAATTTGTGATGTATTTTTATCTAGAATTGCAGATAGTTCATCCAATTCTTCTACATCTCTGAATGATTCTGTTACGACCTCAAATAGCAGATCTTCAAAGCGCATTGCAACGACAAATGTAAGTTCAGTTGTGCGCTTTGAAGCAGAGCTAATTGCATCTGAAGAAAGATTTTATGTTTTGTCGATGAAATTACTACTTTATATAATTATATTAATATCTGCTGTAACCTGCGGTACTGGTAAGTTTTTTTAAATTTTGATTTTCAAATAAAAGATAACTTTTGTAAAATTTTTGAATATGCAATCGAATGAATTTTTGAAATTGGAATTTATTGTTTTTTTATTTACTGTTTGTGCAGATTTACATTATTCTGATACTTTAACCTGGTTAATTATTTATGCTGAAAAATTGTGTTTTTATTATCATTTTTAATGTATGGATTGAATGTTATTTATAATTTAAAATGTGTGTTATTTATATTCCAAATATTTATTAGAGATAATGCGGAAAATGCTTCGATGCAATGGGTGGAATCACTGGGAATCTGAGAGAAAAGAAATTGAAATTTTATTGAAAAATATTATGGCAAGAAACAAGGAATTAGACAAAAAACTGAACACGATTCTTCATTTAGCATCGAGTTTTTATAATTACGAGAAAAAAATTGGCGAATGTTTTGATGAGCACAAAATGAAGGAAGAACCACCGATAGAAAATGAGTAACATTATTTTTATTATTGTTGAATATTTTGATCAAAGATGGTTAACTTTTTTTTAGTAAACAGCTTACATTACTAAAAGAAGTGGGCAAATATTACAGTGAAAAGAAATGGAATGAAATAAATTTTGAAGGTAAAAAAACTGTAATTATTTATTGTCCTGAAAGCAAAATTGATATTTTAGGAAATCAAACCATTACACATAGTGATAAAGTGTTGTCCTCTCCAATAAATAATTTTCTCAGTAATGCATTCAAATGGATCAATTTTGCTGATGAATATAATGGTAAGTCTGTTCTTTGAAAAATCATCAATGTTAAAAAAAACATCTAATTATGCTTTATTTGTATAAACTTTGCTACAAATTGAATTGCTTGTTAATTTTATTACTTTACAGGGGCTAAAATTTTGGACATTCCTGAAACTGAACCTTATCCATGTGGCTCTCTTTTGTCTCACTGGACAGGCTATCGCTATTTAACGTTTTACCAATCAGCGAGAAAAGTAATCAGTGTAAGTTGTAAATTTGAATTTTTTCTGTTTTAATTTTATCTATTTAGCATGATACAAAATCTGATGAATGCTGGACATTTAAAGGAAATAAAGGCAATTTAATAATCGGACTAAAAAGTAATGTTCTAATAACTGGCTTTTCTTATGAACACAGTGCATCTTCAAATGAGACAGTGAACTACAACAAACTTACTGCACCAAAAGAAATAAACTTTTATGTAAGACAACGTTTTAATTTTTTGCATTATGTGAATTTCATTTCATTATTATATACTTATAATTTTAAGACAGTTTAACCAGTTAATATATATTAATTAAAATTCAGCTTTGCAATAAATCCTCCTTTAAATAAACTACGATTTGTTATTCAATATAATACTGTTAAAATATCATATTTTATTGTAATTGCTTTTAGGGTTTAGTGAATTTGAAAGATAAAAAGCCATGGTTATTTGGTTCTTATATTTATAATGCGAATATCAGTGAAATGCAGTATTTTTCGGTAAAAGTAAGATCGTTGTTTTTCTTCCATAGACAGTTATCAAACGTTTTGCATTCAGGCTGAACGAATTCAAATGACTTCAATAATACATGTTGAAATTATTGGAAACTACGGAAATATGCCTTACACGTGCATTCATCGTTTTCGTGTTTACGGCATTCTTCCTTGTGAGTATGTTAGAATGCGATTTCAACAAACAATCAGCCCATTTTGATCTGAATCAACGTTTGTAGCACTCGCTAAAATGTTTTCATTAAAAATGTTACCATGTCTCAATGCATTTATAACTGACGATTATTTCCAATAATTTTATTCATTAACTGCAGCATTTTTCAATAGCAAATAAGCATTATACTGCATAGGCATTTTCTTGAAAGCTTGAATAGCTCGCCTTATCTGACCGCTTGTACGTCGAAAATAATTCTTAGAGTCGCGCTCCATTGCCTGTTTAGAGATATTACAATTAAGAAATATTTCAAAAGATTCATTACAATATATGTGCATTATTATAATATGTATATATACAAGCATACCCCGCTTAACGCTGTTTACTTGACTTGTCACGTAACTCATTTTTCCTTAAAGCTCATAAATTTCGTATTTAGCTAAACATTATTTAACAGCACTGAAATGATTTTATTGTATCACGTTGTTTGAGTTACTTCATATATTCTATCAATCATTTACGATAACTGGTTTGGATTCTGTTAAATTTCATACATTTTTGGTCATTATCTCACAACGAAGAAGGCCTTAAGAATGATGACTTGAAACAAATGGCAGAGCTTATGCACTGACAATAATCCAACAGCCGTTGATTCAAAAGAGGATATACCTCTGAGAACACGAACAGCAGAATTCCTTAAGAACAGCATCACCAACATTATACAAATCATGGATCAGTTCATAGAACAGAATTCTATTGATGAGCAAAGTTCCAAAGCAAGACGAGATGTTCTTGAAATGATATCTTGTAATCAAGAAATTGTACATGAGAAAAAACATAAGGAATGGCTATAACGACCCGTACAACACCGTTTCGTTTCACGCTCTTTTTCAGGAACGGGCCAAGAGCGTTAAGCAAGGTATGCCTGTATACATATGTTATTACTTAATACTATTTAACTCACTTCAAAATCTTCGCCGTGCTTTTCCATCATGGAAACTAAAAATTTCAATTCTGAAATTGGCAAATAATTACTTTTCACACATCTCTTTTTCAGTTCTTCCTCAAAAGCTAAAATTAAAGTGCTTTTGTAACAAATGATTGGAAAAGGAAACACAATTACTTTCGATAAATTTCGATGTTTGGTTGTCTTCATTGTTGCTAGCTTTTTCATTAGCCTGAAAATATTTCATATTAATCATCAAAATCATACAAAAACTAATGATTAAATGAAAGCACTTTACAATAAGATAGTAAAGTGAAAGTAATTTTAAAATTTAATGAAGCCAACATAAAAGTACCATGCCAGACAAACGGTCGTTTACGTCAAAAGCGAGCCCCATTCTATGCATGTTTTTCTTATTAGATGCACTTTTGTCCCAAGCTTGTTGAATAAGATTGTTTTGTCTAAAAATTTTAAATTTCTTAAGATGAAACATTCGTATTATTTAAAGTTATTTCTCATTGCACAAGTTTTGTGATGGAATGCGAAATCATTCATTTTCTGCTTGAAAATAACACATCAGTCGAATGACGTTAAAAACTGACTATATGTGCATTAGTGCAAAAATTTTGTGATACTATTACACTCTAATTCCACGCTTCTTTTTTTCGTTTTTCCATTTGTTCTTCAGTCTGTTCTTCCTGAATACAACTTTACGATTTTTTTTCCCACCACGTTTAGTTGATCTTGCCATAACACATCACGTTAGATTCGACCTGATTTGTACGATATTGTTATTAAAGAAAATCATGTTTGAGTACAGTATGAATATGTTGCACAAAATTGTTGTGATGCATGAATATGTTACATATGTTCACATCTATAATAATATGTGAATATAAATGAGGCCATTTTATTGGACATTTATATTTAGCTTTAGAATCAAGAGATAACACTATGTTATTGGCATGTTGTTGGCATTTGCACAGCTTTAACATACCATACATATCATAATAAAACTAAACGTTAACTAACTGAATTATGCATATTAATATTTAAATGCATTATTATTTTCAGAATATTATGAGTGTAAAAAATAGGCTGCAATGTAAATTTGTAATTTCATTCAATTAATATTGATTCACTGTGTAAATTGTGAATATAAAAAGATACAAGAGAGGAAAACAAATTTCTTTAATTAATCAAAAATAAGAAACGTCAAAATCGAATAAATAAATAAATAACATTTTATTTAAAGCACATTAAAAACATTAAATTAAATCAAAATCAAATCGACTGTAGAAAAAGGTCAGAAATCAGCAAACAAGCGCAGACGATGCAAATGAATGAAGCTTAACACCTGCGCAAAAAGTCAACAAAAACGCAGTTTAATATGAAAAAATAAAAAAACGACTGCCAAACACGTCAATTAATTGATTATTACTCAAAATTAAAAAACATTAACAAATGATATTTTACTTATGAAAATAGTTGATGTAGTTTTACCAATAATGATAGCTTCAAGCTGCAATTGATATTTTACGAGTGAAAAGAGTAAAAGCGTTGAAGTTAGCTTTGTCTACAAAAGAATTCTAAAAGTTCTTGAACTTTAAGACAAATTTCAAACTGTCACTTTAAACCAGGGGTAGTCAAAGTGATCGATATTGACCCCTTGGGTCTATGGGATTACCTAAGGGGTCGACAGAGACATAGGGGTCGAATGAGTGTGGACTGAACTTTGAAATTCCATCTGATAAAGGTATTTCCTGCAGAACTATTTTGTAACAATAATTTCTACTTTTCTGAACAATCAGTAGGTACCAGTTGATAAATGATGTTTGATAAATATGTTGCATAGGCCTTTGTCAGATATTTTTCGCGTCTTTCGCCACATCAGATGAATAGATAAAGGCGATTTTAGTACAAAGCTAAATAATAAATTGTGCACAGCTGCTTAAGTAGACGTCTGCGTGACAACGGCCGTGTGGTATGATTAAACGTAAAGATAAAATGCGTCTGATCGAGAATCAGTAAGGTTAAAAAGAGTAAAGGATAACTTATAATTAAGAAATTTATTATTAATAATATTTATTTCATGAGCTTGGGGGTTGACGAGGCAACAAAGAAACCACAGGCGGTCGATGGTACAAGGAATTCGCCTATCCCGGCTTTGAACAAAATTTTAGCACAAATCCTTCAGCACTCAGAATTTTATAAAGCGTTTCGAAGTATATAAACAAATTAATCTTTAAAATGAATTATTATTATTATTATTATTATTATTATTATCATTATTATTATTATATTAAAGTAAATTAGCTTCTAATTAAAAAGAATTAATAATGTAAGCAAATGGTTTTCTTTAAACTGAAGTTTCAGCAAAAATTGTAAACTAACAAAATTTGTTTAGCCTTCTAATGGTCCTATATGATATAATATGTAACAAAGTATGCTAAAATTACATTCAAAACAGCTAATTATAAAATTTACTAAAGCAAAATTCCCACATTGATTTTTAACTTTGAGGGAACTATATATCAAAATACCTACAAGAAAATATATTAAATAAGCAAATGGTATTTATGAGCTACATTTCAACTTTAGTTAAAGCTATAAATGTAATAACAGTGTTAAATGAAATGAAATAATAAAAAAAATATTCCAGAACATATTTTAAAACAGTGCTAAATTTACTTTGAACAATTGTAAACTTAAGAGGTATTTCAGTTTGCTAAAACAAAAAACTAAATTTACGCAAGGCAAATGCAAAAATTTGAGATTGATGACATCTCAATAAGCTTCAATCTTTAAATTTAATTAGCTGTTAAAAAACATCAATATAACAATTTTGTTTGTGCAATACCATTAATATGGAGTTATTTGATTTAATACAATGCAACAATTCAGTGGATATTACATTACAGACTCAGCAAACTATTAAATAAAGGAAAAATAATAACCATTATGCAAAACAAAAAACATGATTGCAAAATTTCAAAATGTATTTGTTCTCTTGTTTATTTAGTACCTAAAAATATATATATATATATATATATATATATGTGTGTGTGTGTGTATGGCACTCGGTGAAGAAATTGTGAAAAGCATAAAATATGTTCATACTTTATGTTATAGCTCTATATATCTTGCAGATACGTGTAACGCCCACTCAGTACCAATGCGTTCAAAATGCTAATAATGTGGACTGGTAATGCAAATTGAAGTACATCATAAATCAAATTATTTAATATTATTTTTCAGGTTTATTGTGTATAAATTGCCAGGAGGAAAATCCTCACATTATCTTTTACCAAATGCTGCAGCGGCCTGGACAGGTGCTGCAGATATAGATGCCGCACAGCAACCAGTTCATTCTACGATGAACCTCTATTTTGCTTCAGCAAACAAGGACCGTGCTAATATTGTAGCTTACAGTAATTATCCACCACATTTTAAATTTGAACTTCCCATGAGTCCTGGAAAAGGTCTGTAAAAAATTTAGTTCATTCTGATTATGGCATTAATTATTTTTCATTTAGGTGTAATAATAGCGGAAGAGCAAAATAAAGGATTTTGGTTGGTACACACAGCAAAATATTTTCCAAATATAGCAGGAACAGTAGCAACTTTATTTTCCAATGAGAAGACCACAAAAGATGCCGCTGCATTTTTATGCATGTCATATTCTGATGTTAATTTGAGGGCTGTTGGTATACAGTTTTATTTTATTAAAATTGAATTCAAAAACCCAAATAATTTTAGCAAAAATAATCGATTATGAACAACCCATCATATATTTTACTCAGCGATCTTCAGTACAAGCCACTCAGGCTTTCTACGATTCAGCTGAAATTCAGACACTTATTAATGGATTGCATAAATATCAGCCGATTGGAACTGTTTCTG